>CM042161.1:29373327-29458327 GCA_023376005.1 Doryteuthis pealeii | reverse complement strand
GACGAGGAGGCGCCAGGGTGTACGGTTTTCTGCATAAGCCTCCCATGTGTTGATGTCGATGTGGCATGTCTTCATGTCTCTCTTGCAGACATCTTTAAAGCGCAGGTGTGGTCTCCCTACCGGTCGGGTCCACTCTAGTAATTCACCATACAGTAGGTCGTATTATAATACTTGCCCATAAGAAAAAATTATTAACCGATTATTTTCGGTTGGTACGAGTATCTTGATCTTTTCTTCTTTTTTTCTTTTTTGTACCCAGGTGAAGTTTGGTAGTATATTTTTACAATCAAATTATTTGCTTTTTTCCCCCTACAGCATGGGTTTACCAACAAGTTTGGTATATATATATATATATATATATATATAAGAGAGAGAGATAGATAGATAGATAGAGATAGAGAGAGAGAGAGAGAGAGAGAGAGAGAGAGAGGGGGGGGGTTCATGATCTCATGTGATAATCGGGTCAACACTGATCTCATATGCATAATGATCATGCTGCCTGGATTGTCTCAGTTTTGCACATTGTAATAAAATATTTTGACATTTTTATGAGTGTGAGGTTTATTGTTAATTTTTACAATTATTTTTAAAAGTTAATTTTCGTATTATACTAAAAAAGGAAAAATGATAAACGTAATTTTGGTTCGGTTTCTTTATTTAATGGCTCATGAACATTTGTGTATTATTTAATGCCAAAACCATCCTTGTAGAAGAACAGTAATGGTACTATTTAACCTAAAGTTAAGGGGGTTCATAGCTTTCCTAAAGGTATTAGTTCGAAAGTGAACTTAATAGCGTCACTGCCATTTGTGGGAATTGGAATAAAATTAAAATAAAATTAGAAATAAAATTATAAAAATAACAATCTCCCAGGAGACCTCAGACAGGAAGAACCCTCTGAGCATGCGCAGAGACCCCCCCTCATATCGCTAAAAGGAAACCTCAGCCATTCAGACGCAGACCTTAACTGGAAACAGACGCTATGACTGGCACAGGAAGAAATTTCCTCCCCACAAAATAGCTATGAACCTAGAATAAAAGTCAGAAACCTAAAAATATCTTTTATCTTTATCTCTTCTTCTTTCTTGCTTAATTCCTTTTCACAAAAAAGAAAACCGCTTATAATGGGGTTTCAGAAAAGAAACCAACGAACACGCAACCAAAAATTACCAAAAGCCTAAGTAAAAAAGTAAAGCCGTCGGGGTGGCCTAATGACAGCTAGTGAGTCTATCCCCTTTTCACTAGCGCTAGACCAAGGAGATTATTTTTAGCGTCTGAGGTGGAGCGCTACACCTACCATCAGCGCCACACTTTATCGCACAGTGCTACTCATACGCTGAGTTGGCGAGGGCCGGTATCGAACTAGGAACCTTGTGATTGCCTAGCCGAACGCTCTACCGACTGAGCTAACCCTCATAAAACCACTACATGCCCCATACATTACGCTTCAATATAAAATAACTTAACAAGGATTTGAAAAGTCTAACCTACATGGTCTGGATGTGCGATAAAGTCCTACCTACATGGTCTGGATGTGTATCCACAAAAGTCTACATGGTCTGGATGTCGAGAGCAGAGTATTCAAGATTCGAAGTGTATCCACAAAAGTCTACATGGTCTGGATGTCGAGAGTATTCAAGATTCGAAGTGTATTCTATTCAGAGATTCGAAGTGTATCCACAAAAGTCTACATGGTCTGGATGTCGAGAGCAGAGTATTCAAGATTCGAAGTGTATCCACAAAAGTCTACAGATGTTATCAAGAAAGTGAGAGATGTTCAGATTCAAGATTCGAAGTGTATCCACAAAAGTCTACATGGTCTGGACTCGAAGTGTATCCACAAAAACATGGTCTGGATGTCGAGAGCAGAGTATTCAAGATTCGAAGTGTATCCACAAAAGTGGTCTGGATGTCGAAGATTCACACAAAAGTCTACATGGTCTGGATGTCGAGAGCAGAGTATTCAAGATTCTAAGTGTATCCACAAAAGTCTACATGGTCTGGATGTCGAGAACAGAGTATTCAAGATTCTAAGTGTATCCACAAAGTCTACATGGTCTGGATGTCGAGAACAGAGTATTCAATTTCTAAGTGTATCCACAAAAGTCTACATGGTCTGGATGTCGAGAACAGAGTATTCAAGATTTTAAGTGTATAAAGAAAGACTTTGCAGACATTTTAATATTATGCATAAAGAATTTGCAGGCAACGAAAATGTTTTGATCTTGAGAATGTATTCTAATTTTCACGTCAAAAAAATTAAATCTACAAGTGTTCACAATAACATAGGCAGGACTTAGAATACAGTGATTGCGTCCCTTGCAAAAGAGTAAGACCCTCCCTTTGGCTAAAACAAAGGGGTGTCCTAAATATGACACTAAACTGCCCCTGGTGGTGAGGCTCCAATTCTGGAGCTTTCGGATTTGTGCAGTACCTCTTCACTGTCATTATTTCCAGATCCATTCTAACCCGGAATGTTATTACATGTCAGAGTCCCATCTATGGATCAAACAGATCTGTTTTTTTTTATTTTTATTATTTGAATGAGATAGAAATACATGATATTATATAACCACGTGCAAAAAAACTCTTAAGAAACTATATAAAAAATTAAATATAAACGTACAACGTACACAATTCCCTAATTTCTAGACATAAAATAACCCCAGACAGGTTGACATGCCCGTTAATATCAATCACTCAGTCAATCAGATTACTGTCTAGCATAGATAATCTTTCTTTGGGGATAGGTCTATGAAAAATATAACCTTATAGCCTCCAAAACGCATAGTAATTATTTTTTTATTAATCAATACTCGTGTTCCTTAATTGTACGACCGTTATCATCTCCCGGAGGAAGAGTACTAATAAATAAAAGCAGCGTTAATTGTTTTTTTTTTTTTTTTTTTGCGAGGTGATTTCTGATTTTATATAACTATATATTCTTTACTTTATCCTGTCGGCTGGAACAGTAGAATACACCGACTGCACCTCTGCAGAGGCGTAAAACCCCTCCCAAATGGGGCCACCTGTTGGGCGTGGCTGAGCAATCCATGACTTGCAACACTCCACTTTGGTCCTTACTAAGGCAAGACGGGTGGCTGGAGAGGCTCCGTTCATCAATCGGCTGGTGATATCAAGCCCTGGCACCTATAGAGTATTAGTGACCTGGGTATGATGTTAAATTGCATCTTAAGAATGAAAAAAAAAAAAAAAAATGCCTTCGGCATAAAGTAACGAAAGGTTGACATGCCATAAAAATATATAAATATATAAAAGATAAATATTTATTCATTTTGTTACCTTGTCTTCTTTCTTTCTTTCTTTCTTTCTTTTTTTCTTTCTTTCTTTCTTTAAACAAAACAAAATAAATTGATAGGTATGTATACGCTATATCATGGGTATACCCTTCACCCGCGTTTCTGCCTTAGTTTCTCATGCTGAACACGATTCCCTAACCTCTAGGTTTATGGAAGGATGGTGTAATGGCTAAAGTACTGGGATGTGACATCGGAATAAGCGAGTTCGAACACAAGTCGCGCTATTACGATCACTTTCAGACGAATATCCTTGTGAAAGGTATGACCCGCTCCATCGCCCAGCTAGATAGTACCACTACTGTTATTCTACAAGGATGGTTTTGGTATTAAATAAGCCACGCAGGTTGATATGCCATTAAACAAGGAAACCAAACCAAACCAAACATAACCTCTAGGCATAAAATAGTCCTACACGGGTTGACATACCATTAAAATCAATTAACCAGTTACTTGTCCGTACGTATAAAATTATAATTGATAATCTAAAAAGGCGTTTTTCAATATACATGGTTAAGTAGATATAGAGATTATATATATATATATATATATATATATATATATATATATATATATATATGGGTGTGTGTGTGTGTGTGTGCGTGTGCGTGTGTGTGTGTGTGTGTGAGAGAGAGTAAATAGAGAAATAAGTCCGACAGTATGTAGAAAAAAACAACAAAAAGACCACGTATTCCAAAAAGATGAATTTGCTCTTGATGGTGAAGTCGACGTTTCGATTTTAGCAAGCCCTCGTCAGGACTTTAGTAAGAGAGGTTTAAAAGAAAAGTTTATGGTGTTTGAGACGTCTAATCTGTTTCATGTTGTGTTGTTGAAGGACACATTATAATTTCGGCCTTGCAGGCGCGTGTGGATGTTTTGTGTGGAACAATATATAATATATATATATATATATATAATATATATATATATATACACACAAACAATTGGTCGCGTATAATAAGTGATGATCTAAAAAAGGTGTTTTTTTAACGAAAATTGATTAGATATATATATATATATATATATATATATATATATATATATATAACTGCAGGTCAAACATATGGTCACGCACCAATGGACTTGGGTTTAATTAAATTAGCACATGACGGTCTTGTTAGATTTAGCATAGTATGTTCTTTTCGGTGTGTTTGATGATGATGATGATGATGATGATGATGATGATGATTAAGTATGTAAGCAGCTGTCAAAAAATAGAGCTTCGTGCAACAACCACTCCCCCCCCAGCCGCTCACCTACATGACTCTCTTATCTTAAATCTCTCTATTTGAAAATCTATTTGGATCTATGAATAAATCAAATGAAAATTTCAGCTTTTAGATTAGAGTCCTTTTTGTTTAAACAATTAATTGAAAATAAATGTTCAGATCAACAAGAATTGTTACAAACCAGTTAGAAATATATATATATATATATATATATATATATATATATATATATATATATATATATATATATATAAGTATTATTTGGATTATTCGGACTGCTGTCCTCATCTTATTAGTTATCTGTACAACGTTCCGGCCGATGTGTCCACTGGCCTTCTTCAGACGATATATATATATATATATATATATATATATATATATATATATATATATATATGTGTGTGTGTGTGTGTGTGTGTGTGTGTGTGTGTGAGGATATGAGGATTGGAGTAAATCCGACAGAATGTGGTAAAGAATAGAGGGAAAAATATGGACAAAAGAACAACTCTGTCTGGGTTCTTCCTCTGTTTTTTCAATTCGCCCAAATTCTATTCCAGACCCCTTGGGACGGTTCCAAGTGCACCAATTACAATTGGCACGACCTTCACCTTCATATTTCACCGTTTTATCAGTTCTCTGGCAAGGTCCAAGTATTTGTCTATCTTTCCGCTCTCTTTCACTTTCACTCAGCAAAATCCATGAGATGAGATGTTCGCTTCCTCTTGTTAATCAATGCTAGATTTGGTTTCATAGAGAATTTGGATTATAAAAAAAATAATGTTTAGCAAAGAAAAAGATTTTACAAAATTATCATTTGGAAATTGCTTTATTCCTTACGTTAGTGCATCGTAATTACATTGGTTTAATAAAGTTTCGCTTCGTTTTTGTTAGGTTACGATCACACACATACGCACACACGCACACTCACTCACTCAGAGTGGACCTGGAAGTAATGGTGATGAAAGAGTATTCCACATTCCCCAGAGTTAAAGAATGTGAACTTAAACCCTAGATACAGTTTAACGTCTTTCCAAGGACACCTTAAGTTTGTTTATTTTTGTTGCGTTTTTTTTTTAACACGGTCTTATCGAATACACATATTTTTAAACATATTTGTTATGGATCGATGGAACCCTAACGCGTACTACCACTCTGGGTTAGAGGGGACCTAGGAGTAACGGCAATGAAGGTGTACTCAACACTTTCCAGATCTCCAGAAGTGGAGCCTCACCATCAGATGCTATTTAGTATCCTGGCTAGAACACCCCATATATAGGGGATATGGGCAGCGTATTCTAAACAGCGCTGTCAGGACTAATTTTTATATGACCTTTTTTGCATTAACAATGTTGTGATTTTGAAATATAAACTGTTGTATTTTTAATATGAGGATAATGTGAGTTATCTAGTTTAGGTCAGGGTGTCTCTTGGTAAAAGATTAGGATATATATATATATATATATATATATATATATATATATATATATATATATATATATATATATCTCCCGGCTTTATAGTTTGTAATTACACAATACAAACTTTCGCCTGGAGAAAAAAAATATAAAAGAAAGAAAAGACCAAATCATATGCACCTCTTGAAAATAATCAGTCGGTAATATTAAAATGGGCAAAAGAAAAAAATACTGTAAGTGTTGTCTAAGTTAAATATACTGAAGTGCTCAATTGAATAAGTAGAGCCAATAAATAGACAAGAGTCAGAATTATCCCGATGATTCGTTAGAAGAAACCTAGGAAGATATTCTCTGAGTCATTAAGATTTACTTTATTATATATATATATATATATATATATATATATATATATATATATATATATATATATATATATATATATATAATGATATGAACAAAAAGTGATACTACAAACAGGAAATATACGATAAAGAAATTACAAGTCACAAAAAATGTACATTCAAACCTGACCAGTCCATTTCTTTATTGGAAACCTTTTTCTGGTTAAATTCGTATTGATTGTTTGTTAATGTATGTATAAATGTAAGTGTAAACGTACTTGGTCTTTATCATATATATAGATATAGATATAGATAGATAGATAGATAGATAGATAGATAGATAGATAGATAGATAGATAGATAGATAGATAGGAACTGACTGAGATAGATATATATAGATAGGAACAGACTGAGATAGATAGATAGATAGATAGATAGATACTTCATACAACGTTTAAAAAAAGCTTTAATATCAATAAACGGGAATACTTTTCTACTAATTTTTTTCCAATAATAATCAATTTCATTCATACATTATTTTACCCAATAATTCGGCCACAACCATTATTGAAAAAAAAACAAAACAAAAAATTAAACTAGATAACTTTGGAATAAAAACTTTCACAAACTCCTCAAAAGCAACGAAACATAAATAATGACAACCATAGCGGCATAAAATCTGATGCATGCGTATATACCACCCAATGATTAAATTGCAATAAAACACACACACACACACACACACACACACACACACACACATATATATATATATATAATATATATATATATATATATATATATATATATATACCCAATAAATGAAGGAAAAACCTTTAAATTTGTTTTATTACAATAATTTATTTCAACCGCATAAATAAAATAAATTATTGAAATAAATAGATTAATGTAATGAAGCAAATTTAAAGTTTTTTCCTTCATTTATTGAATATTTTGCTCTGTCCGTCCACTATATATATATATATATATATATATATATATATATATATATATATATATTCCTCAACTTTTCTTCACAGACACACAGACATACAGACACAGACACACACGCACGCACACACGCACACACGCACGCACACACACACACACACACACGCATATATATATATATATATATATATATATATATATATATATATATATATATATCAGTTTGCATAATCATCAATCTTGTTATGCTTGTCACTGGGTTGTAGCTATGTAGACCCAGAGAGTGGTGCATAATTTTCATACAAGCGTATGTCACTATAATCCAACGACATACAGATGTCTAACTACCTTATTATCTTACACATCTTGTATATTTTTACAAGTTGAATTAGTGATTATTCAGAAGATGTGTGAGGTTTTAATTTTCGTGGTAAATACGGTTATCATCTGTCAAGATGGGACAGTCATCACACACACACACACACAACACACACACACACATACACACACACACACACATATATATGTGTGTGTGTGTGTGTGTGTGTGTGTGTGTGTGTAAGTGTGTATATGTTTTGATATATTTTTTGATGAATAAGTGACAAAAAATACAAATTAATGATAAAATAAAAATGTATTTGCTTAAACGAGGCCCTGAAGATATGTGTACCTCTGTTATCTATGCATATATAAAGGACAGTTTGTGTCTATATATGTCCGGAGGAAACTATGAAAATAAAACAACGACAAAGTAAATATATATACACATTCACTATCATCAGATATTGCTTTTTGAGAAAAAATAACGAAGGTTTGATTTATGTTAGTGAAAATGATTTGCATTTAGTATTTTAAATTGTAGACTTTTTTTTCTTTTCAGGGTGGCTGGATCAATGCAAGCTCTTTTTTTACATAGGGATTTTAATGGGGGCATACTACAAGGATCAAACTCGCAATTCAATAATAATGAATCTGTGAGATTAACTTTTTAAAATCTCCCCCACTACCCAGGTAACGCCGGGTAGCCGCTTCTAGTATCTTATAAGTAGGCCCAATACTGTTACGACGCCTAAAATGCCGCTTCCTCGTGTGCGTGTGTGTGCGCGTGCGTGTGCTTGCGTGTGTGTATGTGTGTGTGTGTGTGTGTGTGTGTGTGTGTGCGCGTGCGCGTGCGCGCGCGTGTATAACGTTATAGAATAATCATTGTTTTGTTTTTGTGCTAATTTAAATCTTGTAAATTTCAGTTTGAATTTCATTCATATCTTTTTTAAAATTTTTTTCTTTTTTTTTTTTTTTTCATAATGAATTCTGTAAATGCAAGATGTGTATAGTATGCTGTTTTTTCTCCGTTCAAAGGTTGCATTTTTTAATAGCGAACATTTTTTTCTATTTTTTTTTTTTTTTTTTTTTTTTTGCTTCACGCGGGCACTCACCTAGAAGAAGAAGTAGAAGAAGTAGAAGAAAAAGAGTAACCACGAAAATGGGGTCCTCTAGGTTCGTGCGCCCACATTAAGACGGTTAGAGAGACCCATGTGTTGTAGGCCACAAACAGGAGCTCAAACACATGTTTTGCCTTTTAATTTGAGACGAACTCACAGACAGAAATGCAGAACACGTGTTTCTATTCGACCCGAAAAAAAAAGAAGGGGGGAAAAAGCGAGGCGGAGGAAAAGAAAAAGAAAAAGCGAACGAATCTACTGAGCACTATGCTGTTGATTAAAATGACGTCACTCGACTCTCATCATTGAGCGTTATGATTGGTCAAGTGCAGCTTCCTGGCCTTGTTAGCCTCTTCACACCGCGCAATAAGCGACAAATATTTCATTGAAGCAAATTTATATACGGCAGCTAGAAAATCATTTTTATTCTTTTAAAAATTAATCAATGTCTCCAGCTTATACTAATTCGAGAGGGTTATATTTAAAACCGGCAATAATTGTATTAATACATCAATATTAACATCTGCTTGTTTTAGGTGCGCGGACTATTTTTTTGTTCGTTGTTTCCGAAGAGGAGTTAGGTCGATGTAGTGCGCTCCCTGCTTATATATAAACAAGCAGTGGCCGAGAAATCCTGCATTATACGATTTTTGAGGCTGATAGTTGCACATTTGAAAACACCTTGCAAAAGGCGTAAACCCACCGATCACGAGATTATTAACAATTGCAAGTAAGATATTTTTTTTCAAATTTATTCATTGCTTTGTTTATATTTGTTCCACGTTTTATTTAGCGACCGGTTCGTCTATTTTGAACATACGGCTTTTTGTTTCTTAACACCCAGATGGTCGAATTGTTCATAACAATTACCAACCATCTGGAAAGTTGTAGATTTGAATTTACAAATAAATCTGTATTTTCGTGCACTTTACCAGGTGTTATCATATAATATTTACTTATTGTGATTATATATATTAATGCATTGTTCGTTATTAACTGCTAGAGCTATAAAAAAAAAATCAGTAAAAAAATACACACACACACGTATATATTATAATATATATATAGTACGTATGTTATTTCTGTTTTTGATTTTTTTTCTTCTGATTTTGCTAATTTTTTAATACTTCCTCGTGGACGTTTTTAACAATAAAATGTCTTTTGCACCAACCCTCTTTAGTCAGAATTATCCTGATGATCCGTTAGGTGCAACCTAGGCAGATAGTTTCTGACTCTTTAGGCTTTACTATATAATATAATATAATATAATAATATAATATATATATATATATATATATATATATATATATATATATATATATATATATATGCTGATCAATTATCATTACCTAAACTTAACTTGTCATATTGTCATACATGGAAAATTACGTGGCATATGCTTGTTTAGTGTTTACAATCTGTCTTCGTGTTTTCACAGATAGATGCAATTTCAAATTGGCTTTAATTGAATTAACGTAGCTGTCACTACTACATGGTCTTTTTTTGTAATTTAGGGAGAGACTACGTTTCTTATTAGTTGTGTGTGTGTGTGCGTAAAAATATGCAATTTTTAGTTAAATATATTTCATTATATTTAGTCATGTGCTCGTTATATCTAAGAAATAAATAAAGATAAAAGTCGATTTTTGTCATTAATGTTTCTTTTTCTGTGATATAAGTTTATAGATTTTTACAGCAAACATGCATGTTCTGTAGATCTTGTACATATCCATGTGCTGTTCTTGTAATAAATGAAAAATGCCTACAACAGTTCATTTTGGGGGTGCAAAGGGGGTGGGAGATGACTAGTGAACTCCTGTGCGTACTTCTTTTCTTTCTTTTTTTTTTCCAAAGAAAGATCCAAGATTTTAGTCGCTAAAGATCTTCGATTTCAATTTCTACAAATAGATCACATCATTTCTTCATAGATGCATTCATATTTCACTTTATCGAGTTGGAAAGCTGTTTTTTAAAATAAAAAAAATAAATGGATAAAATTGAAATCTCACTTTTCATTTTCTTAACATATTGTACTTCTTTGGTTTTAACAGGATTGTTATTTTGGCTCAATTCAATCGATAAAATATATTTCTCTTGTGTATAAAAAATATTTTCTATTTAAGAAGAAAAATAAAATCCCATGAGTGAAATAAATCGAGATTTTTTCTTTCATTTTTTTTCCGAAGACAACGCTATTTTTAGTAAGAGTCTAATTTATTGTTCCCAGTCATAGACTTTTTTTTTTAAGCTTTTAAAAGAAAAGTTAGAGTGTTACGTTTACAATAACAAACAAAATAGAATATCAAAACAGATCATTCATTCCTCTTTTTTTCTTTCTCTTTCATGTTTTATTTACATACACTTCAATAGGCTAGAATGACAAAAATATGATTGATCAAAACCAGATATATGTTTAAAAAAAAAAATGAAATCGTGTCACTATGATAACGAACACAGGCTTCTGTGTTTTTTTCTCTTACACGAAATTTAAAAGAATGAAGGCATGTTGACATTTCCTTCAAAACATCTCACTTTTCTTTTTTCGATTCGTTGCTCTTTTTTATTTTCTCATAGCTTTCAGAAAAATATGTTCCACTTTTTTGTGTGTTTTTTTGTTTTGTTTTTTTGTTGAAAAAAAAAAAGCTTGTCTTTGGGTTTTAATTTTTGCAGCATTCTATTATTTCATTTTTTGCGAAATAGGGAGAAAAAATCGCTTAGATGGTTAAGTTTAAAATTGATTAAATTTTTCGCGGTTACACTTATATCCTAATTTATCTACTTTAAAAAATAACGACACACACACACACACACACACACACACACACACACACACACACACACACACACCTCACTCTTTTATATTCTATTTTTCTTCCTTTAAATCTCAACTGATTTCTCTTTCATTTTCTTTCTGATTTAATTTATATATCAGGAAAATCCTGCTTATAATCTAGTGAAAAACGGCACCTCATATCGAAATATTTATTAGAGCAATGCATCAATTCTGTAACTCTGAATAAATCAGTTTCCTGTCCAGTTAGCACTTGATTGATAACGTCATGTTTTTATTTTTTTATTTTTTTAAATCCCCCGAATCCTCGATATAAATAGCAATTGATTACTAACTGATTGTAATCTTTTACTCTTTCCTAAATAGAAGCATCAATATCATCATGGACTGCTATTGTTACCTAGTAGGTGCACAGACATTTATTTCTTTTTAAAATAAAAATAATAATTTAGTTATCAACAAAATGTGCGCCGATTTTCATTTTAAACACGAATTAAAATTAATCAAATCGATCATTTAAGGTCAAATTTTTGTTTAAATCGAAAAGTAGGTAACATAATGAGCATCAGTAATATATATATATATATGTATATATATTACGTATGTAATTAATTTTTAATACATTTTAAATATTAAATTAGCTTGAAATTTTAACGAAATCCGACGTTGTAAATAATGTAAATTATTATTATTATTGAGACACAATCCTGGCATATGCTAACAACGCCGGTTGCCTATGCATCTTCTTGTTTTTCTTCTTCACGCAGCTGCTTAACAGCCTTGATCTTTCTTTCTTTCTCTTCTTCTTGCTTGCTTCCATACTCACCTGCCTCCACTCACTTTAGCCTTCTTCTTCATCTATGTTCTATTCTTTGTTGGGATGTGTGGCGAAACTGACCCGTTCATAAGAGCAACTTTGTCGATGTTGTTGTTGTTCTGCTATATAGACTTCAACCATAATATCTGGTTGGTATCAACTTTGATAGAAAAGAAAAAGAAAAAGAAAAAGGGAATAAAATGCAGTACCGGCCGGAGTTGACTTGGACTTTCAGTTACTCTACTTCGCCGATATTGTAAAAAGAAGGAAACAAGCAAGATGTATAGAAGTTTTTTTTGTAACACATGAAATAAAATTGACTCTCTCTCTCTCTCTCTCTCTCTCTGTCTTTCAATAAATATATATATATATATATATATATATATATATATATATATATATATATATATGGGGGGGTGTTTGTGTGTGTGTGTTAGCTGTTTGTCGTACACATCTTTAAAAAAGGGTAATTGAATGAATGTGCTAACATCTGGAATTTATTTTTAATAATCTCTCTCTCTCTCTCTCTCTCTCTCTCTCTCTCTCTCTCTCTCTCTCTCTCTCTCTCTCTCTCTCTCTCTCTAACTCATATACCCACTGGACGCTGATAAAACAAATTCATTTGTTGGTACAATATTAGAGCTATGGTCCCATTTTTAAAAATCTGTTTTTATTTTATTTATTTATTCATTTTAAATTTTCATTAAATTTAAAAATGTTGATGGGGAAAATGTGGGGAGACTTCCAAAAATTAATAGCGTAAAAAATAGGGACCACAATACTACCGTTGTACGCGTAACTTTCTCGAGAGAGAAAACATCTGATCTATCGTAATTTGTCAGTCTATAAGACGCATGTTTTACTGACTCCATATAAGTGAAATCCTCGGTACCGCCCTCCTATCTATAGAACCAGGACAGTCCTAGTTTTGTCATATTGCCTAGCAAAATATAATACTAACCAGGGTTTCCGTTCCTTCCTTTTTGGTGCCTGTTGATTCAAGTGGGATGATCCCTGGACACAGAACGAACATAGATTTCACTGTCTGGCTGGATCTTCCCAGGCTCCCTTTAGGTGGGCGATATCTCTCAGGCTTTTTGTAAATAAGTCATTTGTCAAATTGCACTAGGGGAGGGCGCAAGGTGGGTAGACTTTGAATGCAGGGGAGTCAATTTTTGCCATAGTCTACCGGACAGATGTTAGTGGAATATGAAATGAAGTCTAATGTATATATTCTTCATTTCTTAACTGGGATTAATGCTTTTAATAAAAATGAAACTCCCAGGAAAACATAAATAATACGTTAATTCATTTATAAGTTTTTAAAAAGATTAAACGACAGTATTAATTGATGTTGTATAGATTTAAAGTGGTTGCGTAGTGATTCAGCTATACACTTTTTTTTTTTTTTTTACCTCAGCGTTATTTTAAGGAAATTGAGATTATAAACTTATCAAGTCCTATACTAAAATAAATTTAAAATATATACATTGAATATTTCATATTCCACTAACATCTGTCCAGTAGACTATGGTTAAAATATACGCCCCTGAAATCACAGTCTACCGCTAGGTACCCAATTCTATGTATGTATGTATGTATGTATGTATGTATGCGTGTGTGTGTGTGTACTTCTGTATTGAGGCAGACGTTTTTCTTTCTTTCCTTTTCTTTCTTCAATTTTTAATGGAAGTAGGATTTTATTCAATTTTAAAAAAGGGAGTTAGTTATCTTGTTTTAAATTCCCCCACGAAAAAGAAAGAGAGTTCCTTTTTGCTAAATGCGTCATTTAAAAAAGAAAAAGAAAAAAAGAAAGTTTAGTTATTTCTCCTTGTTTTTCTATCGCAATGTACTTGAATATGTTTTTCAAGTGCAGTGTTATTATGTAGCCGGGTCCGTGGACAAACAGCTTCCATATGTTTTAGATCAAATGTTTATATCCTCTGCTGTATATGTTCCCTCCTTTCTCTCTTTGTCACCTACTGCAACCGAGATCTGTGGGTAATCTGTTAAAATAGTCAATAGCCGTCTTATTCAAATGTTTATTGCTTATATATATATATATATATATATATATATATATATATATATATATATATATATATATATATATATATATATATAATATGTGTATGTGTATAGAAAAACACGAAGTATTCCAAAAAGATAAGTTGATTCTTTTTGAAAACTTCGTGTTTTTCTATTTTCTGTACCATATATATATATATATATATATATATATATATATATATATATATATATATATATATATATATATTGTGTATGTGTGTTCTTTAGAGAGGATTTTTGTGTCTTTGTTCTACTTCTAATACCTATCTCTTTTCTTTCCTTCTACGAATCGGTCTGAAAAATGAGATCTTGATTTAGTCTCTACCATATGTTTACTGGACGCTAGATCTGTTTTAATTGTATCTGTAAATATGTAGACATTCTCTCGCCAAGACTGAGGAATGTTTGTGTTTTCCTTTTCTTTCCTTTCCCTTCTTTTTTTTTTTTTTTTTTTTGTATGTGTGTGGTGGGGTCATCTGTGATTTGCTAGAAACTTCTACCTACCACTACTTTAGCACCATGAAACCTTTTTTTTTAAACAATATCAGTAAGTAAACAATATACATAAAACAAAATAACTGTTTGCTTAGAACCACGTAATAGGTCGCTAGCTGATCTTGCAGATCAATTACCACTAAGTAGTGAGCTTGCTTCTCACTGGGTGCCACATATTTGTGGTCTTGTGCCAAATCTAAGATAATGCATAAATAACTAAACTGTTTTTTAAGCAGCTTAGGTAGTCACGATGGAAAGACATTTTGAAGATATTTCGGAATATGTCGGTAAAATAAGGGAGGCGACTCTTACTTAGCGAATTACCACATTGCGTGTTCAAAAGTTATCAGTGCTTTACAGTGATGAGCAATGCCTCATCTCATCAGACATTGAGATGTGTGTGTGTGTGTGTGTGTGTGTGTGTGTGTGTGTGTGTGTGTGTGTGTGTGTTATTTAAATTCCTTCGAAAAATTTAAATTATTAAAATTCAACTAAAAATAAATTCTTGTAAATAGATCTATCACAGATGTTTCCTGCAATGTTTTACCAACTGAAAATTTAGGTGTGCAAAAGTTTCCGGCGAAAAAGAGAAATTTCACAAAGTTTTCTAATTGAAAGCATTAGGAACTTTGTGCACGCACGAGTAACTTCACATTTTACCGACATTTCCAAAAAATCGTTGGAATTTTTTTTTCCATTTACATCTCAGCCATTTTCATATGCCAGTTCCTCCTTGTCTATTGTCTCGGTGTTCGAGTCCTAGCTGGTATTAACATGTTAAAACATGATTTCAGCAACTAACCGGAGCACGTTTGCACTTATTCAATCCTGACTTGAATTGTTTATATAATTTAAAAAAAAAAATTAAAAAGATATGGTAGTATACAATTTTTTTGTTTTTGTTTTTTTTTTTTTGCTTTTATTTTATTCAAATGGGTTTTTCCGTTGTTGATTTTTGTTTTTGTTCGTTTTTTTTTTCTTTCTTTTTTCTTTTTTTCATTTATTTTTATTTTTGCTTTTCCACCACATCTGTTCTTACCCCCCCCCCCCAACCAGAGACATATCATGTTTTACCAGTCTTCGCCTCCCACTGACCAATATTCGTGATAAAACGTAATCCGTTCGTTCAACTTATTTTCCCCGACAAATCCTTTTCGTGTCAGCGTTCCTAACTTTTTTGTCACATTGTGTTTTAACTTTCTCGAATTTCTCATGCTTACATGACAATCCTGACGGTTGCGGCTTTAGAATATATCGAGTGTACCTCTACAGAGAGGTAATACTCACCCTTAATGGGGCCACCTGTTGGACGTGATTGATGCTCAAGGGATGGAACCTTGGTGGCTGAGCAGTCTATAACATGCAACACTCCACTTTGGCTCTTACTTAGGTTAGACGGGCGGTCGGGGAAGCCACCTCAGATCAATCGGCTGGTCACATCAAGCCTTAGCATCTATATGATTGTCCCAACCCTTTTTTCAGGTGTTTTTTTTTGTCCAACTCGGGAACCTTCTCTTCGAACTTGGAAACTTTCTTGTTCAAAGTTCTATGAAGGCTCCAGAGTTCAACGAGAAGGTTCCCAAGTTCGAGATGGATCCCAAGTTCAACAAAAAACACCTGAAGAAGGCTGGATGGCACGTCGGCCGAAACGTTGTATATATAACAATAAAGATGAAGATAATATTCCGAAAAATACAAATACAAATGATCAAACCTTATCTAAAAAAATTCAGACAAACTAGAATGATCTATTTAAAGAAAGAACTGATTGCAAGTAATTTAATTTAAAATGTAAATATGAAAGTAAACTTTGCGTATCGTAAAAAGTAAATATAATAGTTCATTCATGTTTATTTGGAACATCATTTCATTAAGCAAAAAGTTTCTCTTGGTTTTTAATGTGACCTACTCGTCAAATGCAAAGGCCTATGCCAAATGGACTTACTTGACCCCTACTCTGGTCTGGCATTAGCAGGGTTCCAATTTAGGGTTACTAAGTAAATTCAACCCCCTTTAGCCTTGACCCTTTCTCTGCCAAGTTGTTGAGGAAGGGAGTATTTTTTGTTGTTGCTTTGAGGACAATGTTTTTAAGGATTAAAATCAAAATGAAATTAGGCTGTGACACTGACACCGGTGTCCCAGTGGATGTGAATGGGTTATTAACAGTCATCAATATAAGTATTAAAATTTATTCATATACAGAGATGATTATTTTGAAAAGTAGAAAAAATTTAATACTTCCTCAATGATAAACACCAAAAAAAAAGATTCATTATTATTCATTATTATACAGATTGCCTATAAAGTATGTGTGCACTTTAGAGAATTTATAAATTTAAAGTCCACACGGACTTTCAATCATTATCATAAACATCATTATAATCTATCTATATCTATACATATATAAAGGACAGTTGTGTGTATCTGTATGTTTGGAGGAAACTTCGAAAATAAAACAATTAACGACAAAGTAAATATATATACACATTAAATATTAAGGGCTTGGTTTTTGAGCAAAAATAATAGAGATTTGATCTATATTTGGAAAGACATTTAAAAATCCAGATTTGAAAAGTAACAGAAGGGAAAGTCATTTGCATGTTATTTTTTTCACTTTTAAATATAATATCGATTGATTGAATTAATTGCATCATTTATATCTTATCTTAAAAAAAATTGTAAATTATTGAATGGAAATTTCTTACTATATTGTTATATATTTATTTATGTGGGGATTCATATAGTGCATCCAGCGGGGATCCAACTCGCAATAAGTAATAATAGATCTGTGAGACTAACTTTTAAAAAATCCCCTCTCTACCCAGGCGATGCTGGGTAGCCACTTCTAGTCATATCATAATTCATTTATATGGTATATATCAATAGTAATATTATAATCGTTTATATATTATAAAGTACCAATTGAGCTAAATGCACTCAACTGTTCTGGTTTTGAGATTTGGTGTTTGTTCTTTGTATTGATTTACAAACTCTTCTCACTCCCTATAACAGTATTACCTATAAATAAGCACACATCCTGACATTTTTTTTATAAAAAGTTAATTTTTTTCCTAAATCAAAGATACCATTATATTATTTGGTATTATTCATTACTAAACTCTATATTATTTTTGATCTCCTACATATTCATATTTTTCACTAATTTCCATGCCTTAGAGTTTGGTAATAAATAATACCTAATAATATATGTTTTGTATGATGTTCCCCTAGAAATTATAAAATCCTGGTATCTTTGATTTAGAAGAAAATATATATACACAATCAATATCACTGGTTCTTGCTTTTTGCGCAAAAATTATGATTTGATTTATATTCAAAGATATTTAAAAAGTAAAATATACATAGAAATAGCATTGAAATTCTACTTCAAAATATCCAGTATTTATAAATCTCAAAAGTAGACAAATCAATACACAAGGGTCCCCCCCCCCTTACCCAGGCGATGCTGAGTAGCCACTTCTAATTGTAAATTAGGAGAAAAAAAAAAAAGATTGATATCACTGATCTAGAACATTAAGGAGTAGGCCCAATGTTTTTCTGTTTTGTAAGAAGCAAACTACTTATTTTAATTTTCTATTTTTTTCTATTTATCCTTTTAATTGCTTAAAAAAAGAAATGAGAAAAGTACCAATAAAAAAATAATAATTCTTACGCCTCATGCCAGTAGTTTATCAAGAGGATAATTCTGGTTAATGAAAATAATATTTCAAGTGTTTGGAACCTGAAATCAATTAAATAATTCTACTTGTTTTTAATGTGTTCTCTAATTCTTTAAAGTTTGTTTAATTACTATTTTCTTTAAAAAAAGAAAAATTAAACAATGTTCATAATGTCTTCTTTTTTTTTTTTTTTATTCATTTCTCTTATTTTTATTTATTTTTTAAATTTTTTGTCCCAATCTCTTTCTAAATTTCTCTTTCATTTCCTCTTGCAGTATGATGATGGTAACAGCTTCACAAACCCAATGTTCCAGTTCACAGAGGCTGGCCCGCAAACGAGTTCGCCTTCATCTTCGTAGACTCCGACACAAAGAGTATTCAAAACTCCGAACCCTCGTACCATCTGTAGCTCATAATAACAAAGTATCCAAAGTAAGTAATTCAATATCTTCATCCATTACTTTTTTCCCCCTTGTTCCATTTGTCAACATCCTTTAAATCCCAAAATGAATTCTTTAGGGAAGAAAAGTATAAATGCTGAATTATCCATGGAGTGGAGATTCCCCCATAATGTAGTGACTAAAATGCTGGTCTGCCATATTGTAGTAAACAATTTTGTAGATTCACTTTTGGACTAATGCCCACAGGAAAAGTATCAACTCCATCACCTGGCAACTGTGGGTTAAATAGTACCACTAATGTTCTTCAACAAGGATGAATTTGGCATTAAATAACCAATGCAGGTTGATATGCCATTAAACAAAAGAAACTAAACCATCCATGGATTATAATTATGTAAAGTTGAAATTAAAACATATTTACAAACCGTCGGTATAAAAATTGATTTTATGAATTAATGATTTTCAAACTATAATCAACGGTCATCCTATAGACAAGACTAATCTATATGCATGTGTGTACTCAGTCTTTATGA
Source organism: Doryteuthis pealeii (assembly GCA_023376005.1). NCBI lineage: Eukaryota > Metazoa > Mollusca > Cephalopoda > Myopsida > Loliginidae > Doryteuthis > Doryteuthis pealeii. Next base: position 29,438,848 of record CM042161.1, on the reverse strand, counting down.
GGCGAGTATTTTTTTATTTTTATTTGTGTCTGTATTTGTTTGTTTAAAAATTTAAAATATTAATCACCAAATGATTCTCTCTTTTTAGGTGACAGTGATAGAAGAAGCAATAAAATACATTGACTCCTTACACAAAGCCCTTGTGGAACGATTACAAAGTGTACAACGTAAGTTAATCTTAATATTTATAGCCAGCCTCTCATAAAGAGAGAGAGAAAAAATATGCTGTTTCTTTATTCATATTCATAAACTTTGGTCCTTACTTAGGCTAGATGGGTGGAAAAAATTGAGTACCAATCAAGATAGAATAAAACAAAACATCTTCAGCATAAAATAACCCAACAAGGGTTGAAATGCCGTAAAATCCAACAAACCGGCCAACCTATTGATAAAAGTTACACATTTGCATATTTTTAGTTTTTCTCAAAAGAATGTGTATTGACAAATTTTGCATATATAACTGAAGGAAAAATGTGTACAAACAGTTGAGTGTTTGACAACATATGGTTACTCCAAATGCTTGTTTGTTTTTTTGTTGTTGTTTTTTTTACCCTTTTGAGTTTGATGTTTTAGGGGAATGGTGTTTTATTATACATTGTAAGCCTGGGGAAATCCCATCTGACAATGTGAGCTAGAGGATATCAATAAATAAGGTTTAATGGTGACCATTCCCAGTTTTTCTTCTAAGGAAACGAGGGGGATGTTGGGGGCGGGGAGAAGTTTGAATATGTTTCATGGTTAATTGCTTTTGGGAATTTTGTGAACTCAGGTGACTACAGGTGAGAACGGAAGTATTAAGAGGGTGGGGTGAAAGGGTAAAAAGAATTGAATAATTGACATACACGTGTGTGTGTGTGTGTGTGTGTGTATGTATATATATATATGTATATATATATATGTGTGTGTGTGCAGGTGTTCATCAAAATGTTATGAATAAAATATAACATTTATATATGAATGCATACTAAATATATATATATAATCTTATTATAATGGAGATGATGTTATCTGTAATTGAAACTATGTCACAATTACCTAAGTTATTTATGCTATATTCACAATGATTATTAAATAATCATTATTCAATCTTAATTAGCATCTTATTTATTAATGATGTCTCTATTAAAGTCTAGCTGGCTTAGATTTGCCACAAAACAGTCCATGTTATGAATCTGTTTAAAATACTGCAATGTGTGTTATATATCATTAAGAAATAAAGATTTGCATAGTATTTTGTGTGGGCAATTTGCATATTATTTTAACAAAAACAGGATTGATAAATAATTACTTGGTGTCATTGATTTCTAATATTGTTTTATTATCAAACATATTAAAAGCAATCCTCCTATGGATAATTTTATATAGAATTTGATTAAAATAAAATAAAAACAAGTAATCTTTTTATTAAAACTTTAATATTTGTGCATGGAGGGTACATAGTTTTGCTAGTATATATATATATATATATATTTATATATATATATATGTGTGTGTGTGTGTGTGTGTGTGTGTATTTGCCCAACCCCTTCACTCAAGCAGGATGTAACACATGGTCAATTTGTAAGTGGTTTACTTCTAGACCAGTTGCCTAACCAAGGTTAAAGAGCCCAGTCTGCCCTACTATTTACCCATAGCTGGAGGGAGAATAGTTAGATTCATACTTTTCCCTAGGGTATTAGCACTATGTGAAATGCAAACAGCCTCATTCTGTACTTGAACTCAGGTTGACAAGTCCATATCCTACAACTCTAATTCTAACACGCACTTCCAACCTGTTGACTCTGTCTATGCAATCATAACCTATATATATATATATATATATATATGAATATATATATATATATACAAACCAGTCATAAATAAAAAAAACAAAAAGTCGTCAGGGTGGCCTAAAGTCAGTATTATCCAGACAGCTAAGGGAGTCTATCCTCTTTTCACTAGTGCTAGACCAAGGAGATTGTTCTTGCATCTGAGGTGGATTGCCACACCTACCACCAGCTCCTTACTTTACCACACATATCCCTGTGCTACTCATACACTAAGTTGTTGAGGGCCAGTATCGAACCAGGAACCTTGTGGTTTCTAAGCTGGCACTCTACCAACTGAGCTAATAGTAAGATAATATTTGTAATCCTATGATCATCTAAAAGAATTGCTAACTACTTATATCATCATCAATGAAAATGAATACATTTTTTAAATTCTTTATTCCTTGATTAATGAACAGCAGGTGTTTTGTTGTTGGCTTTTTTTTTCTTTCTTGTTTTTAATTTGCCTTAAGAATGAGTTCTTTGTTTTTTATTTTTTTATTTTTTTTCTTCTAAAATTTCATGCACGGATGATTAATCACATTCCAAAGTGTTCCCATTGCCATTCCTGCTGTAATGCACACCTGTTATTCGATGAATGAACAGACAAATAGTTCACCTTTTAAATGAAAACCAATATTCTTTGAGCCAAGGAAATATCAGATATACACTCACAAGACAAAAAGATTTTAATACTTTAAAAATCAAATTCCTTCTGCCTTATATTTCTTATCAATCTTAATTCTCATCTGTTTTGCCTCTTTGCTGTCTCTTTCCTCTTGTCTCTTTGCTGCCTCTTTGCTGTCTCTTGCCTCTTTGCTGTCTCTTATCTCTTTGCTGTCTTTTGCTTTTTGTCTCTTTGCTGTATTTTGCCTCTTGCCTTTTTGCTGTCTCATGACCCGGAGTAGTAGTACTTGTTAGGGTCCCAAAAGTTTTTAAAAATTGAGTTTAAAAAAATGACAATACCCATTAAGAATGAATAATTGAAAATGTCTTCAGCATAAAATTAACCTTACAAGGGTTGACATGCCATAAAATCCAATCAATTAACAATAACCTTTTTATTTATTTATTTATTTATTATGGAAAAACAAATTATATCTACAATGTATATATATATATATATTTACTTAGTTTCATCTGGACATACATAACAACTGCATTTTATATATGCATGGATAGATGGAAAGCCAAATTATATCTACCCTAAATTTAGAGTTGTCAAAAAAAAAAAAAAAGAAAAGAATTAGAGGCTAAAAATGAGGGTCGTTTGTAGTTGGTTGACTGATTATATAAAAGAAGGGAAAGGGGGGAAAAAAGCAGGCCATCACCTGCTGTTATTGTTTTGTTGTTTTTTTAAAAATTTTATTTCTATGTTAGCATGAATGAACCTGAGCAAATGAATGGGCCGTCTGCATCAATGGACATTGTTTACTGCTGCTGCTGCTAATTTCATTCAATTCACTAAGGGTGTTTCGCTAGTGTAAAATGGCTTGCTTACACTCCTTACTTAAAAAAAAAGAAAAAAGAATTATTTCTCTCCTCTCTCCCTCTCTCTTTTATATATATATATATATATATATATATATATATATATATATATATATATATATATACCCATCTTTGTCCACTGCTATAAGGTATTCCACAGAAAATGTGAAGATCATTTTGGCAATAAATTTAAAACATAAATCTTTACCCTGCAGTGGTTGTGGGTATCTTTATGTTATTTCTGTGGCAGGGACACACACACAAAAATCAAGAGTAAATATATTGAATAAGAAAAAAAAAATATTCCTAAAAATCCAATATAGGATTTTAAATATTCATTTATTACCTTCACAAAAATGATTCTCAAAGTAATTGTTTGTCTGTGCGTACATGTATAGTATAATACACACACACACACACACACACACACACACACACACACACACACACACACACACACACATATGCCTTTATATGAGAGAGGATATATATATATATATATATATATATATATATATATATATATATATATATATATATATAAAACTCACATATTAAGTTTAACCCTGTCACTAGGTGACAAGTTTCAGACATCCAGTGATAATCAAACTCATTGCCAACAATAATAGTCCATGAGATCAGTTTACAAACAAACTACTCCTAGGGAACCATGCTGGTTTTTCCATCTGTGTTTAAACAAAGACATTTATTTCAATTTCTCCATCATATATATATATATATATATATATATATATATATATATATATAATGATTATAAAATAACTGACTTTTCTCTATGTACTTATTTATCTATCTTTCCCTTTCTGTCTGTTGCTTTCCCTCTCAAATTTCCCGTGACTCCCCAACCTTTCCGCTACTCATTTTTAAATATTTCTTGGTATCTATTCTTTTTTTTTCTTTTATATTAAAACACATTTCCTTTTTTATATATATATATATAATAACCCTTCCAACAGAAAATGATTTTCCATCCACTTCACATTCCAATCCACTCTCTTATTAATCCGATTTTTATTGGCACTTACTTATGCGCTTAAATATTAATCTTTATAGAATTTATATTCTCTCCCTCTCTCCCTCTCCCCCACTCTCTCTCTCTCTCTCTCTCCCTCTCCCCCTCTCCCTCTCTCTCCCTCTCTCTCTCACACACACAATGTCTCACTTGGCTTAATTACTTTACCCTAGCAAACTCTTAGTTCCAAATTTTCAACACACAGATTCAATAACAAAACATGTTAAAACAAATTTTAAACAAAAATTTGCAAAATTCAATGCTTAATTTAAAAACATCTCAATTTCTTTGGGGGTGGGGGAATGACTAAAACCAAAATACTGGAGTAGTGTTAAAGACAGTGCACTGAGATAAGAAAAAAACAACCAAACCTTGCCAGGTTCAAATACTGTCAGTGCAAAATCATTCCAGTTTTTTTTTCAAAGAATTGGTTGTGCCAATATGATATCAATTGTATAGTTTGTGTCCTTCTTTGGTTTGGGGAAAAAAGATTGGAGGAATTGGAAATCAGTGGAAGAATTGAGACTATCCAAAGTACAACATTGTTCAGATTGGCTAGAATACCCAGAGGAGTCTTAGAGATTCAAACTTCAGTGAAAGACCATCTGCTAATAATGGCATGAAAAACTTCCAAGGGGGGTGGGGGTGAGATTATAAAGAATTAAATGTCAAAAACAAATCTTAGAGACATGATCCATCAATTGTAATGGATAATGATGAAGATAAGATGCAAAAAAACAATCTCCTTGGTCTAGTGCTAGTGAAAAGGGATAGACTCCCTCCTTGTCTGGCTGGTAATGACTTTAGGCCACACCAACGACTTTACTTAATTTTAATTTACTTCTTCATTTAAAAATTGCTTTTACATTTTATTTGTTATTTATTTATTCTTTTTGTATATCTGATTATTTATTATCTTTATCTTTCTTCTGTTTTTTCTTTGTAGCTGTTGGTGTTCAGGCTGTAACGGAAGAAAATGTCAAAGAAGTTGTTTGCCAGATGATGGCTTTTAATGCTTCCAATCAACATTCACAACAGAAAACAACATTAAATTTTCATAGTTTAGAAAAACGTAGAAAGATTCCCAGTTTTGCTCAAATACAGCCCAGACGAAACAAATCTCTCTAAGGTGAGTTGGTTCATTATTTGAAAATTTTAATTAACCAATAATGCAAAATTAAATACGGGTTTTAACTGATTGTAATATTAATGAATAATTAATACTTCCCATAATTTGGAAAACCTGGATTGTCTCCCTTTTGGTAACTCTCTTGTAGAAGAGTAAAGGAACTGCTAGACTTTACCCATGCAATGCTATCACCATTACCACCAGGTCCACTCTGACCCATAGTGGTAGTACCTGTTAGGGTCCTATCTAGCTATTGCTAATTACTGTTCATTGTATCTTTGCTTAGTAAACCTTTTTCCCAATCCTTAATATTCATTGTATTTCTTTCTATTATTTCTGTTAATGAGTTACAACAATTTGCAAATCATAAAAATTAAACCTTTTTTTTCTTTTCTTCCATTTCAGATAAGAACTTGTGGCTTTAAGACTCTTTTTAAAGATGTGTATCATTCCTCGTTGGTTCTTCAGTTCTTCTGCTCATCTGAACTTTCTTGGCATTTTGCTGACTAAACTTGGATGGCCAAGCAGATTACTTCACCTGTTTACTACTACAACTACAACTACAACTCTTGCCCACACAAATCTTTGATACACTCATGTTCAAATATCTGCATTTTTTTTTCTAAAACAAATTTTTTTTTCTAATACAACTGCAAAATATGTAGTTGTTGGTTCAAAACAAAATGTTCAAAACAAGGAACAATGTTGAAGCTAAATCTTTCTTTTTTTATTAATTTTGACTAGTATATTCTTTAAACTTTTATCGCAGTGCCCTCAGGTGTCATCATTCTTCGATGGCAAGGAGCAATGCAGATCAGAAATGATAAAGGAGAAGCCCTCGGTGAGATTTGAACTCGCATTCCCTTTGCTTCAGAAAATGCTTAAATGCACTAGAAAGAGCAATTGGTTTGCACAGAGCTCAAATCAACCCTTTAAACTCATCCTTTATAATGTTTCTTGATCTCTCAGCACCATATTATTTTTTTTATAATTTTTTTTTTTGGTTAGTTTTAAAAAATTTTTTAATACTTGCAGTATTAGTCAAATTTAATAATAATGGTTTGATATTCTTCATCCAAAAGTAAAAAATAAATAAAAGATGCGAAATATTGTTGTATTTTATACAACAGTTACACGTAAAGTAAATTTTGTTATTTGTTGAAAATTTTCATTAATTTTTATTAGCAATTGTATTTTGATTATCTTTCTAAATTTATTTAATTAAATCTTAGATAAAAATTAATTTGATCTAAAAAAAACAAAAAACATTTTAAATGAAGGAAATTTTCTTAGTGAAAACTCTTTGAATAAACCATTATTTCAAGTTGTTTTCCAAAATTCCTTAAAAATAAGAACGAATATCCACAATTAGACAATTTTAGGAACATGCAGTAGAAAGATTGGAGAATATGAAATTTCAAAAATTTACAAATTTTGTGAAAAGACAAAAATCTCTTAAAAGTTAATGTTTATCATGATCATACTGCAATTCTATCTATCTAAATATGTTCTTTTGTATTGTTACTGGCAATTCGTGAACCCTCGGCATTTAATAGGCTGCTTAATATTGGGGGTGGGGGGCAAAGTATGAAATAATCTTATTCTATTGCAACGATATATACTTTACCTAAATTTACTGACATCCTACCATGTCAGTTGAATACAATGATCAATTATAACATGGGGGAGCTACACACAAACCAAAGCTCATATGTGGCCAGTGCTAAAAATTGCATGTATCCCCTCATCATTTGAGTTGCTTCAAACACTGGGCAATGAACCCAGTCCTGCCCTTTTAAATAAAGGGGGCAGCTGTTTATTTTATCAATTATAATAGATATAATAATCTCAGAAGACAACTGAAAATAGAACACACACACACACACACACACACACACACACACATATATATATATATATATATATATATATATATATATATATATATTATAAACCAGTTTATTCTTTCTTTGCGGCCTGGTACCAAATGATCCATGGCCTGGTACTGGTCTTCAACCGTTTGGTTAAGGACTTGTGGTTTATAAAATGCCTAAGTTTCCCACATTGTTGGTAATAATATTTAAGAATTTATCTAGATAAGAATATAAGCGCATATCTAGATACATTCTTTGGTATCATGGAATTTTCTTAATTTGTAAATTCCTGACATTGATTCATTCCAATTTTATCTTTCTTTTCTTTTCTTTTTTCTTTTTTTTTTGTCATCCATAAAAATCCATTTTTTAAAAAAATTCATATTTCTTAAAATATTAAATTCACATTTTATGTTTTTTGATAAGTGTATTGTTTTTTGTTTTTTTTTCTTCTATAAGCCTGGAAACAAATAACTTTGAGATTTTGGAATTAGCTTTTTTCCTAAAAGACACTTTTCTTCCCTAATCAAGGATTTTTCATCTTTGATTGATATTTCTGTGATAGATTCTTTTTTTTTTCTACACTATAACCAAACCATACCACCTGAATTTTTAAGTAAATATAATAATAATAAAACAGGAAAAAAAAATCAAATGCTTACACTTTTTTAACTATAGTTTTTTATTTTTTATTTAGTCTTCGCTATTGTAGCCGGTTTAGCTCAATTGGTAGAGCATTTGCCTAGGAATCACAAGGTTCCAAGTTCGAAACCGGTCTTCACCAAATCAGAGCATGAGTAGCACAGCTCGAATAATCTGATCTATGCAGTAAATCATCTGGGAGCTGATAGTAAATGTGGTACTCAGCACTAGCAAAAAGGGGATAGACTCCCTCGCTGCTTGGCTGATACCAACAATAGACCACTCCACAGACTTTACTACTACTCCCTATTCATTATTTTAAAAGGGGAGGCGAAAAAAGGTCTTTCTTGTTCATCCCTTTTCATTGATCATTTTTATTGCTCTTTTCTCATCGCTCAGTTTTGTAATAATAATTCATTCATCCAAGCAGCACTCAACTTGGGCCCATGGTCTTGTGCCATACTTGGCTAAGTTGGATGTATATCCACTCAAAGTTAGATTGTTTTCATTTGAGGCTTTCATTAAGATATTCACCCTAAATTCATTTCTTTTTATTGCATCATAATAAAAACATAGCCTGATGATTGAGTTAATTTCATGTGCCATTTGTAATAACGTTAAAAACAAAAAAACAACAAAAAATACAATTAAAAATTCAAAATGTAGATATATTGCATTTGTGTGCATATACACACACACGTTTGTCTGTGTATATATATACTTGTATACATGTATATATATATATATTTTTCCATGTGCATATGTCTTATATACATCTGTATAAATCTTGATTGCCTTTTATTTAAAACAAATTGTGTACATTTGTATAATAAATATTTTTAAAAACGATTATATTTGCCTCTTTTTCTTATTTTGATCTATTTGCTTTTTTTAATCTGCAGAGTGTCATTGACCCTACACATGGGGCAGAGGTCAAAGTTTAGATTATCAGTCATGTATGCTGAAAAGAGGGGGGGGGGGCTTAAGGGAAAATTGTGATATTGTGAAAAGTACCCAGTACCTATTACTTAAGCATAACATCTATCATCTAGACTAGCAAAAATATGCACCCCCTTGGCACAAGTATTTAAATTTTAATGTAAAAATATCATATTAAATTTGAAAGACTAACAAAACTAAATAAAAATAGATATAAAAATATTGCACTTATTATAATATTATTTTAATTGATTTCTATATAAAATTATATATAAGATTGTTTTTAATGTTTGAGAATAACATGATAGGATTAGAAATGAGTAACAACAAATAATTATTTTTCAAACCCAATTTTGTCAAAATGATTATGCAAATTATCCTACCATATACTATGTATATATTTTTTAGAGATATATAACACATATTTCAGGATTTTAAATGCATTAATAACATTGGCAGTTTTGTGGTAAATCTAACTTGGCTAGACTTTAATAAAGAATTCATTAATAAAAAGTAGTTAATTAAGATTAAATAATGACTATTTCATAATTATTGGGAATAAAACTTAAATAACTAAGGAAATTGTGACATAAGTGGTGATGTAGGTCAGTTACAGACAGAGAGTTACGTAATCTCCATTATAATAAGATGTAGATATAATATTAATAATTCATTTATATATCTAGATAATACATTGAAATAATTTATGATAAATTATTTCAATTTTTTTTAGATGCATGTCATGATGTTATTATTTCTATTAACTTTAACTTTTAACTAATCAAGTCATTTTATAATTTAATAAAGATAGTTCATTCAACTGTGACATATGGAAATTTAATTGATTGAAATGGATTTATCAAAATAATATCACTAGGGAACAATTTTTAACAAAATTTCTGTTGAATTTGATTTTTCATTTGATTTAGAGTAAAATTGGCATGCTGATTTCAAAACTACAGTCAGTTTTCTTCTATCACGTTGAGGCCCCTTCTGATAAATCGGCTGCTCATGTCAAGCCCTAACACCTATATGATTATCCCAACCTTATTGTTCTTATGGCCAACCCTTTTTATCATATATGTGCTAGAAGGCAATGACTGAGGGTCTTCATGTCCTGGATATGATGTTAAATGCTATCTGATAGTGAATTTCCAATTCTGAAGCTCTAGGAATATGGAGTACCTCTTGATTCCCATTAATCCAAGGTCCACTCTGACTTGGAGTGGTAATACCTGTTAGGGTCCCATCTATGGAATAAATAGAAAAAACATGAGTTTAAAAAATGTGTTAAAAATTGTTTAAAAACAATTTATTACCCATCAAGAATTAATAAAACAAAATGTCTTCAGCATAAAATAACCCAACAGGGGTTGACATGCCATAAAATCCAACCAAGTTTTAGTGAATGAAACAATGATTTCGTTATGCACAGCTACAATATTGATCGATTGATTAAGTAATGAGATTGATTGTGAAAACAAAAACCAATCAACTTAATAACAAATTGAATTTATCTCTTTCAAAATAATTCCCTTGGGAAACAACACTCCAATGAACAGGTTGTCCAATTGGACACTGTTGTAGCTTGCTTATCGAAATAAAAATAACACAAGGTGTCCAGCTGACGTTAACCAACGAGAAGTAATCACTTCCACCTTTTATTCACAATAACAAAAGATGGCCGAAACGGTGCTTCCGTTTCTTAACAAAACAATAGCCGAAATGGTGCTTCCGTTTCTTATTAACCAATATACCACAGACACATAGCCTTAGTGGATAAAGGGGATAGGTTAAGACAGTTCTAAGTGATATCTCTAGACTACAGGTTCAATCCTGGTCAGTGGCAGCAGTAACATAGAATAATTAATTAACACAGCTTAACACCTGTACCCCAGCTATGGTTAGTGGAATGCGAACAGGATGCCCCTGTGGATTGAATAACGGGTTAGGTTCAAAGATCTGTGATGGCTCCCGATTATGACAAGAAGGTTTCCGAGTTCGAAATGAAGGTTCCCGAGTCCGACAAGAAATACCTGAAGAAGGCCGGAGGGTACATTGGCCGAAACATTGTACAGATAATAATGAAGATGAGGACAAAAGTCCGAATAATCCAAATAATATTAATCATCAAGCCTCATCTCAAAAATTCCGAGAAACAGGTTGTTAGCACTCTTATAAAACTGGGTCAAATCATCATTACCACCATGTCACACAGTATGGATACCCATGACACTCTCTCGCCAATCATCCCAATCGATCATCGCCACTAACAGGTCCTCCACACGGCATCTAGAATCCTATAGCTGATACATATACATTTCTGCTGATTGGCTTTCATTGACGTGTCCATGTGTAGGTGTCCATGAGAGGACGTCACTTATGAGTTCGTCCTTTCTTCTCCAGTAGAGGCTAGCACATCTTGTTCATTTTACTTGGATGGTTTGTGTTATAAGGGTCTAAACGACTGTACAGCTGCTTTTTTGTGTGGTCATCGCCACTTGCAGGTCCTCTGCGCGGCATCAAGAATCCGTAAAGAGCTAATATATGTAGATTTTTGCTGATTGGCGTCATTGATGTCCATGTGTGGGTGTCATGGGAGAACGTCACTTATGAGTTCGTCCTTAGTTCTCCAGCAGTGTCTAGCACATCTTGTTCATTTTACTTGAATGGTTTGTGTGATAGGGAGCAAATGACCGTACAGCTGCTTTTTTGTGGGGTGCTGCTTCCAAGATTTGTTCAAGACAGCACGCAGCAAACTTAAGCATTTCGTTAGAGTCCATGTGGTGCGCCGGTATCGTAGCACTGATAGGACCGTGTGTAAATTCTAAAGAAGCAAGTACCAGTAAAAATTAACGCATAGACATACAATAATCCTAGACAGGTTGACATGCCGTTAAAATCAATCAGTTGGTCCTTTTGGCAACTCCCGTGGCAAGGTATTTACCTCTCATTCCACTTATAAGGGCGTGACACAAGGACATTTTTATGTGGACCCACCCACAAGCCGAAGCTCATGGGTGGTAGACACAAAAATGCGTTGATCCCGTGGGCATTCCCCCTCAAGGGGGTGCCCCAGCCATTGGGCAATAAATCCAGTCCTGTCCCTTTAAATCAAGGGGGCAGATATTGCCTGGGGGGATAGTCCCTGGGATCAACGCTATTAATTTTTTTAGCCGCTCCAGAGGCCGAAGCACTCTGAAGCAGGCTAAGCAATCACTGGCAACTCCTGTGGTAATACTAACGCTGAGTTATATAGCACCTTGCCCTTCCCTTATGCGACATCGGTATCGTGAAGAGGATAGACCTGGTAACTGCTGGACTTTCATTCAACCTTGATATCCAGTAGACGCAGGGATGAGAGGACCGGAAGTAACCGCTAGTTTCCGATACAGATGTGGAATTTTCACCAGAGCCTCTTTGGCCGGGTTGTGCCCCTATTACCACTGGGTGCCAGATCTGTCAGCCTTGAGTGGCACTACCAGGAACTTTTGTCTCTGTCACTACCAAGTTCACACTGCTTAACCACGAAAAGAAGGAGTTGGACTTTAGAAATAATGTGCTAGATGACCGTTGAGCAAAGAACTTATTCCGCTCTTTTCGTCCTGCAGGGTATCTCACCACCCTCCTCACCAGAGAAAAATCTGTGGGGTTACCGGTTTAGTCACCGATAATTCCACTATGAAACAGGCAGTACTGGATTACATAGTACCAAAAGAGCTTAAGAAGAGTATTCAGAAAAATTGAGAGCTTAAGAGTTTCTCTTGGATGTTCAAAAATGAAATGCCTTATGCCATTTTAAAATCCCTGCTTGGTTTAGAATTCGACTTCCGTAAATCTAATATATATATATATATATATATATATATATATATATATATATATATATAAGTGTATTTTGGTAGCATTTTTTCTTTTAAACATGTTTCGTTAAACTGTACTGACGATTCTTGTCGGAGGAGTTTTTGTTAGATCCTTTCTGTCCATCTTTTTAATGTCATGGTGGAACTGGTGTAGCAACCCACCAAATGTATCTTTACGAGCGCTTTCGGCATGTCTATCTGCCATCTTCAAATGTTTGAACCCACTACCAATTCCTACTACCTCGCACTACCAATTATTACAACCTCCCACTACCAATTCCACGTTTCCGCTCGTTGTTTTAAAAACGAGACACTCGAAACATCCCATCAGTTTCACACCTGAAGATGGCAGATAGACATGCTGAAAGCGCTCGCAATGAAACCTTTGGTGGATTTCTACACCAGTTCCACTCTGACATTAAAAAGATGTCCAGAAAATTAGAAAGGATCGAACAAAAACTCGTCCGACAAGAATCGTCAGTACAGTTTAACGAAACACACACACACACACACACACACACACACACATATATAATATATAAATATATATATTGTTATTATTGTTATAATCATATTTATTATTATTATTATTATTATTATTATTATTATTATTACTAAGTCGTGCTATTAATATTCTAAACTGTTTAATGATAAAGTAAGCATGAAATAGCAGAGGTGATTCACTACTAGAATAGGCTCAGTTCTAATTAGTGATCATCCTCCACACATTTTTTAATGCTATGTGTGAAAATAAACATATTTCTAAACAGCTTTAGTGAACGGTAAAAATAGACGTTAAAAAATCAAGACGCAACTAATAGAATTGAATTCAAACGTAAAATATGAATAGATTGAGTATCGCGGGAAGACGTTGCCCAAGAGGTGGTCTTGTCCTCTGTAATACCTGCGATGCGCTACAAGACAAATACATGTTAGATGGCTGCACGATTACCATTGACTAGATGAATCGACGATCTTCGTTTTTGGCTCTGTATTCTGTGGTCACTGGTGTGATCTCTAGTGGCGGAGATCGTCGTATTCACTGCTGATGAGTCCTAACCCCTGTCCAGTGTTCTGCATATCACACACGGTGTTTGCCGAGTTTGCTAGTCATGTTAATTTAATCCAATTGATTCGACTTCCATAAGCCTGTTTTAATTTTTGTCGTCTTAAACTAGCTCACAATTTTTGTTTCTCTCTTCAACAGTTTCCTCCTCTCTGTCTGTTTCTCTCTCTTTCTCTATCTCTCACTTCAAGTTTGTCCTGTTTCTCTGTGTTCGCAATTAGCTCGTTTCGCCTTTGATCAAAACCTGTCTCGATTGTCCCTTTCTTTAATCTTTTATGCATGTCAACAATATTTCGAATAGTCCTGTTACGCTGTTCAGAATTTGACGTTGTGTTTCATTTTCATGTCACACTTAAACAAGCACATTTGTAATAAGTAAGTAAAGTTGTCGGTATCAACCGGACTGCGAAAGGGAGATTGTTTATGATAAGGTGGAGCGTCACAACTACCATCAGCTTCCCACTTTACTGCACAGATCAGATTACACAATCTGTGCTATCTGTGAGTTGGTGGGGACCAGTATTCATGTATTCCGTGTTCATGGTCTGTTTGTTTGTTTGTTTGTTTGTTTGTTTTACGGCATATCAACCTCGGCGGGTCATTTAATGGCGACCAAAGTTTTGAAATAAATTCATTCCACGGCCAACAGCTGGCCCCATGGGGGGGGGGTCTTACCCTTTTTCAGAGGTGCAGTCGATGTGTTGTAAAGCCCCAGCCAACAGGGCTGGTTCTTCATTCAGAATTGCCAACCTGAAAAATATTTTTTTCAAATCAGTCTCATTACTTTCTAAACCGAATTTGTTGATCGCTATCAGGGCGTACAAAAATGATGGTGCACATGTGTGCATAATCGGATACCACCTAACAACGCATGCACAATTTTCATGCGCACATAACACCCGCCCCGCACATTCAACAAATATTCACACACACACACACACACACACACACACACACACACACACACACACACACACATACAAACACCTCAAAACATGTCAGCCAGACTTAGAATATACTGACTGTATCCCCAGCAGAGAAGGAATACAATAATGCCCACTACATCACACCTTACTTTATCCCCACCCCCCAAAAAAACTGCATCTGATGCTGAGGCTCTAGTTATGGAAACCTGGAGACTGTGGGGTACCCCTTTATTGCCATTACTACTAGGTCAACTCTGGCCCAGAGTGGTAATACCTGTTAGTGTCCCATCTATGGGGTATATGATTGTCCCAACCCTATTGTCCTTATGGCAACCCTACTTATCATATATGTGCTACAGGGCGGTGGTTGAGGGTTTTAGTGCCTTGGATATGACCTTAAACTGCATCAAATGGTGAAGTTCCAATTTTGAAGCTCTAGAGAGTGTGGAAATACCCATTCATCGCCATTACTCCCAGGTCCACTCTAACCCGTAGTGGTAGTACCTGTTAGGGTCCATTTATGGGTTGAATAGAAAAAAGAGTTTGCAAAAAAGTATCTTAAAAATTGAGTTTTAAACAAAATTTGAATACCCATCAAAAATAAATAAAACAAAATGTCTTCGGCATAAAATGACTCAATAGGGGTTGACATGCCGTAAAATCCATTATTACTATTCTTCGATAAGAAAGCGTACAAAAAAACTAAACAAAAAACAACTACACAAAAAATGTAAATCTGAAAGTGAAATGAACGCGATTCCCTAACCTCTAGACATAAAATAACATTCGAGGGGTTGACATGCCGTTAAAATCAATCAATAAATCCATTATAAGCACACCCACAAACGCACACTCTCACAAACATACATACACACAAACATACACTTATATGTGACGGGCAATTTGGATTTTTCGCGAGTTAGGTTAGCAGACCATTGCCTCGTGATCCCAAGGGCCATCCTCCAGGCCCCACCCGCCCCCTTCGATTTAAAGAGCAGAACTAGATTTATTGCCCAGTGCCTAGGGCGCCGAAAATGAGGAATGCCGGTTGGATGCACGCAATTTTAACCCAAGCCACCGCATGAGCTTCGGTTTGTGCGTTGCTGCTCACGTTCAACTGACATAGTGGGATGTCAGTACATAACGACCATTGATGGCGAGATTTCTGGCCTTGTGCCCAACTTAGCTAACTGTACCAAACTCAGCTGTTATAAATGACTACACAGATATGCAAGGTGCGTATTTACATATGAAAACTTTTATCCTACCCCCCCCATATATATATATATATATATATATATATAAACACAAAATAGTTTTGTTCATACACGCACTTACCAGTAGTGTTAGTCACGCGCGTATTTTCAGGTCCAGACCTGAAAAGCAACGAATGGCGAGGTCGTCTGCAACGGTGGGGGATCATTCACTTTACCCCACTCACCTTTTAGTGAGATTTCTATAACAACGCCATCTGGTGAGGCAAAACTGACTACGCGCATGATAAGACAATTTGTAAAGGGTGACGCCTCAGCAATGCAATGTTCTTTGATGCTGTCATACGGTTTACGTTTATCTAATTCCATTTTTGTATAAAACAATTAAACTTCTCGGCTTAATTACTTCGAAAACAAACATAACATATGTTGAGTGTCATCAACATTTTTACTATTAAATTCGTGTTCACACTGATGTATACGCATCACTTGCTTTGCTTTTCTTTTTAAATTAACAAATTAGAAAACTCGTTTTATCCGTTTTTGTCTATCGGCAAAAAAAAATTATGTCCGTATTAGCCAGACAGTGGGGGAGTCTATCCCCTTTTCACTTGACAGATCAAGATTGGAGCTTTAGGGGTTGCAGCTTATGGGTTGCTGCTTTAGGGGCTGCGGCTTTAAGAGTTACGGCTTTAGGGGTTGCAACCAATGGACGTTTTTTTCCAGAGATGAAGTGGAAATTCATTCTATTTGTGAATGCAAAATCATAGAATGCTACCTTGATTTACGAGTGCCCCCACGATTTTCTGAACTGTCATTCGGTCGATTTTTTAGCGTTGTGAGAATCCACATTTGAGGTACGAGCGAACTTCAGATACGCTTATGTTAATAAGTTTACTTATTTATTACGCCAAAGAAAAATGTTTATAAAAAAAAACATTTATTCATTGCATTTTATTTTTATACAATATTGCTGTTTTTCTCATTAAAAAAATGTAACAAAAATGAAGGGGCTTTGGGGGGGGGGACTGGGGCGTATTAATGGCATTTCAGTTTATCTAAATGGTGAAATTTGATTTTTATATAGGAAGAAATTGAGTTACGAGCGGAACGAATTAAACTCGTAAGTCTAGGTACCACTGTATAAATATTACAAGTTTTTGATTTCCATACTCTTATATTCTGTAAGGCGTTCTATCCTGGTGTAATGGTGAGCAATCTGGTCTCGCATATCCATTATTACTGAATAGCGAGTTCGATCCTCGCTGGATGTCTCATACGACTTTGTGTCACATATTACCTGCGAAGAATAGGTTTGGTAAATACCTACTCTTACACACTGTCGGTGGGTCTTAGAATATGCTGACTGTATCCTTTGAAGAGAACAGGAGTGAGATTTGATCTATTGATCAAATAGAACGGTTTGAAAAGTATTAGTATTAGATAGAGTACTTGATATCATATAACTGTAAATTATTCGTACTAGCAAGAATATGTGTCTTCCGGGCGTAAGTATTCAAGTTTTAATGTAATGAAATATATTAAATTAGAAAGTCTAACGAAATTAAATAAGATCGCATATAAAAAGATTATACTTATTTTAATTATATTTTAATTGGTTTCTATATAAATTCATTCATAGGATTGATTTTGATCCGTTAGAGAATAAAACAATAAAATTAGAGATCAATAACACCGAGTAACGATTTACTAAAACCAGTTTGTTAAAACCAGTATTTAAATCAACCACTAATAATATGGGTTATTTGAGGCAAATTGAACTTTTCATAGACATCGTTATTAAATAAAATTAATAAGATATGAATTGAATACTCATTGATAAACTTAGGTAATTCCTTAGTGTATTGTGACGTAGTTTCGGTTACAGACAGACAGACACCGAATCTCCATTATAATAAGATTAAGAATAGTTAATTGAAGGTACAATTGTTTGCTAAAGATAATAATTATTAGTTACTTGAAGCCATATTACTGTGTACAAACAAATGGTCATTATTGAATATAGTTACTTGAAACCATATAATAGTGCACTAATTATTTGTAGTTGAGAGGAATATTTGATATCACATAACTAAGTGCAAAAAAAAAATCTCAGAAACAATTACACAAAAAATGTAAATATAAATGTACGATGAATGTAGTTGCCTAATCTCTAGGCATAAAATAACTCTAGATGGGTTGACATGCCGTTTAAATCAATCAATCAAACAAAATCCTCCAGTTATGATTTACAAGAGTGCTAACAACCTGTTCACCGAAGTGTGGTTTCCCAAGGGAATTATTTTGAAGGAGATAAAATCGATTTGTAATTAAGTTGATTGGTTTTTGTTTTCACAATCAATCTCATTACTTAATCGATCGATCGATATTGTAGATGTGCAAAACGAAATCAGTGATTCCATCACATGAACTCTCTAACAACTTGACTTGTACAAAATCATCTTCATCTTTGGAAGACAGGATCATCTACACAACAAATAAACATATTCATGTAATGATTGATTGATTTTTAACGACATATATATATATATATATATATATATATATATATATATATATTGATTTTTTAAAATTGGAGGAAGGAAAATATAGTGTTAGATTATAATTGTAAGAGCTGTATTTAGTATATTCTATACATGACTGGCAGATTATTACCGTCGGTTTCAAAGCATAATATGTCTTTCGTATAGGAAGGTTTTTTCTCCAGAAAGTGCTCAACTTTTGGGGCTACAAGACACTGGTATTGGCGTTAATTTTGGTTTTGATATATCAGGGTCTGAAATCCACTGTAGGAGCGATATGTATAGTGATAAATGTTCTATCAATGATACTGAGCATTTATCAATGATAAATATAGCACCCAAATTGTCTACAATATATATATATATATATATATATATATATATATATATATATATTATATATATATATTGTGATAGTAAATGGTTGAGAATTTTCGAAATATATTTTAAAATAATGTTTGTGATCAACAAATGTGTAATTATGTGCATTATGTGAGAAGCATTATCACTAACCAAAAACGTCGCCACAACAATATTTTACAATAACACCAGATTCAATGGGTTTTTTTTTCTTGACATCGTAGCAAATCCTATCAAATTGCAGCCTCTTTGTATAATCCTTTGTTGCACTCAAATATTTTTTCATCAATGTCGTGTTAATTCAATGTTGAAAGATTTGAATTAACTGACCAGATGATACCTCATTACACTGTGAAATAAGTATAAAGATTGCAATAATGAATCGTTGATTTGAATGGTGTGAGGATAACGTCACATAGTTTGGTTGGTTGGTTAGTTGGTTGGACTTTACGGCATGTCAACCCTTGTTGGTTTATTTTATACCAAACACGTTTGTTTTATTCATTAATGTTGGGTCTTCATTTTTTTTTTATAGATGGCTTGATTGGTTGGCTGGTTGGTTGGCTGGATTTTACGGCATGCCAATACTGTTGGGTTATTTTATACCGGAGACGTTTGTCTTATTCATTCTTGATGGGTATTGAATTTTTTAACTCAATTTTATAAACACATTTTTTCTATTTAACCCAACGGTGGGACCCTAACACATACTATCACTCCGGGGAAGAGTGAACATGGGAGTAATGGCAACGAAGGGCAACTCCACACTCATCAGAGCCCCAGAACTGGAACCTCATTAGATGCAGTTTAACATCATACACAGAACACTAAGAGTTGAGGTTTTCAATAAGAGCAATTCGGTCGGGACAATCATATAGGAGCTAGGGATTGATGAGATCAGGCGATTTATCAATGGGAGCCTCTCCGACCGCCCGTCTAAGCCAAGTAAGGTCCAAAGTGAAGTCTTTAATGTCATGGAATGTGCAACCACCAGGCTTCCATCCTTAAGCATCACAGGTCGCTACACACAGGTGGCCCCATTGTGGAGTGGGGTGTCTTACCCCCACGCAGAGGTGCTGTCGGCGTATTGTACAGTCACAGCCAACAAGGCTGCATATTAGTTTGTAAAATCGAAACAATGTTATTCATATACTTATATGCATTTATGAAATGAGACGTGTTATGAATAATTTTTATATTTCGGATTGTTGTCCTCATCTTTATTGTGTATGAACACAACATTCAGGCCACAGTTTCTGTTCAGATGGTTTTTTTTTTAAAAAATACCTTAAAATAGGTAATCTTCAGACGATTATCCATGAATTCAAACGTGGTTTCGGAGCTCAAATCGTTACCATTCAATCAAGGGCGCTCCAAGCTATTTACTTTAGAATTTTAACAGTTAGCGTCCATGAAATGTTCTTAACTAAAGGTAGTAAGATACTATACTGCTTTTTGGGGCCTTCTCATTTCATGTCCCTGGTCAGATTAAAGCGGTTAGGTAAGTGATTTGCGTTCTTACGACATTTTGAAATTTATGTTATTTTAAATAAGTAACTTCATCCATTTTATTTTTCTATATCTAATCGCATTTCTGTTGGTACTCATATAGCTTGGAGCGTCCTTGAACTGATAGTGAACTTTATTAATACATTGGCTCTTAAAACATTGATATTGCAACTATGTATGAAGAGTTTGTGTTGTGGCTTAGTTAGGGACCAGAATAAAGACACAAGAAAGGAAATGAGTTAAATAAATATATTAACAAGAACAGTAGTACAAACATATACAAATGAGAAGGCTACTCGCGAGGTGATTTTATCAACTGCCCGCTGAAATATTGACTCTCCCTTAAGTGCAGAACAGGCTGCTATTTATAGTCGGAAGAGTTCATGCGTGCATGGTAAATTACCATAACAGTTTGTTTAAAAATATTGTGAACTTTATTAATGCATTGGCTCTTAAAGATTTTATATTGCAACTAAGCACGAAGTGTTTATCTGTTTAAAAGGATTGCGGATTTTATTTATATATTGGCTCTTAAAAGATTCCTACTGCAACTAAGTACGAAGAGTTTACCTGTTTAACTGTATGTAGTGGGAAGTACAAATTCTGAAGTTCTGGAGAGTTTTGAGAACCCCTTTATCGCCATTACTCCCAGGTCGACTCAGAGTGGTGTTACTTGTTAGGGTCCTATCTATGAGTTAAATATATCAAAAATAAGTTTAAAAGGTGTGTTAAAAATTGAGTTTTAAAAAATTGAATATCCTACAAGAATGAATCAAAACAATCGACATAAAATAACCCAACAAGGGTTGGCATGCCGTTAAAATAAACCAAATCTATGACCTGCCATTTTAGGTTGCTACAATATTACACTAAATGAAGCAAGCACCCTAAAAAAACAAAAACAAAGTGTGACACAAGGTCAAATATATAAATCACTTAGTGAGGATCAAACTCACTATTCACTAGTAATTGGTTTGCGAGACTAGCTTTCTTACTACTAGACCATAACGAGGTGGCTTATGTATTAATAATAGTAGACAGTCCACAGGAAACGTGACCTTTGTATATGAGACGATGGATGTCATGTGTAAGCATGTGGTGTGCGCGCCAACACAAACAGTCCGAGAAAGACAATATATATATATATATATATATATATATATATATATATATATATATAGAGAGAGAGAGAGAGAGAGAGAGAGAGATAGAGAAAAGAAAAAGATTAATAGATTTAATTACAGGTAATTATATCACTGACTTCCCGTCCGCGACAGGTAATAGTGTTGTGATTAACATCTTGCAAATGTCATATATACAGGTATGAGTCCGATCGTGTATACGTCCGAAGTCCAATAAGGTTAAGTAGGTAAAAACGATCTTTTTTCGGCGGGAAAAGAGCAACACCTGTGGAAAAAGAGAAAAAAAAAAAGACTTACATAAAAGTTACATTTAAAGATTGGGGAAAATAAATTGAATTCATTCCGTACTGAGAGACATGTGTAGCTATTATGTAAAAATATCGATTTATATATATATATATATATATATATATATATATATATATATATATATATATATATATAATCTTTATTTTGCAATGCGTTTATACATGAATTGAACAAGTCTTAACTAGACATGACGCGGGAAATAGAAACGGATAAGGAAGTTAGTATTTACTAAGTTTGGCTTGAAGTTTGGCTCAAGGCCAGAACAATAGAGCGCCAAGTGAGAGAGTAAGACAGGGTATGTATTTACCCAACCAGGATGTGACACAAATCTATTTTCAGCTTAGAAAACAATTACTATTTGCCCATAACTGAAAGAAGAACCGATAGATGAATGCCTTTCCCAAGCATTGTTGTTGTTGGCACCTTTCCCTCCACTAAGGACGATGGCGTAGTGTCAAAAAATATCTGCATTTGTGCAAGTGACTCTGCAGGCCAATTCTTGAGTGACAGTCTTTGGTGCACTGAATGCACACAAACTGTGATGCTTTCTGGGATTGCTGTCTTTTCTCCCTCTTTCTGACTCTCTTTGCTATCGAGGCTACTCTCCTCTCCACCTCATCCCTCTCCGTGCCTTGCTTAACGTTAAGGCGCCAGACCACTCTATTTTTTGCATCTACCCCCACGTGTTTAAGTCAATATGGCATATCCTCATGACTCCTGCAGACATCTTTAAATCGTAGGCGTGTCTACATACTGATCGGGAGTATTTTACTAATTCGCCATACAAAAGTTTTTTTTGGATGCATTCTCCTGACATGTCTAAGCCAGCGAAGGCGCCTCTCACAGAGAATGGAGAACATGCTGTAATATTAAATATTAATATAATAATATTGATATTATTAATATTAATATTAAAACTATTAATATAATATTAAATTATATTATTATGCCGCGGGCATTAGCACAAAGTAAAAAGCAGTTCCGTTGAACACGGGACGCCGATTCCATTTCCTACAAACATAACCGTAACGCTAACTAATGCAAAATGCTTTCCAAATCTCTTGGGTAATAGCATCCCTGAATATAGTCATGTTGATATAATGACAAAAGGTACTCCCTGATCACTGATATAGAATACGTATTTACCCAACTAGTTCACCATAGGTAGGATATGACGCAAGTACGGGGCATCCAGCGATGATCGAACTCACTATTCAGATGTAATGACTCTGCGAGACTAGCTTGCTAATCATTACGCTACAATAGAGCACCCAGCCATTTAGCCAACCCATTCACCACAGGTAGGATATGACCCAAGGTCAGTTCGGTTCGAAGTTCCGTGAAGGTACTCGAGTTCAACAAGAAGGTTCCCAAGTCCGAGAAGGTTCCCGTGTTTGATAAGAAATACTTGAAGAAGGCCGGAGGGCACATCGACCGAAACGCTGTTTAAAAAACAATAGTCTGACTAATCCAAATAATACATATGTTAAGATGAGTATACAACAAAAAGAAAAATAATCATTAATAAAGTAATTTTCATTAAATCCAATTTTCTTTTCTTTTTTTCACCATCATCATCATGTTGTGGAAGCAGCACGGATATCCATGACAATCTCTCGCCAACCATTCCCATCATTCATTGCCCTTGGCAGGTCCTCTGCGCAGCATCCAGTATCCGTGCAGAGCTGGTTAATGTAGGTCTTTGTGGGACGACCTGCTCTAGCGTTCCTATGTTCCTATGAACGTCACTTATGAGTTCGTTTTTGCTTTGCCAGTAATGTCCAGTATGTCTTGTTCATCTTACTCGGATGGTTTGTGTGATAGGAGCCAAGTGGTCGTACAGCTGCTTTTTTGTGGGATGTTGTTTCCACGATTTGTTTAAGATCGCACGCAGCATTCTTGTGCAGCTCCCATCTAGTTTATTCTCTAGGCGTTTCGTTATTGTACAGTTGGTGCAGCCATACAGTAGCATTGATACAACTACGGCCTGGAAGAATTGTCGCTTTAACTTGCCAATGAGATCGGATTTCTATATGACTGATAATCTGTTTATAGCAGTCCATGCATTCCCTATGCGTGCATTAATTAACATCGCATTCTGTAGGATGAGATATGACTACCTAGGTACGTGAATTATTCTACCGGCTTTAGCGATGTTTTAAAAAATAAATAAATAAGAAAAATTAAAAGCAAAAAATATAAACAAAGAGGAAAAGAAAACAAACAGAAAGAAAGTCAAAAACAAAAAATAAAGAATAAAAAAAAAAAAGAATTGCGGTTTGATCTTTGATCTACAGATAATTTATCTGGACCTCTCAAAAAATGTGTGTGGGGGGGGGGCCCGATTGTGATTTATCTGAGATAGATAACAATCACCCCCACCCTTTTTTGTTCAATTGATTAGAAAAAAACACATTTTAATTGAAGTTGTGATACAAGACTTTTGACTGTTTGACTTTACTCATACGTATATTGACATTGTTTTCAATAGATGAGATATTGCTACCAGTCCAACCCGTTAAACACTGCGCCATGGGACTACAACAACAGGAATATCGTGATTTGCCTATTTGGCCATTCCACGTGCATCAAATACATTCCAATAATCTATAGAGGGTCAGACAACAAAAAAAAAAAACTTTTCTTAATTATTTGTATAGATTTTGGTTTAGTTCAGTCGGTAGAGTGTTCGGCTCGAACGTCAAGGTTCATGGTTTGATACCGGCCCTCGCTAACTCAGCGTATGAGTAGTGGTAAAGTCAGGAGCTGATGGTAGGTATGGACCTCCACCTCTGACGCTAAAAACAATCTCCTTGGTCTAGCGCTAGTGAAAAGGGGATATACTCCCTCGTTGTCTGGCTGATATCGACTTTAAGCCACCCCGACGACTTATATATTAATACTATTGTTCCTTAATCTTCTGACCGTTATTATCTTGCAACACCCTCTAGTTAAAATGAGACCGTCCGAATTGTCCAAGATAAAATGCAAAAATGTAAATCCTGATTAGCTGGTGTCGCTTATCCACAGAATTCTTATTTCTTATGATAGACATCACCCCAGGTAAATAATGGACCAGTCCGTTTTTATTAGAAAGAAAAAAGAAAGGAAGAAAAAGGACATTTACACAGAAAAATATAAGAGAGAGAGAGAGAGAGAGAGAGAGAGAGAGAGAGAGAGAGAGAGAGAGAGAGAGAGAGAGAGAGAGAGAGAGAGTTAAATCAAGATTATTATACTTTTTACATATTGAAGTATTTGCAATATTTCTTAAGTAAATATATCAAATGTTGTGATAATCAAATTATCATACTGTGGTATATCCACAGGTCCTGTTAGTTAAAATTAAATTCCCAGCCCCATGCTGAAGGGCACTATAAGCAAATTCATTATGTCATATTGTGTACATATTACATTTCATTTGATGTCCATATTTTCTATCGCTCTGCCGGCCGGGGCAGAAGAATACACCAACTGCACCTCTACAGAACGGTAAAATCACTCCTGTTGGCCATAGGTGGTGACCCGTGATGCTTAAGGACAGAATCCTGGTGACATGCAAGAATTCACTTTGATCGTTACTTAAGCTAGACGGGCGATCGGAAAGCCCCCCTCCGATCAATCGCCAGGCTACGTCAATCCTATATGATTGTCATGACCCTATTCCCATGTGGTAACCCCTCCCTCAAGCCTTATCGTGGTTTAGGGTCAGTGTTCTTGGTATGACATTAAACTACATCTAATGGTGAAGTTCCAATTTTGGAGATCTGGGGAGTGTAGAGTACCCCTTCATCGCCATTACTCCCAGGTCCACTCTGACTCGGAGTGGTAGTACCTGTTAGGGTCTCATCTATGCGTTGAATAGAAAAAATGTGTTTAAAGAAATTGAGTTTAAAACAATTTTAATCCCCAACAAGAACTAATAAAACAAGAAAGAATAAAACAAAACGTCTTCGGCATAGAATTATCCAACAAGTGTTGACATGCCGTAAAATGCAACCAATCAACCAACCATATTTTTCACTTGCTGAAGATCCCTTGGGTTTTGCTTTCAATAATGGTCTGTGTCATGCTAGGTATTAACCCAACCTGTTCACCACTGGTAGGATATGACACACGGTCGTAAGCATGGGACTTCTAGCGTGGATCGAACAAGATTTTCAGTAGTAATGGATCTGCGAGACTAGTTTGCTAACCATTACAATGCGATGGGATGCCCTAGTATACAAAATGTATATCAAAAGCAGGTATGGGCAACTTTTTTCCATAATCTGGTCAAATTTTGTCCATGATCGATCTAGAGATACAGAAATACAAATTTGTTTACTTTTTAAACCCATTTAATTTCTTGTGATGTTGTAATAACTATCATAATTCTCTTAAAAGTATTTACATAAGAAATGACACAGACACTAGGGTGATTCAAGGACACTGATTGATAGTGTGAGGTAGACAGACATCAAGCCACAGGAATAAAAAAACAAAAAGAGTAGATATTTACCCAACTGTTCGTCACGGATATGAAAGTTGCAACTGTTACGATTTTAGTCACCATTTGAGGCGTTTAAGTTTCCTATTAGTAAATCCATTTGTAGAAAAGGATGTAGTCTCATTAGTAGAAAGTCTGTTGTATTCCTTGAAATCCTTGGAGAACAATACTGCACGCCTTGTAGCAGAGAATCCACTTATAATTCTTGAATCCTGGCTAGAACAAGATTGTACTCGTTGCAGAAGTTGTAGTCCTTCTGGTCCACTCAGCAATTGATTTCCTGACAATTACCAACGACCTTAAATGCATTCTAAATGCACTTGCTGCTCATTTTGGTAAATTCCATAAATATAAGTGGTAATTTTGCGTACATCTTATACCTCAGATAATCAAGCTAGCTTAGCAGACCATTGTTATTGAGTTCGATTCTCACTGGGTGCCCCATACTTCTGGCCTTGTGCCACATCTAAGATAAATTTAGTAAATAACTATACCTCAGATAATCCAACAAAACAAGTTACCAGTCTTATGGTTCCTTTTTAGGGGGTGTCTTTTTGGATCCCTTTCGTCGTCCAGGTATTTTCGTCTGGGTATTTATCCATTTCTTCGTTCATTTAGGTATTCTTGCTTCTTCCGAGGAAAAATAACAGTTGCTGAGACAATCTGTCGTGGATAGACGTGATTAAAAAAGACAAAAAAACAAAAAAAAAAAACAGAATTCTAGAATGTCATCATGACTTGGTATTTTCCACTTTGGTACTTTATTGGGTGTATGTCCGCTTCGGAGATTTCTTCAAATCCTTGGAATTCTATTTCCATGTTAATCATCTATTCGTCCTTTTATGTTCTCTCAGTTTCCATAACTTGTTCCAAAATTGTTTGTTCCTTTTTCATCGGGTCGTTCATTACTTTTATGCTTTCTTCTCCGGAAATGCACTGACTTCACCTTTGAAGCGGTAAAATCCCCCAATAGAACCATATGGGTGGTGACCCGTGATGTTTAAGGATCATCAGGTCTATATATATATATATATATATATATATATATATATATATATAGATAATGTAGAGTCAAATTAAAATGTACACCCTGTCAGCGGATTTGAGAATATATTGAATGTAGAAAGATAATACCTACCCCCCAAAGGTAGTGTCCTGTGTATGACACTAAACGGCACCCGTTCTGTAGATCTGGGGAAGGTCCTTTTATTGCCATTATACCCGGGTCCATTCTGAATAGTTTTGTCTGCCAGTTGAGAGTCAAAGGATTGTAAAAATGTTTGGAAGGAGTTAGAGACCATTTCTATCTCATATGGTGTAAAAACTAAATCAAGGGCTCAAAAGGACCATAACGTTCTGGGGAAGAATTATTACGGGCTATAAGTGAGGTTGGGTGATCAGTGATTTCCACCAATTTCTAATCTGCAATTTAGCTGATAGGCTGCTATGATTCTTTTTCAAAATGGATATGCATATTGTGGTCTTGGTACCCCATACTTCCGGCCTTGTGTCACATCCAAGCTAAGCTTAGTAAATAACTATAAGTGTGTGTCGCGCTGCGGGACACTTATAGCTTCGCCTGTCTCTGGTGAACCTACTCGTTCGGACTTTCCGCGCCCACGTTTTGTTGATTGATCCACAGGAAAGTTTTGAAAGAACTGGTTCGGACTTCTCTCAGTTTTGGCTTGGTTTGAAGACAATCAAATTTACCAGTGCTGTTAACCACTGTCAACCACTTCAGTAATTCAGAAACGCTAGTTAACAAGGGTAAATAACAAAACCTTTATTTATTATACAATGATTAAAATCATGTATAAATAATAAAGGAGTTTCAATCTCGAAGTTGGTATTTCCCGAAATGGGGATTCTTTGGTTGCAAGTAATGAGTTGACTATCGATAATTTGTACAGCTTATCAGTCTCAAATCTATCTTAGAGTTAATGAATTCTGGTTGAATGGTCAAGTTCAGGACTTTATGTGGCCAAGTCGGCGGTAAGGACTTTGCTCTTTTGGTTATGAAACGAACCCCCGAGTCTTCACTTGCCTCTGATGATTGTAAAAACGTTTGTAAGGAGTTGGAGACAATTTCCATCTCATATGGTGTAAAAACTAAACCGTGGGTCTCAAAATCAAGGACTCAAAAGGTTTATCACGTTCTGGGGAAGAGTAATAAGTGAGATTGGGCGATCAGTGATAATGCATCACAGCTGGTGGGTTGCTATTTTTTCTTCAAAATGGATACGCATATTTATTCGTAATAAAATTACATAGATTAATTTATTTTTTCATAAAGTTACATTTATAATTTTTTAATGTATTTTGCGTTGTCATTATTAACAATAAACATTTATTTACACTTTTGTCCGCTTGAAATATAAGAATTCTGATTTAAATTTTTTAAAGGATCGGTTTTTAAAGCTTTTTCCGTGTTTCGGGGTTTTCAAAAAAAAACAAACAAAAAAAGATCACTTTTCTCAGAAAAAAATTCTTTTCTTTTCAAATGTTTTGATAAATTCAATTAATTGGGATTGGTGGGAGTTATAAATTTTTATTCATGTCAAATTTTGGGGGACAGAAAAGATAGAAATTTTTTGTCTTTTGTTGTTGCTTTTTTTTGCAGGTGCTTGACGGGTATTCGTGGAAATTTTGAAAGAAAGAAAAAAAAAAAGAAGAAAAAAAAGAAAAAAGAAAGAAAGAAAGAAGAAGAGAAAAGAAATGGAAAAAAGAAAGAAAGAAAAAAATGAAGAAAGAAAGAAAGAAAGAAAGAAGAAAAATAAAAGGCAAGAAGAAAAGAAAGAAAGAAAGAAAGAAAGAAAAAAGAAAAAAGAAAAGAAAAGAAATGGAAAAAAGAAAAAAAAAAAATGACAAGAAGAAAGAAAGAAAGAAAAGAAAATAAATAAATGGAAAAGAAAAAATGAAGAAAAAAGAAAGAAAGAAAGAAGAAAAATAAGAAGCAGAAAGAAAAGGAAGAATAAAGAAATGGAAAAAGAAAAGAAAATGAAGAAAGATAAAAAAAGAAAAAAGAAAGAAAAAAGAAAGAAAGAAAAAAAAATAGGAAAATGTACAAAAGAAAAAAAAGAAAGAAAGAAGTGTATATCCTAATAGAAGAAGAAAGTTTGATAGAATTGCAATTGACAACAGAAAAAAAATGAAAAAAGAAAAGAGAGAAAAGAGAGAGAAAAAGAAATACAACAATCTATTCTTATTTTATATGTTTTTCACTGGAAGAAGAAAGGTGTTTGAACAAGTACACCACTCATCCCACATGACCATCCCCTACTCATCCTCTCTCTCTCTCTCTCTCTCTCTCTCTCTCTGTCTGTCTCTCTCCCTCTAACACACATAGACACACTCTCTCATTATTGCTCTTTCTCTCCTCACACTCACTGTCTCCCCCTCCCCTCTCTCTCTAACACACACAGACACACGCACACTTTAATTATTGCTCTTTCTCTCCTCACACTCACTGTCTCACTCCTCTCTCTCTCTCTAACTATCTATCTTGTTTCTTTCCTCCCCTTCTTGTCTTCTTTTCTTCTATTTTACACTTTCCACTTTTTAATCCATTTGCAACACATGAATTCCTTATTATTTGAAAAATAAACGACAGAAGAGAATTTATGTCTCTCCCCCCACCTTCGTGTTCCGCTTGTTCCTTTCTTTCTCTTTTTTTTCTTTTCTTTCTTTCTTTCTTTCTTTCTTTCTTTCATCGTCATTTGTTTTTACCTTTCAGTCATACCTCATCTTACCCAGCTACCTGCTCTGCTTATCAACATTCAACGTTCACCCACCCACCCCTCACCAACCACCTCCACCCCCCCACACCCCTTCCCCGTTGTTGGTATTAGGATCAGACCCGTGGGAGAGTAACTACACGAACATTCTCATACACCAATCTTATCGGCTGGTGGCCACTGGAGCGACAAAGGGCCTCTGTTTGTCTTCCACCTGTCGCCAAAACGCTTTTGCTTACCTGTGCAGAGGTGCGGGAGACAAGGAACCAACCAGTCCCCCATCTGCTCACCCCCATCTTCCTTCCCAGGTGCGTAGCGAACCAACTAACTACCTACCGTGAGGAGAAAACGGGGTGGATGACAAGGGTGGGGACGATATACGCGGGTAGCGAATGTAAACTTCTGTTTGAAAAACTTAAATGAAAACAACACAAAATTTCGAATAATCGCGCATGGGTTTTTGACGGGGGCAGGCATTCTCATAAATAACTGATTATATATATATATATATATATATATATATATATGTGTGTGTGTGTGTGTGTGTGTGTGTGTGTGTGCGTGTGGATGACTAACTTATGCGATTTAAAAAAGATACATTAATTTATACTGGCGGCTCAAAAATAGTGCACACTTTTGGACGTACGCAACTCCTGACCGACACGTGCAAGTGTGTTTAAATGAGCGCTCATAGTAACTGTTCTCTTCACGGCTTAGAGACTCTTAAGCCGATATTATTTATTCATAATAAAATTAACATTTATTAGCTCAACTCGTATAAATTCCATAGTTTGATTAATACTAACACAACCTGTATAATCACTTAATTATTATAACGTTTGATATGTTTAGTTGAAAAATTGTTCAATATGTAAATAGAAAATTAATCTTGATTTAACTCTCTGTCTGTCTGTCTGTCTGTTTCTCTCTCTCTCTCTCACACACACACACACACTCTCTCTCTCATACACACACACACTCTCTCTCTCACTCTCATTCTCCCTCTCTCTCCTCTCTCTCTCTCTCTCTCTCTCTCACACCAACTCTCTTCTTTCTTTCCTTCTTTGGATCTTTTCCTCGATTGAAATAGATTAGCATTATCGCTTCCGCGCGCTCACCCCTCTCTCTCTGTCTTTGTTCTACTCTCTTTCTTTCTTCATTTCTTTCTCTCTTAATGTATTTTTTCAGTGATACAAGTCATTTTTCTTCTCTTTCTTTTTATGATAAAACGGAATGGGGCATTGTTTAGCTGAAGTGACAACACACATAAGAAATAAGAATTCGACGAATAAGCGACATCAGATAATCAATATTTACAATTGATCTTCATCGATTTCGACGGTCTTATTTTTAACCAGAGGGTGTTGCAAGATGATAACGATCGAACTTTTAAGGTGCAATAATCTATATATATATATATATATATATATATATATATATATATATATAATATATTTGCTTCATGTAATAATCTATTTCGACTTCAACAATCTCAGCTCGTAAGACCATCTTCAGACATAGAGAAATATACATCGAGCACTCACTACGGATGACCTATCACTACGCATGAACTCCGCATAGAATATTATATATATATATATATATATATATATATATATATATACGATGGTCGGATGGAAAGTTCATAGACTGACTAAGATACCCTCATGGAATATGACCAAATAAGGTTCATTTATTAACTTAGTTTCCCCCTTTCTATTCATACACTTTTTCCATCTGTGTTTCAATGCTTGGATCGCATAAAAATGTCATCAACACCAGATATAACATCATCATATGAATTTTTTCAGACTATGAACTTTTCCACTCACACACACACTCACACGCATGCGTATATATATATATATATATATATATATATATATATATATTATATATATATATATATATGTGTGTGTGTGCGTGTGTGTGTGTGTGTGTGTGAGTGTGTTTATGAGTGGAAAGGTTCACACACACACACACAAAGACACGCACAAACACGCACGCACGTACGCGCGTGCGCACACGCACACACACACACACACACACACACACACACACACACATATATATATATAATATATATTATATAACAGGTTAGTCGGGTGTAGGATGATTCTAAGGTGGTCCTTTTTTTTAAACGTTTTGTTAAAGTTGGTCTGGTCAAAGTTAAGAGCTCAATATTCAATAATTTGCTACAGAGCAAAATATTTGGTAAAGAAAAAGGCTTAGCAATCGGTCATATTAGCAGTTATAGATCTATTTCTACCATATATATATATATATATATATATATATATGTGTGTGTGGTGTGTGTGTGTGTGTGTGTGTATATATGGATCTAATGAAATACATTTGTATATACTTATATGTATGTGTAAATAGATCTATAACAGCTAAAATGACCGATTATTCTTTCTATTTCACACACACACACGCACATATATATATATATATATATTAAACAAGGTTTGTTTTGAATGGCTTTTTGCGATAATTTTTTGGAGAATAAGTGCTTATTGGAGTCGTACCTAATTTAGAATGAATTAGGCGGGAATACCTATTAAATGTATGGCTAACAAATCGAGAAAAATCAATCTCTGTATGTAATTTCGGCCTATTTCAGCAGAGCTATAGATCGGAAGACCGCCTGTGCGTGATTTGAAACCGGACTGTCAGCTGACAGGTCGATCCATAATCTACACTAAACGAACTTCTTAGATTTTTATGATTTGTTTAGAGTAGGTTAACATTCCACTTCTAGTGACTTTTATGACACGATTGTAAACAAGGTTTTGAATGGCTTTTTGCCGATAATTTTTGGAGAATAAGTGTTAATTGGAGTCGTACCTAATTTAGAAATTAATTAATTAATAATGAATTAGGCGGAATACCTATTAAATGTATGGCTAAACAAATCGAGAAAATCAATCTCTGTATGTACATTTCGGCCTATTAGGCCTCATCAGCAGAACTATAGATCGGAAGACCGCCCTGTGCGTGATTTGAAACCGGACTGTCAAAAAAATCTAAGAAGTTCGTTTAGTGTTGAGGTTATGGGATCGACTGTCAGCTTGACAGTCCGGTTCAAATCACGCACAGGGCGGTTTCGATCTATAGCTCTGCTGATGAGGCTAATAGGCCGAAATGTACATACAGAGATTGATTTTTCTCGATTTGTTTAGCCATACATTTAATAGGTATTCCCGCTAATTCATTATTAATTAATTAATTTCTAAATTAGGTACGACTCCAATTAAGCACTTATTCTCCAAAAAATTATCGGCAAAAAGCCATTCAAAACAACCTTGTTTACAACTTATCATATCGTCGTGTCATAAAAGTCACTAGAAGTGGAATGTTAACCTACTCTAAACAAATCATAAAAATCTAAGAAGTTCGTTTAGTGTAAGGTTATGGGATCGACCTGTCAGCTTGACAGTTCGGTTTCAAATCACGCACAGGGCGGTCTTCCGATCTATAGCTCTGCAGGCCTAATAGCCGAAATGTACATACAGAGATTGATTTTTCTCGATTGTTTAGCCATACATTTAATACTAATTCATTATTAATTAATTAATTTCTAAATTAGGTACGACTCCAATTAAGCATATATATATATATATATATATATATAATACATATATACATATATGTATACATATATACATATGTATATATACACATATATTATCATATATGTGCTAGAAGACATGGCTGAGGGTCTTCATGTCTTTACGTGTTTTTAAAAGAAAGTTGTAACTGGGTATTTCAAACTTCCAATGTTTTAAACGCAACCAAAAATCAGCCCTGTCGGCTGGGGCTTTAGAATACACCGACTGCACCTCTGCAGGGGCTTAAGACCCCCCTCAAATTGAGTCCATTGTTGGCCGTGGGTGACGACCCGTGATGCTTAAGGATGGAATCCTGGTGGACAAGCAGTCGATGACTTGCAACACTACACTTAGGCCATTACTTAGGCTATACGGACGGTCGGAGGGACCGTCTCCGATCAGTCATTTAAAGCCCTAGAACCTTATGATTACCACTTATATCAAGCCCCAACCCTTTTTATCATATCGGTGCTAGAAGGCAGTGGCTGAGGGTTTTCATGTCCTGGGTATGACGTTAAACTCGAACTGTTGGTAAGGTTCCAGTTCTGGAGGTCTGGGGAATGTGGAGCACCCCTTCATCACCATTGCTCTCAGGTCTACTCTGACACGGAGTAGTAGTACTTGTTAGAGTCCCATCAATGGGTTAAATAGAAAATTTGTTTACAAAAAAATTGAGTTTAAATTTTTTCTTCCAAACTATCGCTACAAATCTTTAATGACCCACCGTGTTTGATATGCCATAAAACAAAACAAACAAACAAAAGAAGCAGCCAGAAAATTACGTGACTAAAGAGTCCCGTCATCGGTCATTTTTAATTCAGTAATAAAAGAGTTTGCATCATAATTTAATCTATGATCTCACGCCCCTAAAATGGAGGAATTGAAAGTGCATATTTGACATATGATGTTGAATAACAAGAATAACAAAAACACCACGGAAACAGCTCAGAAAATTGGTAGTGTTGTGGGCCAAGGTGTCATTTCTAACCGCCATGTTCGAGACTGGTTTTCAAATTTTCGTTCTAACGATACATCACTAAGAGATGAACCCCGACCAGAACATTCATAAGACCTCGATCAAGAGAATTGGTGAATACAATACTTGAGAATAAACACTTCATCTCAACAAACCCAATTGACAATCTGCCGCCACTTGAAAAAGATAGGAAAAAGGAGCAAGCTGGGCATTTGCGTTTCTCATACACTTATTGAGAAAAATAAGAAGATTGTTGAAATTCATATGAGCTGATAAGTATTCGGCTGGTTGGCAGGTAAATCTGTTTTGAGAATCTAGAGTTGGTTCTAGAGGTTGGCCTATTCCACTGTGTACAATGACCAAGTTCATTCCTATGATTCTCATTGGCTACTGGAGTGGGTACTTTGATCAATATGATCGAATTATGTTCTGGTTGTTGGTACAGAGCCTGTATTCGGTTATAATATGTCTCTTTTTTTGTCAGGTGACTGGATGCTAGTCACTGCTTTCCTGTGAAGGTGAGTTTGATGTTGATTCTTCAAAGATGTATCTATAGCGACAAGTCTTCTTTCAAGGCAGAGAGATGACTTGTTTCTCAAGAATATAATTACAGGTGAAGAAAATAGGTATTTATGTTTAACGCAAAAGGCAATAGATTGACAAGGGTGAATCGCCACGGCCAACCCCAAAGACTGAGCTTCGTGAAAGAAAAATTATGCTCTGTCTTTGATGGGATCCTCACTGTATTATTCCTTTTGAATTTTAAAACCGCAATCATACACTCAGCTCAGACTTATTCTCTCAAGAACTGCAATGTGGGTATGAAAATATTTTAAGAAAATACCCCCTCACTCGTCAATTGGAAAAACGTTCTGCTTCTCCATAATAACATGGTCACATGCAGCAAGAATTACGTAAGAAAAATTATTGGATCTAGGCTGGTCCAAAACGACAATGCATTTAAGATCGTTGGTAATAGTCAGTTGCTCAATGGACTTAATACCAGAAGAATTACGCTCTGCTACAAGGACACTCTTGTTCTACCAAGGATTTCAAGGACCACGACTGGATTCTCTGCTACTAAGACTATACACTTTTTCTACCATTGGATTTACCAATAGGAGACCAAAACACCTAAAATGGTGACCAGAATCGTAACAGACGCTCCTCACTCGTCAATTGGAGAAATTTTGTGTTTCTACATGATAATACAAAGGTCACATTCAGTAAGAATCATGCAATGGAAATTTATTGGATCTAGGCTAGTCTGTTCTACCCCCATCCACCATATTCACCAGACCTTGCAACAAGTGATTTCCATATTTATATTCTCTATAAAATACTCTGAATGACAAAAGATTTTCTAAAGAAGATCAGGTGAAAACTTTTGTGGAAACCTTCTTGAGATCGAATCCTGCCAGGGGTGATTCAAAATAATGACGAATATACTATTGGTTGAAATTAATTCATTGTTAAATTATTCATGAGAAAATTATATTTTGTTAAAATGGAAATTATTTATGTCCGGAGGAAAGTACACTATCACCAGATCTTGATTTTGAGCAAAAATTATGAAGATCTGATTTATATTCGAAGATAATTAAAAATAAAATTTTAAAAAGTAATTTTTGCATTTGATATTTCAAATAGGGGACATGAATTTATCTTTTCAGATTGTCTGTGCATTTTTTTCTGACTCCCCACCAGGCTGGATCAACGTAATGTCTTTTTTATTTCATAAGGAATTTAATGGGGCATCCTGTGAGTATCCAACTCAAATTGTAAGAATGGATCTGAAAACTAACTCCCCCTAACGAGGCGACGCCGGGTAGCCGCTTCTTGTTATATATAAATGTTAGACTTGTTTTTTTTTTCTTCCTTTTTTGTGTTGCGTAAAGACAGGGCTGATTTTTGGTTGCGTTTAAAACATTGGAAGTTTGAAATGCCTAGTTATAAATTTCTTTAAAAAAAATGAAAATGACTCAAACCATATATATATATATATATATATATATATATATATATATATATATATATGGGTGTGTAACAAATATGAAGGAAAGATGAATAACAAACACAAACAATCGATTCAATTAATATTTAATTCTATTCTAAGTACAGATAGAATGATTGATTCTAACTGCATGAAAAATTGTCTTGAGTTATTTTATGCCGAGAGGTTTGGGAATTGTGTTTATTGTATGTTTATATTCATATTTTTGTGCAATAATTCCTGAAGAGATTTATTTGCGCACGATTATGTGATATCAAGAATTCCTATCTAACTGAAATGCAATGAATGGGTACTCCATACTCTCCAGAACTCCAGAACTCCAGAACTGGAACCTCTCTACGAAATGCAGTTTAACGTCATACCCAGGATCATGGAAGTTAATGTCAAGTTGGCACGTGATTAGAATTCTGAAAAAAAAAAAGAAGCCAAGACGACCTACCGATTAGTTAATAAGCTTTTAATCGTTAGAGACGTTTGACTAACTCGACATTTCAAAGATATCTCGATTGAATTCCTTCATTATGTATTGATGCCTTCATAATGGATTGATGCCTGTTATCTTTGTGTGTATTGCTCATCTAGTAAAACTCTTAGCAGCCGAATTAATATGTTAGCTTTGTTATTTAATAAGCCTATATCAGCCTGGCTCATAGATTTCCGTATACCCAACTCCGTAGCCACGGCAAATCACGAAGTATCGGTACATAAATGGGATTGAGAACACAATATTCAACATCTACTCTCAGTATTATTTGGATTATTATTATTATTATTATTATTATTATTATTCGGATTTTGTCTTCATCTTCATTGTTATCTGTACAACGCTTCGGCCTTCTTCAGGTATTTCTTGTCGGACTCGGGAACTTTCTCGGGCTTGGGAACCTTCTTTTCGACCTCGGGAACTTTCTTGTCGTAATCGAGAGCCATCACGGAACTTTGAACCTAACTCTTTATTCAGTTCACGGGGGTATCCTGTTCTCATTCCGCTAATAATGAAGATGAGAACAATAGTCCGAATAATCCAAATAATCCAAAGAATCAAGCCACATCTAAAAATAAATCCGAGATCTAGTCTCAAATCTTCATTTATTTCATTCATTTCTTTCATGTTTCTAAACAACCAAAACATTGTTTTCCCATGAATATATATAATATATATATCTTCTCTTATAATAATGGAGATTGTGTGTTTGACTGTCTATAACCGAAACTATATCACTACTCAAGTCACAATTCCCTATGTTAGTAACGTCACATTCTCTTTGATTTTATTCTTATTTAAACCTTAATTATTAATAAAATTGCTTTACATTATTAATACTGTCGGCCTTATCTACATACTAATAACATGAAATTGTATTTATATATATACAACAAAATAGCAGTTTACAGTTTTAACGGGAAGGCTAATTTGTATATTGATATTAGAAATTTAGTTTTAGTAAATATGTGCTTGGTATTATTGATTTACAATTGTTTGATTTTAACAAAAATAAATAACTGTAATCTTATTCTTTACTCCCTATTTCAATTAAATTGTTAAATAAGGAAAATTTATCAATGAAAAACGGGAGTGATGGAAGAGTAAATTTCAGTTGTTCTATTTTTCGATTATACCCCCTATGTTTGAAATCTTTTAATCTTCTTATTTAGTTTCATTAGACTTTCTAATTTAATATAATATTTTATTACATTAAAACCCAAATACTTGAACCCGGAGGGTGCAGATATTTACTATATATATATATATATATATATATATATATATATATATATATATATGAGTGTGTATGTGTGTGTGTGAGTGAGTGTGTATGTGTGTGTGTATATGTGTGTTTGTGTGTGTGAGATCAACAGTGCTTCGTCATCATACACCACAAAATGTAGATGGAAATTTCCCTTGCAATGTGTGTGACCGCATCTGCAAGTCCAGAATTGGACTAATTAGCCACCAGAGGGTCCACAACTGATGGACGACATGGAGTGACGTCATCGTCGTCTACGACGGATTTCTAAAAAAAAAAAAAGGAATGTGTATGTACGTAATTTATTCATATTACATATCTGATTAATTTTTGATTTAGCGTGCAAAACTTATGACTGTCTACACACCAGACGTTGCATATTAATGTTTTTTTGCTGATGAGTAAGAGACATTCGTTGAAAATCGACACGCATCGGTAAAAAACAAATCTCTCATATTTTTTAATCAATTTTCATAAAATTCAAATTAGAGAAGTTAAGAGAATCGCGGTCATTGTTGTTGTTGTTGGCATCCTTCCGTCTATTAAAGACGATGGCGTAGTGTCCACTTTTTTAAAAATCTGCAACTGCGTGAGTGGCTGAACAGAGCAATTTTTGAATGGCAATCTCTGGTGCAGTGACTGCAAACAAACAGTGATGCTTGCTGGAGTTGCTGTTTTCTCTCCTTCCTTTTGGCTCTCTTTTCAGTGGCGGCTTCTTTCTTCACTTTTTCAATTCTTTTCATTCCTTGTTTGACGGGGAGTCGCCAGGTCGCACGGTCTTCTGCACAAACCTCCCATGTGTTGGTGTTAATGTGGCATGTCTTCATTAAAGCATAGGCGTGGTCTCCCTACTGGTCTGGTGCCCTACATTGTTTCTTAAGAGTGTTTGCATACATTTATATGATATCAAGTAATATTATCTAATACTGATATTGTATAGATAATTATAAGACTTCAATTATTTATTACTATTTAATAATAATCATTTGTTTGCACACAGTTATATGGTTTCAAGTAACCATGTACGAAGGATGTCAAAAAGTAATGCCATTTTGTTTAGGATAGGTATAATTACCAATGTATCATACATCAAAATGAAACTGGTCCTCTGTGGACGGTTTCTCTCAATAGCAATGTTCCACCTTCGAATGGGAGCATGCATCCCTGCCCCGTAAAATTCTGTTGACTGTTCTTTGAGTCACATCATCAATACAGATTTCCCTCACTGGAATAATGTTTGCCTCTCAAACCCTCTTTCATAGGACCGAAGAGATGATAGTCTGGGAGCAAACATTATTCCAGTGACCAGGAAGTGAAATCTGTAGTGAAGAAGTGGCTCAAAGAATAGTCAACGGAATACCATTACGGGACGCATTGACTTAATAAAAATATCAAAGCTTTGATGTTTTAATTTACTGAAAAATATAAACTTTCTCAAATTTCTTAATGCTGTTAGCATTTTCCTTTGTGCTAATGCCCTTAGAAAAGGCATGAATCCTTCCCCCATCTACCTCCAGATATGGTTAAATAGTTGGGCACACCGGGTTCTTTAGGTTTTGTACAGCAACCAGTCTAGGATAAGAAAAATCTCTGAATTCAAATACTGAGGAGTGTGTTAGGGGGAATCTGTGGAGTAACCACCCCTTGTTTGTTTCACTTTGAGGAAGCCGTATGTTTTGGTCGCCCATTTTTATTTCACCGTAAATCTACACTGAAAATATGAATTTTATTCGAATCAATACAACTGCATGTTTTAACACGAAAATATCATAAAATATGTTCTTAATAACAATTAAATTTCATTTCAAATAATGCGCAAGAATAATTAAGAACACATTTTATATTTTCGTGTTAAAACATATATATACAAGGTGTGTCAAAAAAGTATCAAGATTTTTTGTACTTTTTGACACACCTTGTATTTTGAAAAAAAAAGTTCCATTCATTCTTCATTTTTATCTTGGTAAATACAGCTTGAAACTTGGTACTTTTTTGACACACCTTGTATTCTGAAAAAATTAATGAATGGGATGTTATTTTTTCAGAATACAAGGTGTGTCAAAAAGTACAAAAAATCTCGATGCCTTTTGACACACCTTGTCTCTGTCTATCTGTCTGTCTGTATGTCTCTCTCTCTATATATATATTGTTCATAGAAATCTTGGTAAATACAGCTTCAATCTCGATACTTTTATGACACATCTTGTCTACATATATATATATATATATATATTATATATATACACACACACACACACACACACACACACATATATATATATATATGTGTGTGTGTGTGTGTGTGTGTGTGTGTGTGTTAGTCATTTGAACTTTAGAACATTATCTTGACTTGCAATGAATTTGAGATTGTCTTTATTGTGATGTTACCAAGTAAATTATTATGCTTCAATTCTCTACGTCAATATCTTCATTTTGTTTAGGATGCTTGCTTGGGTTTTACGGCATATCAACCCTTGTTGGATTATTTTATGTCGAAGACGTTTGTTTTATTCATTCTTGGCGGGTTTTCAACATTGATTAACTCAATTTTTAACACATCTTTTAAACTCATTTTTTATATTCAACCCATAGATGAGACCCTAACAGATACTACAACTCCGGGTCAAAGTGAACTTGGGAGTAATTGTGATGAAGGGGTACTCCACACTCCCCAGAGCTCCAAAATTAAAGCTTTGCTATTAGATGCAGTTTACAGTCATAACCAGGACAATAAAGCCCTCAGCTGCCGCCTTCTAGCACATATATAATAAAAAGGTTTTGGAATTTGCTACATGAGCAATAGGGTTGGGACAATCATATAGATTCTAGGGATTGACGTGGACAACCGATTGAGTATAACCATACAGTAGTACTGACACGGCTACAGCTTGGAAGAATAAGGAACAGCAGGTACCGAG
This sequence comes from Doryteuthis pealeii, assembly GCA_023376005.1. Classification (NCBI taxonomy): domain Eukaryota; kingdom Metazoa; phylum Mollusca; class Cephalopoda; order Myopsida; family Loliginidae; genus Doryteuthis; species Doryteuthis pealeii. The sequence goes on along the minus strand of CM042161.1, from coordinate 29,397,510 downwards.
CTCCAGATCAAGCAAAACCTAAAATATCAACTGGAAAAATTGCTGCAGTATTTTTCTTCTTTCAAAATTATACTATATGAACCGTGTAAAAAAAAGAAAAAAAAAGGAAAAAAGCAGGTTTGAACCACAAACGCCTAGATGACCACAAATTGATTTTGTGGTTTGTTTTTATATGTTTTTTTATATCATTTGTTTATTTGTTTTAAAGCATAAAACGGACTTGAAGTAACATCTTGTGTCTAAAAATATATAACTTGTAATTCAACACCCGGTCAGTAGGATAAAATAAACAATTTCGCAATGTTATCAATGTACCAAAAAAAAAAAAAAATGAATAAGAAATTTCTCTTTCTGACTGAAAAGAATACGCTTGAATTATTCCCAGAAGAAACTCAAATAGAAATACGAGAGATACTCCAAAAGTAATGCCTCCTATTTGTTTAGACAGAAACTACAACGAATAGAGCGGGCGTAATGACACTGTTAAATAGGACAAGTTTTCAGCTACAAAACTCAATTCTTCCACACAGTCACCATTAATGATATATATATATATATATATATATATATATATATATATATAGTGTACAATACATTTAAGGTGCCGTTGTTACCATTGGTTTCCAGGCAGCATGTTAGCCACCCTTCTTCAAGACAACGCACCTGTTAAGAAATACAGTGAATGTCAATTCATTTATATATGCACGTAGGCGGGATATGAGGGATACTTGTTGAAAAACGCGAGCCTAATAACGTCCAGATCTGTGCACAGATTCCCCTAGAAAACGCGGGAAAATAAGAAGATCCCACCCACTAACAACAAACATACGTAATTGACATTCATTGTATTTCTTAACAGAAGAAAGGTGGCTAACATGCTGCCTGGAAACCAATGGTATAACAAATATAACAAATAAATGAATACAGCTCTTACATACGTAATCGTGCACTTTATTTTCAATTTCCCAATGCAAACAAAGGACTATCAATTATATATTATATATATATATATATATATATATATATATATATATAAGGAAGATGACATACGGGGGAATAGAATATCGAGTCAATCGCAACTTCGACTGTCGATACAATTATTAACCAAATAAGTCGGGGTTATAAAGAATATAAAAGTGCTCAATACATTAGTTGAACGGATTTAGTAGAAAGGTATTAGATAACCTACTTAAGTTTCATCAAAATGGATCAATCGTAATGAATAAATCAAAATAATTGATTAATTAAGGAACAGTTATGTGGTTTCAAGTAATTAGTTACAATTCTTCGTAAACAATGATAGATTCAATTAACTATTCTTAATACAAATAATTTACAGTTATACCTTATCACACATTTGTATTGTTTGAAGTGTTTCAATTAATAATAATACTTAGTAAACAATCATAGCTCCAAATCAAGTATTCCTATTTAATACGAATAATTTTCTGACTGATCTATTTCATCCATAGATGAGACTAATCAAAGTGGGCCTGGGAGTAATGGCAATGAAGGCGTACTCCACATTCCCCAGAGATCCAGAACCGAAGCTTCAACAACAGATGCAGTTTAGTGTCATACGCAGGATATCTCCTTTGGAGGGACCCTTTAGACTTATCGGATATCAAGTTCGATCCTCACCGGGTTCCCTATACTTGTGACCTTATGTCATACCCTACCTGTGGCGAACTTGTTTGGTATAAGAAGTTCTGTTAGTGAACCCCGTGACTAGTGCCGGTGAGCATAGAGAGACAGAGATATTCGGACTGAATGCAAAGTAATCTATTGCCGTGCAGACCCCACCAATTTAGAGAGTGCTTCAATCAAGTATCTTGGGGGAGGTCGTGCTAAGAGATGGCTTGTCAATAGAAGTACTTAGCTAGCAATAAATCAGAAGAAAAAAGAATAAACAGACACAAAAATACAAAGTCTTGCAGATCCATTACTACTGAATAGCGAGTTCGATCCTCGCTGGGTTCCCTATACTTGCGACCTTGTGTCACATCCTACCCGTGGGTAAACACATTTTCAGGGCTTGTCTTTTATTTTTGAGGGGGTTGGGGGGTCATACTTCTCTGCAGGGGATACAGTCAACGTATTCTAAGCCCCGTCAACATGGCGATTTTTCTAAGAAGAATTCTCTCGCAACTTCAAGGGTTCCAGTATGGTTAGCTGCATTAAAACTAAAATTGTTTAGTGAAATAAAAGTGGGTTACGATGAGTGTTTATGGAACACTGGTGGATGAGCAGTCCATGACCTTTACTTAGTCTAGACGGGCGGTCAGAGAGGCCCGCTCCAATTAATCGGCTGGTCATGTCAAGCCTTAGCACCTATATGATTGTACTGATCCTATTGCCCTTATTGAAACTCCCAATCCTTTTTATCATATATGTGCTAGAAGGTGGTGGCTGAGGGTCCTGGGTATGATGTTAAACACTATCTGATGGTGAAGTTCCAATTATGGAGTTTTTGGGAATGTGGAGTACCCCTTCAACACTATTACTCCCAGGTCCACGCTCATCCCTTGTGGTAGTACCTGCTAAGTTCCCATTTATGGGTTAAATAGAAAAAAATTAGTTTCATAAAATGTGTTTAAAAAATGTAGTACCCATGAAGAATAAATAAAACAATACGTCTTCGACATAAGATAACCCAACAAGGGTTGACACGTAGTAAAACCCAACCAACCAACTAAGAAATGTTTTGTTGAATGAGATGCAATGAATTAAAACATCATAAAAACATTTTAGTTGAAAAAAAAAGAAGAAAAACAGAAATTCAGTCGTGTGTAAGCAATTAAGAAAAGTTACGACTTGTTTTTGACATATGAAAAAAAATGAAATGATTGAAACAGATTAAAAAAAGAAAAAGAAATAAATTATAATTCAAATGAAAAATAAAATACAAAAAAAAAAAAAGAAAAGAAAAGAAAAAGAATAAAAATAGAATAAAAGTATAAAATGAAATGGGCTGAAATTTTATGTAATTTATTGTTTGGTTTTTTAAAAGAAAAAAGAAAAAAGAAAATGAAATGAATTTAATAAAAAAAAGAAGATAAACTTCAAACACTTATTTTTAAAGAAAAAAGTTAATTTGATAGATCTAGGACTTTTTAGTCTATTTTGACACACCTATCATCAGCTCCCCACTTTACCGCATAGATTTAAGCTGCGCTACTCATGTGCTGAGTTGGGGAGGGCCGGTATCGAACTCGGAAAATTATGATTCCTAGTCGGATGCTCTAGCAACTGAGGTCCTTGGTTATTTTCCAGGTGTGTTTTGTTGTGTAATATGTTATTTTATCTTGTTTTTCTATTTGGGTTTTTAATTTTATAAACTCATTTTTGCCTTTTTTTTTTCTCTATTCGTCATTGTTTTGTGGCACAATTTTTTTTTAAATTTTAGTGTTTCGACTTATTCATAGTGTCCGTAACAAATAACCAACAATATAAAAACAATCAAAAGTTATTTGAGGGACCCTTTTGAGTGGTCCCTTTTGAGTGGTCCCTTTTGAGGGGGTCACTTTTGAGGGGTCCCTTTTGGGGGGTCATCTAGAAAGTCAATGGAATTTCGAATTTATCTTGGTGTCCATAATAAATAACAAACAATATAAAAACCTTGACTCTCACGTCAAAACATTTTGGTGGTGGTGGTGGGGAAGGCACCTATGAGGCGTCAGATGTCTTCTCTCAATGGTCCTGTTTTAATACCGGTCCCCGCCAATTCAGCGCATGAGTAGCACAGATTAGGTAATTTGATCTGTGCGGTAGAGCGGTAAACTAGCGGTAGGCTTGGTGCTCCACCACAGCAAAATCAATCTCCCTGGTCTAGCGCTAGCGAAAAGGGAATAGACTCCCTCGTTGTTCGGTTACCGACAATAGACCATTCCGAAAACTTTACAACTTTTTTACGTTGTGGTTGTCAATTTAAGAAGATATCTATTTATTAGTATACTTATCTACTTTTTGTTGTTTTACTTATTAATGCCGCCCAGTCGCTGGGTTAGAGCACACCGACTGCACCTGTGTAGAGGGGTAAGACTCCCCTAAATGGGGCCACCTGTTGGCCGTGAGTGGCGATCCATGATGCTTAAGGACGGAATCCTGCTGGATGATCAGTCTTTGACATGCAACACTCCACTTAGAACCTTACTTAGGCTAAACAGGCGGTCGAAGAGACCCCTTCCGATCAATCGGTTGGTCATGTCAAGCCTTAGCACCTATATGATTGCCCCAGCCCTATTGCTCTTATGGTAAATCCCAACCCTTTTTAGTATATGGGTGCTAGAAGGTGGTGGCTGAGGGTGTTCATTAGGGTAGGTCGATTTTTATACCAACACTAGGTTCAAACGGAGAAAGTTGCTAATTAACATAAAGAATAATTGTACCTAAATATTTTTCGATAAAACTTTACCAATGTTTGAGCAAACGCATTTAAATACAAACAAAATCGAATGTTTTGAATTTCGCTCAGTGTTAACCAAAAAGAAGTAGGTTAGATTAAACCGTAGTTTTGAAGAAAAAAACATGTAAAAAAATAGGCTTAATAAAAGATGTTATTTCATTCAAAATCATCCAATTCCTGGTAGATTAGATAAAAGTAAATAAAAAAGAAAATGCTGCAAAAATATTTAATTTAAGAAAGTATAAATATTAACCAAATTCGACCTCATTTTAAGCGGAAACTACAATATCAACACGTTTTGTTGTTTACATTTGAATTTCATTTGAGCTGATTTAAAACAGAAAAATAATTAAATCTTTTCCTTTTTTATTTTAAAAAACTTAATTATTAGAAAAAAGAAATAAGTAACTTTATATTCCCTGGGTACTCTTCGTGGAGAACCGTTCCGGCCTTCTACCTCGAAAACCGCTAGCTGGTGACTGCTGAAAAAACCTAAAAAAAACAAAACACCAGCTACGATTGAAGTCCGTAGACGAAGCGGTGTCACTTGAAAAAAAAAAAAAAAACTAGGGTTAGGTTAGCATTTAGGGTTAGGGTTAGGGTTGGGGTTGGGGTTTATTGTTAGTTTAATGGAAAAATAAATAATTTTGGTTCTGTTTTTTTTTTTTTTTTTCAGAAACAGAAACCACAAATTTTGTGATAAAATAGGGGGTTAGGTTTAGGTTATGGTTAGGTTTTCGGGAAAAACGCCCTAAGCTGGTTTTTTTTTTGGGGGGGGGGGCAGTGACACGGAATTCAATCGTAGCTGGGTTTTTTTTCAGCAGTACCATTCCTGTGATAGATAATTATTTTCTTTCGTAAGTTTTTTTTTTTGCGTGCTACCAAACGATTTGCCTTTATTTATATGGTAAGTAAATACATATTTTATCTTTTCCTATATTTTTACATTTTTTAAAAATTTCACTCTTGAATTTATAATTCAATTTGTTCAATTTCTATTTTAAGTTGTGAAGACAAAAATGTGAAATGCAAAAAAGAAAATTGTCAGACTAGGCACATAATCTGTATTTGTCCTCTCAAAGATAAGGTAAAGTTATTTTTCTATTTTTCTTTTCTTTCTTTTTTAATGAATTCAACAACAAATACATTTTTTCAGATAGTTTTCTAAAAAATGGTTGGAAAACGAACTCGTAGTGCTTCACCTACAAATTTTGGAGGTCCATCTTCTCCATTAAATAAGACAGAGCTGCCTAATTTTAGACAAGTAATCCAATATAGTTATTTTCTAAAAAATACTTGTTCAAATTTAACAAACTTCGATATTTCAAAATTAATGGCAAAAATATAAATGATATTTGGAATGCGGTTGCCTCTGTTAAGCGAAAGGTCTATTATAATTAAACTGAAAAGGACATGTTTCGAGAAAGCACATCAGATAAATAGAAAATCCGTTTCTTCAGTGCAAAAGAAAATTATGGTAAAAAACTGGATACATTTTTTGACATTTCTTCTTGTTCCTGTCAATTGCCAATTTTAAGTTGTGAAGACAAAAATGTGAAATGCAAAAAAGAAAATTGTCAGACTAGGCACATAATCTATATTTGTCCTCTCAAAGATAAGGTAAAGTTATTTTTCTATTTTTCTTTTCTTTCTTTTTTAATGAATTCAAATATCATCCCAATATCATAAGCATTTTAATATATATATAATGCGTGATGTGACCTTATTCAGGTTTTGAAATTAGAAAAGAAAGAAAGAAAATAACAGAAATGTAATTCGCCGGGTGGCTTCGGTTTATGTAAATAAGTTAGAAAAGTATCTTGTACCATTTTCTTTCTATGTGATATAATATTTTGTGATTTCACTTGGTTAGATGTATTTATTGTGGACTTGTGGAATTTACCCTGAAAACATATCAAAACTACACAGCCTAATCCAGTTTATTGTTGAAGTTTATGCAGTTAGCTGATTTGAAATTAAAAGAGACAATACATTTCATAACCAGCCACTGTATATTTTCAATATGCTGCAAAGAATCAAAGAGCTACCACCTGAAATTCAGGAGATTGCATTCAAAAATATTCAGCATAATGCTTTTAGCCTCCTACCAGAAAATATGTTGTATTCAATGTTTAAATCAGATGAACTGGAAGTGAGGGACGAAGCAATAAAAGAGTTTTAGCCATTCGGTCGGTAATTTAGATAATATTGATTAAAATGATTTCATTGATTTATAGATTCAATTTAAAGTAATATCCTAATTTCATGATGAAAATTAAAAATTAAGACAAGGTTGAACTTTTAATTTAATTCAATATATTGATTTTTCATTTTTTTAGGAGAGGGAAGCCAACCAAAAAGAGGCTAAAAATACCAAAAATAAATTTTGATGCTACACATTGGTCACAGTAGATCGACCGGTCTCAAAATGGAATTTGTGAGCCTGGATTCACAGAAGAATTTTTAGATAATGAACTGGAGTCATAAAAGAGTGGGATAAAATTATAGTTGCCTGATTTGCATTCACACTCACAAGGTGTTGAAAGGGCAGTAAAATTAACAACTTCAGCTTCCCAATCGGTTTATAGAATTGAAGCAAGGCATAGGCATATCATTATAAAAGTTTTATTCCTTCCTTTGCTTCAAAGGGTTCTTATGTAGAGCAGTTTAATATGATGGCATGATAAAAGTTTCTATTATCCTCAGAACATTCATGTATCTTTATCATGTCTTTTATAACAATGATTATATAAAAGAGAAACTTAAAAGACCCACAATTAGTAACCAGTAGATATTTAAAGGAATGTTCAAATTACAATGGTAGCTTATATTAAAATCATCATCCCATCATTTGTTTCTAGCAGAGTGCATACTTATTTGGTTTTGTTCCATTGATAACAGAAAAAATAACGCTACAACAATATATTGCACCTTGAACTTATTAAACTATATATATATATATATATATATATATATATATATATATATATATAATCATGATTAAGATTTAAATTTTAAGATTTTTTAATCCGTAAAATCTTTGCAGTGCTTTAAACACTAAAATTCAGAACAATATAAGATTTTTTTTCAGGTATAAAATAGAATGATAACTCACCTAAGGATTGGCAACGTGAAACATTTTATATATCACCATCATCAAGTCATACTGACAGCACGGACTTGATTCAACTCTCTCTCTCTCTCTCTCTCTCTCTCTCTCTCTCTCTCTCTCTCTCTCTCTCTCCAGTCCATATCTTTCACTCACTGTCCGCACAGAGCTGATCAATGTAGATTTTCGTTGGTCGACCAACACGCGTGTGTCAATGTGTTCACGGGAGAACGTCACTTGTGAGTTCGTTCTTACTTCTCCAGCAGTGTACAGCATGTCTCGCTCGTCTTACTCGGGTGGATTAACACAGTAAATTTAATAGATTAAACAGATAAACAACCAAAAATAATATATTACACAATTTTTAATTTTCAGTCTCAATACTTTTTTTTCAAACTTGTGTGTATGTGTATGCGTGTGTGTATGTGTTTGTGTGCGCATGTGTGTGCATGTGTGTGACGACATTCACTCAGTGCGGGTGAAGTCGGCTCCACACACGTATTTATGTGAGGAGTTTTGGGATTCATATCTTCCTCTATTAAAGCGATGTGAAATGTTAACTGCCGAGTTCAGGATCCGAACTCGAGTAGCCGAGTTCACTTCATACGACGATGAACATTACGCCACGAGCACGTATGGATATGTCCTGGCGCTGAAAATATTTACAAACCTTTCAAAAGTGTTTGACGTGCGTGGGCGTTGTGATTGCTATTGTCTAAACCCCAGGAGGGATGAAAACAGGTGCCCGCTTGCAAAACATGTGGTACCAGGCCGTAAGGAAATGTTAGGATTTGGTGATATGAAAGAAGGATATGACTCAGCTGCACCTTTCCGCATTCCTTGCCACGATCACTGATAAAAAAAGCCTATATCAATATACGTGACTTGCGGTCAAGTCAAACTGAAGGCAATAGTTTCCATAAGTCAAACAGCGATAAAACTGTTCACTAGTTAGGTTAGTTGGTTGCCGAAGATGTTTTGTTTTATTCATTCTTAATGGATACTCAAATTAGTGAAATAGATCACTAATGACTAGGCCTATTCTAGTAGTGACCATCCCAAGAGATGTTTAACAGGTTTGAATTCAGTTTTCATTTTCCTAGACTGGTTCATAACCAAGTTTAAAGAGCCCAATCTGTCCTACTATTTAACCATAGCTGGAGAGAGAGAGAGAGAGAGAGAGAGAGAGAGAGAGAGAGAGAGAGAGAGAGAGAGAGTAGTTGGATTCATACCTTTCTCAAGGATATTAGCGCTATGTTAACTGTAGCTTCTTCCAGAATTTGAACACGGGTCAACGAGTCCATTTCCCAATTTTTTTTAATTAACTTTTTAAACACATTTTTTAAAACTCTTCTTTTTTTCTTCTACTTAACCGATACATGGAACCCTAACAGGTACATCCACTTCGGGTTAGGGTGAACCTGTGAGTAATGGTGATGAAGGGGTACTCCACATTCCCCAGAGCTCCAGAATTGGAACTTCACCATCAGATTTTTATTCATTCTTGGGGGGTTTTCAACATTGTTTAACTCAATTTTTTAACACATCTTTTGAAATTATTTTTTATATTTAACCTATAGATAGAACCCTAACAGGTACTACAACTCCAGGTCAAATTGAATCTGGGAGTAATGGCGACGAAGGGGTACTACACTCTCCTCAGAGCTACTATATTGCAGCTTTATAATTAGATGCAGTTTAACATCATACCTAAGACACTCAGCCACCGCATTCTAGCATGTATATGATTAAAAGAGTTGGTGTTTCCATTTAAGGACATTGGGTCGGTACAATTATATAGGTGCTAGGGTTTGTCGTGATCAGCCGATTGATCGGAGGAGGTCTCTCCAACCGCCCGTCTATCCTAAGGGCCAAAGAGGAATGTTGCATGTTATTGACTATTCAGCCACCAGGATTCCATCCTTAAGTATCACGAGTCGCCACCCACGGCCAACAGGTGACTCCATTAGGAGGGGTTCTTAGCCCTCTACAGAGGTGATGTATTCTAAAGTCCTATTCGACAAGGCTGTCAGTAGTTAGGTGAATAACGTTTAATTGAAAGAAATTGGGTTTCGTTTGGTTGGTTTTACGGAGTGTCAACCCTTTTTGGTTGCCGGAGGAATCAGACCTTTTTCTAGCAAACAATGATACGATTTCAAATGACTAATGAATAATTTTCTTGTTCGTCTCACTCAGATGGTTTGTGTGATAGGGGCAAGTGACCATACAGCTGCTTTCTTGTGGGTTTTTGTTTCCACGATTTGTTTAAGATCACAGGCATTATTCTGGTGCATCTCCCATCTAGTTTATTCTCGTGACGTTTCGTTTAGGTCCAAGTGGTGCAACCATACAGTAGCTCTGATCCACGGATTTATAAGCGACGTTCTCATGTGGAAACCAGCACATATGTACGCCAGTGCGGGCCATCAGCAAAGACCAGATCTGCACGAATACTGGATGCTACGCAAATGAATTCCCAAAGGCAATGAATTATATGGACGGTTGGCGAGAGATTGTCATGGATGATGATGATGATGATGATGATGCGGAGGAGGAGGAGGAGGGGAGGAGGGGAGGGGAGAAGGAATCATTTATAAATAAATCGAGATTCATGTAACTATTATTAATACAAAACATCAGCACACAGTTATATGGTTTCAAGTATGCCTATTTAATACTAATGATTTTTACACAGATATATGATTTCAATTATGGCGACACAGTTTTCGTTGACAACGCCGCTGGAGTCCTACAAGTAGATACATTAGGACCATATATATTTATAATATGCCTAGATTACGTACTCCGAACATCATTAGATACCATAAAAGAAAAAGTTTTCACACTAAGAAAGGAAAGAAGCAAGCGATATCCCGCACAAACAGTTACATATGCAGACTACACTGATGACCTAGCATTTCTTGCAGATACACCGGCACAGGCTGAGTCACTACTACATAGATTGGAGGAGGCAGCAAAGAATATCGGCCTCTATGTGAACTCTGATAAAACTGAGTTCATGAGTTTCAAAAAGAATGGAGACATCTCCACACTCGACGGTAAGCTAGTAGAACAATTCACATACCTAGGTAGTAATATCTCATCCACAGAAAGCGATATTAATACACAAATAGGAAAGGTATGGTCGGTCACAAACAAATTATCTGTCATATGGAAATCCGATCTCACTGACAAGTTAAAGCGACACTTCTTCCAGGCTGTGGTTATATCAGTACTGCTGTATGGTTGCACCACTTGGACCCTAACAAAGCACCTTAAGAATAAACTAGATGGGAGCTTCACAAGAATGCTAGTCGTGGAAACAGCACCTCGCAAGGAAGCAGCTGTATGGCCACCTGCCTTCCATCTCACAAACCATCACAGTAAGACGGACTAGACATGCAGGACACTGTTGGAGAAGCAAGGACGAGCTTATAAGTAACGTTCTCCTGTGGAAGCCAACACATGGACATGCTAATGTGGGCCGCCCAACGACCTACATTGACCAACTATGTGAGGATGCTGGTTGCTGCACAGAAGACCTCCCTGGGGCAATGAATAATAGGGAAGGTTGGCGAGAGATTGTCATGGATATCCGTGCTGCTTGCGCGACATGATGATGATGATGATGATTCCTATCTAATACAAATGATTTACACACAGTTATGTGGTTTCAAGTATTCCTCTCTAATACAAATAATTTGCACACGGTTATATGATTTCAAGTATTCATATTTAATACTATTAATTTGCACGCAGTTATATGGTTTCAAGTTCCAGAACTGCATCCTCAACTTCAGATGCAGTTTCGTGTCATACCCAGGGCACCTCTTTTTGGGGGAGAGTGGAAATCTTACCCTTCTGTAGGGGATACAGTCAGCGTGTTCTAAGCCCCATTGACAGGCCAATTAACATTTTGTGTTAAAATTAAAGAAAATTAATTCTCTAGTAGGAACTAGGATTGAACCAAAAATAGTCACGGTCGCCGTACCCTGTGTCACCCTTGCATAAATGAGCCAAATTCTGTATTTGGTGCAGGTATTTACTAAGCTTAGTTTCGCCTGACTATCACGGTAATGGGGCACTCAGTAAGAATCGAATTCACTACAGAATTCACTACTATTTCAAGCATTTTCTGTAACACTTGGGGGTGGGGGGTAATGGACTTTAGCTTTCGATGCTTCTGTGGTGTTATGGTTAGTAAGCTATATTTGCAAACCATTATGAGTGAGTTGGATTCTCACTGGGAGCCCCATACTTCTGGCCTTGTGCCATACCCAAGTTAAGCTTAGAAAATAACTATATGAAGTGTTGGCAGGAATTTTTATTTATCACCATCGACAAATGCTCTTGAGTTGCAATCTAAATCATTGGCAGAGTAAAAGACAGGATTCCTCGCTTTGGCGCTTTTTCTCTTTCTCTTTCTTTATTCCTCTTATTCTCTCTTTTTTATCTCTCTCTCTCTCTCTCTCTCTCTCTCTCTCTCTCTCTCTCTCCTCATTTTCACTTTTTATTCCGTCTCTCTTTTTCTCTCATTTTATCACCTATTTTTCTTTCTATATTCTCTCTTTTACCTCTCCTCTCTATTTTCTCATTTTATTTCTCTCTCTCTCTCTCTCTCTCTCTCTCTCTCTCTCTCTCTCTTTTCACTCACTCTTTCTCTCTTTCACCTTCACCGTCTGTCTTTCTCTCATTCTCTCTATTTATCATCATTCTCCTTTTCTCACCGTATTTTTTGTCTCTCTCTTTTTTTCTCATTTTATCAGAAATTTTTCTTTCTATTCTGTTTTTTATCCCCCTCACCCCCTCTTTATCTCTCTCTGTCTCTCTCACTCTTTTATCGTTTTATTTCTCCCCCCCTCTCTCTTTCACTCTTCTCCTCCCCTCTCAATTAATTTCAGTCGCTCTCCCTTGCTTGTTCTTTCTTTTCCACTTGCCGATAGTTACTTTTATCTTTTTATTTTGTTCTTTATCCCCCCTCTCTCTGGTCTCTGTCTCTGTCTTTCTCTTCTCACACACATACAACACATACACACCGACTATCTCTTTCTACCCTCTTAGAACCCCCCCCTTTCATTTCCCAATATCCCACCCCTCAGTCATCTTCAATACAGTCCTTTACTTATGTCCCGTTATTTCAATAATCTTTTCACTTTCACACCTTTTCGAGGTTCTGTTTCCTAACACACGTGCTTTTTTTTACCATAGACAAATTCCCTCACCCCAAACAAAACAAACAACAACAATAACAACGCAAACCCTATAAATTTTTTTAGGTATTACGAGGCTGTTAGTCATCTCCACGCTTATCAATTGGCTTTGTAGTGGTTTTCATGTCATTTATATATTTCTTGAGCCAGTGATTAGTCAGTGTTAGTTAAACAAGCTTACGAAAAGTTTTAATACTATCATCAGTCAGCAACATTTGTCACGGGCATGTGTGGTACACGAACTGGGGGGTGGGGGTGGGGGTGCGGCGATGGGAGGGCGTGGGATTTCAATGGCAAGACGTTCAGGTAAGAACTTTCCGCTTAGACAGTGAAATGTCTACAGCCTGATTAAATAAAAACAGGGTATACACATTTTAAACAGAATTAAGTGTGAATGAAAAAAATCAAATGGTGCGAATTATTGGCAAACACATTCTACCCGTAACAGCTGGTGTACTGGCAACGATTTTTTTTTACCGCAGGGGATATAAACATTTCTCACGGTGTAGAGGGAGAGGGTTATGCATAACATACAACGACGTTTGTTCTTAACAGTTTTAATAAAATAGCCCGTTACCGTGAGACTGGGAAGTGAATGAAAGGGATAAAAGAAAGAAAGAAAGAAAGAAAGAAAGAAAGAAAGAGAGAAAGGAAGGAAGGGAGGAAGGAAGGAAGAAAGAAAGAAAGAAAGTAGGAAAGGAAGAAAGAAAGAAAGAAAGAAAGAAAGGAAGAAAAGAAAGGAAGGAAGGAAGAAAGAAAGAAAGAAAGAACAGAAGCAAGAAAGAAAGGAAGAAGGAAAGAAAGAAAGAAAGAAAGAAAGGAAAAAAGAAAGAAAGAGAGAAAAGTAGGAAAGAAGGAAGGAAAAAAGAAATGAAGACCAAAATTTATTTTCTTTTTACTATTTTTGTATTTTTTCTTTATTTTTTCTCTCATAAAAATCTATTAATTTATATTTTTTATTTAAGTTTTCCTTCGACAAAGAAAGAATTGATGCCGACTTTTAGATCTTTTAACTCAGGAGTGGAATCATTGCTTAACTGCTTTAAGGATCAGCAGACGAGATATCTCGTGAGAAATCGCAATGTACTTTAGCAATTAACGAGATATCTCGTAAGGATTATTTTCATAATATTTATTTGTCTAAATTTTTTAAAATTTTTTAGATAAGGCTTAATAATTAGCATTATTTTTTATATTTTTCGGACTGTTATCCTCATATTTATTTATTGTTATGTACACAACGTTTCGGTTGATGTGCCCTCCAGGCTTCTTCAGGTGTTTCTCGTCGATCTCAGGAACCTTCTCATCAAACTCGATAGCCTTCATGGAACTTCGAACCGAACCCTTTATTCAATCCACCGCGGTAGACTGTTCTCATTCCGCTAACCATGACCGGGTACGAATGTTAAGCTATGTTATCTGTTTTATATTACTATCAACCGAGGCCAGGATTGAACCTGCAATCTACAAATGATTGTCACTTAGAACTGTATTAACTCAACCCCTATATCCGTTGTACTGTGTGTCAAACTGGACTAATATTTATTTACTAGGTGGGAATGTGGATATACCGCAGCATGATAATTTAATCATCACAACGTTTGGTATGGTTACTTAAGAGCTATTTCAAATAGTTCAATATGTAAAAAGTGTTGTATTGAGCTAACGAGCGCCTGTTTCGGGTTTGTGGGGTTTATAAAAGGTAATTAAATTGAAATCATTTTAAAAATAAAATGAAAACAATTGTAAAATACATTGTATAAACACTAGTCATCTTCAGAGCACATTTTTTGTTGAATGAAAGAAAGGTTAATTCAACATTTGACACGAGAGGTACAACTAACGCTCACGTTCTGGGCTGGAATGTCTTTTTAAAAATTGTATAATAAACGTATTTTGGTCTAAAAATAATGTCAATTTTATTTATAAACCTAAAAGTCTCGAAAATCGATGAGAAAAATTTAGCAAAACCTTTTACAATTATTTTCATTTTATTTTTAGAATGATGTAAATTGAATTACATTTTATAAACCCCACAGTTGAAACAGACACTTGTTAACACAATATATACTATTGGTTCTTTTTTACCTATGCCTTATACTGTCGGATTTGATTCCATTTTTATATAACTTTCATACTTCAATATGTAAAAAGTATAATAATCTTGATTTAACTCTCTCTCTCTCTCTCTCTTCTCTCTCTTTCTCTCTCTCTCTCTCTCTATATATATATATATTATATATATATATATATATATATTATATATCTTTCCTTCTTTTCATCTTTTCTTTATGTTTGATTGAAGCAGTTTAGCGTTATCGCTTGCGCTCTCTCACTCCCTATATCTATCTTTCTCCTACTCTGTTTCTTTCTTATTATATTTTCTGAGTAGCATGTTCTTCTTCATCCCTTTCTTTCCTTATAATAAAAACGGAATGGTTCATTATTTAGCTGAGGTGAACACTCATAAATTCAACGGATAATCAACACCAGATAATCAGGATTTACATTTTGCATTACGATTTTGACGGTCTCATTTTTAACCAGAAGGTAATTCATGATGATAATGGTCGGAAGATTAAAGAACAAGCATATTAATATATAGATTTATTTACCTATAATTTATAATGATTTCTTTATATTAATTAATAATCTCCTAGTTTCTAATGATAAATACGAATATCAGTGTGTCACATTTTTCGACTTAAATGAAAAATAACGGTTTAGCGGAAAAATACACTAAAATGATTGACACTTTTTAAGCCTGTATTGACCTCTCCTCCGGTTCGCTAGGGCGAGCCATGTTAAAGTAGCTAGGAAAGTCAGTCTTTGGCCGAGCGTTGAGCGGGACGGACCGTAATGTACGTGTTCTGTTCAATTAACCAAATTCACGCACGTGTATTTGATTTGACCTGAGATACTTATAAAATAAAATATGAGCTAAAAAAAAAAAAGAAAAAAAAGTCGATGAAAGTCTCTATGAGTATGATAGAGACCGTAACCCAACTATCATACAATTTTGGAAGCAGTCCGACTCCGTGAGTAAACCATAACATTTCGGGCCGAATCCGAATCGCAATCCGAATCGCAATCCTGAAATTTTGGATCACTAAGTTTTAAATAATACGATTGACTTCGGCGATCTTTTACGTGAATTTTTGCGACGAATTTATTTTGTACGATAAGAATTGGAAAAAAAAAATCGAAAGTAATTACGAAATCCAGTGTAAGTAACCATGAAAAAGAAATGTTTTTTAGTACAGAAAGTAAGGACCTATGTACATCAAATTAATTGTCCTTAAATTAAGCAGCAGAAGAAGAATTATCGTAGAACTTTTAAAAGGTAAGCTTAAATATTAAAGCAATGCAGAAATAAATGTTGACTTCTTCTTTAGTTTATTATTGCCTATCGCATAGGTCAACAATATGCCTCATAAAAAAAAATCTTCACCAACAGAGGACCAAATTGCAATAAAAACAAATCCAAGGAAAATAAAATCCTGTGCAAATGAAAATCAAGTTTAATATAATTAAATATATTCTTTTCATTTTTTTTCTTTTGGAAGTCCGTCGCGGACGATGATGACATCACTCCATATCTTCAGTTGTGGACCCCTGGTGGATTGTTAGTCCAATTCTGGACTTGCAGATGTGGTCACACACATCGCAGGGGAAATTCCTATCTACATTTGCTTGTTCATGAAGACGAAGACGTCGCCGCTTTGCAGTCCTGTTTATCTCATTATTGAGCTGCTTAGCTCATGTGCGGCAGGTGTCTCGCTAACCCTGTCTGTTGGAGGCCAGATTTTCCACGCTTGAAGGTGTGATGTTACATTTCTTCAGCGTTGTCTTAATATGATCATTGAACCGCTTTGGAGGGGCTCCTGTCCTCTACGTGCCACCTGTGAGTTCATTGTAAAGTAGTTTACGAGGGAGTCTGTCTGTAGGCATGCGGATGGTGTGACCCAACCATCGCAGTTGGCGTTGCGATATAATTAAATATATACTCAATATATCAAGTGCCCTTATTAGGCCGATAGGGTGGCTTTTAAGCTAGTTTATATTGTTTTATAATCATCATTTTTATGCCGAAAAAGATGACGGTTGTTGGAGGCACGTGGTGTAATAGTTACCGTTGTAAGAAATGGGCACGGCGAGACGATTTCAAATCCTGGACGCGTCTGTTTGCATTTCACATAGCGGTAATACCCTTGAGAAAGGTACGAATCCAACTATTCTTCTTCCGGCTATGGGTAGATATTAAGACAGACTGGGTAATCACTCTAGAAGAAAGAAGACTTTGAATTGAAAACTAAACCCGCTTAAGAAATTGATCTTGTTCAGCATCCTACTCGTAGCGGAGGGGTTGGTAAATATGTAATTAACGACACAAGACTTTCTTTTTTTTTATCAAGTCAAACCCGCGTGAATGACTTTGACTAATTGAACAAAACACGGCCATTACGGTCCGTCGCGCTCAACGCTCAGCCAAAGAATGACTTTCCTAGCTACTTTCACGCGGCTCGCTCTGGCGAAACGGAAGAGTGGTCAACAAAGTGTCAATCATTTTCTTGTGCTTTTCCACTAAAACGTTATTTTAAAATTTAAATTACACTTACCGTACATGATTAATAGGCTAACACAACCATACATAAAACACTAATGATACTATCTAGCCAAATTATTGAGCAAAGCATGATGTCCTAATTGGTGAGATTTCACTGTTTTGCAACTGGTATGGCCTCATTTAGTTATTGACAATAGATCATTAATTAGGTCTGAGCCTATTCTAGTAGTGACCACCCAAGCGGAGTTTAAGAGGTTTGAACTCAGAGTTTTCCTTCTCCTAGACTGGTTACCTAGTCAGGGATAAAGAGCCCAGTCTGCCCTACTATTTACCCATATCTGGAAGGAGAGTAGTTGGATTCACACCTTTCCCAAGGGTATTAACACTATGTGAACTGTAGCTTCCTCCAGGATTTGAACTCGGGTCGACGAGTCCATTTCCGACGACTCTAACCATGAGGCCTCCAACATCGTTACTAGTTGTCAAAATCAGACACAGATGCCTCATCTGGTAAACTAGCTATGTTGGCACAAACGCTTTTATGCTCGAAACAAGCTTGGGAACAGACCAAAGCATATTTCCTGCAAGAACCGCTCCAGCACCGAAGATAAATCGAGTGAACTGTCTGATCCCGGTCAAGCGAAACATACTTATGATTAATGGGCCCTGGGTGATTCTGACTGGGCAAAGAAACTAAACCCCTATTATAATGACGGAACTTTGGAGTAAACACGGGCGCCAAAGTGTACCGGATTTTCAAGGTCCCTGCTTCAGATAACTCGCCGCCCCTCCCCCTACATCAAGTTGCGTTAACTCGGAGCGGTGATGAAAACAAAACTATATTCGCTATGTTAACCAGTGTTTTCTAGACGCTTTCGGCCATTTCATCTGATTCCAGTCACAAGTGATGATCTAAGAAGCAGCATCCACCTGTAAGCCAAACAGATGCTTGCACATCGAACAACTTCCAGGAGTGGCAGGGGAGCAGACTGAAGATTTATCATGATGAGTATAAACTAGTAAAGTTTAACGGGCTATTTGGGAGAGTCCCCTTGGTGTAGTGGCTAACGTGCAGTACTGTGACATCGTAGTAAGGCAGTTCGAACTCCAGTTGTGCTATTACGTTCATTTTCGGACTAATACCCTTGGAAAAAGTCTTAATCCCTTCATCTCTCCCCCTCCCCAACTATGGATTAAATAGGTACCCCTACTGTTCTTCGACAATGATGGCTTTAGCATTAAATAACCCACGAAGGATGATATGCCATTAAACAAAGCAACAAAATCAACAGGCTATTTGAAAGCTCTTCTACTTAATATTTTAAGGATTTACTCTTCAGTATTCAAAATGAATTTCCTTTCATTTCTGTTGCAATTTGTTTTTGGTATATCCACAGACTGTCCCGACCTTTTGGTTGGTTGATTGGTTGGTTGGATCTTACGATATGTTAACTCTTGTTCGGTCATTTTATGCCGAAGACATTTTCTTTTATTCATTCTTGATGGGTACTCAATCTTTTTTTAAACTCAGTTTTTAAACTCATTTTTTAACTTATTTGGATCTATCTATATGGGACCTAATAGGTACTACCACCTCCGGGTCAGCGTGAAACTGAGTGTAATGGTGATGAAAGAGTATTCCACATTCCCCGAGCTCGAGAATTGGAACTTCACCATCAGATAGAGTTTAACATTATACCCAGGACATTAAGACCCTTAGTCACCGCCTTCTAGCATATATATGATAAAAAGAGTTAAGGATTTGCCATAAAGGCAATAGGGTTAGGGCAATCATATTGGAACAAATGACTGTTATTGAATATAGATAATTACATAAAACCACATAATTATTTGTTTTAATAGGAATGATTGATGCCATATAATTGTAAATTATTTGTATTAAGAATTACTTGAAGTTATATTTGTTTACTAGGGATTACTATTACTTACTTATTTAAAACGTAATAACAAATTAATATTATTGATAGATACAATTACTTAAAACCATATAATTGTATTAATAATATTTGAAACCATACTTGAATACAACTGTGTGCAAATTATTTGTATAGAGATATGAATACTTATACTATAATTTGCACACAGTTGTATGGTTTATCTGGTCCTATCAAATAATAATAATTTATACACAAATTCCTTAATAAACAATTAGCTTCAAGTAACCATTTTAATAATTTACACAGAGTTATTTAGTATCAAGTATTCTATCCAATATTAATTAGTTTCAAACAGATAGTTTTTACCAATAGATGGGATCACATAACTAGTCAATTGATCAAGGCAAGATTGGATTAATGGCAATAAAAGATCTCCAGAATTAAAGCCTCACCAATATAGTTTAGAATATACCTAATGGGCTTTTTTTGGAGGGGTGGTCTTAGCTTTCGTGGAGGGGGTACAGTTAGTGGTATTCTTAGCGTTTGAGACTTGAACAAACTTATTATCGAATGTGTTGTGTTTTACACGATGACGTTGATGAAACATTGTTGAATATTTTTCAAAATCTATATATCAAATACACTTTTCCTTAATCTTCCGACCGTATCATCTTGCAACAAATAGTTTAAAGTAAACCATCGTCCAAGATGAAATGCAAAAAATCCTGATTATCGGATTTATGAGTGTTTCACCTCAGCTATGAACCAATTCCGTTTAATCATAAAGAAAGAAAGGGAGAAAAAGACATGCTTCACAGAAAAGTAAGTAAGTGGCCGGTTTAGTTCATTCGGTAGAGCATCTGTCTAGGAACAACAATGTTTCGGGTTCGATACCGCCCCGAAAACTCAGCATAAGTAGCGCAAAATCTGATCTGTGCGGTAAGTGGGGAGCTGGCAGTAGGGTGTGGGCATCACCTCAAAACAAACAATCTCCCTAGTCTAGCGCTAGCGAAAGGAAGATAACTCCTCGCTGTCTGGCTGATACCGACAGTAGGAGACAATAAAAACTTCTTTTACACAGAAAAAATATAAGAAAGAAAGAAAAAAGATGGGGAAAGATAGAGATTGCACAATAACGCTAACTGTTCACATACATATGAAAGAAGGAAAAAAAAAAAAATAGTGAGAGAGATTAGTATACTTATATTATATTTGCAATAGCTCTTTAGTAAAGATATCAAAAGTTGTAATGATTAAATTATCATAATGTGGTATACCACATGTTTATAAGAAGAATCAAATAACACAGCTGCATATTAGTCACCTAAAATATCTCGACCACTTAGGGAGGGCTCGAGCATTGAGATCTTCACATGTGACGTCATATCTCGACAGCTGTGTGTCAAGACAAGTTGCAGTGACTTCATCACTTGAATAACTCTATGATTCATTGTCAGAGGTCAGTGTAAAGAAGAGACTCAACAAAGACATTTCTACGTTGCGATATCGTCTTATGAAAATCATGCTTTCATTATTATTATATACCGTACTGTCTTGAATCCTTGAACGAGGCACCGTTATGTAATGGTTATCAGAGAGGAGGAAATGGACACGGCGACACGAGTTTCAAATCCTGGACGAGGCTGGTTTCATTTCTCATGGCTCTAATACCCCAGGGAGGGTATTGCGTCACACTATTCTCGCTCCAGCTATGGATAAAATAGTAAACATATTTGGGTCTGAAACTTTGGTAAGGCAACCAGTCTAGAGGAAGGAAAACTCTAAATTCAACCTGTTAAACTCGCTTAAGAAATCGACATTTGCGTCACACGCTAGTCGTGCGTAGGGGTTGTATAGTATATAATATATAATATATATATTATTATTTAATTATTATTATTATTATTATTATTATTATTATTACTAGCAAATATAATGCACCCTCCGGGTGCAAGTATTTAAGTTTAAATGTAATAAAATTCAGATTAAATCGGAAAGGCTAATGAAACTAATTAAGAATTCAAATAAAAATATCTGAAACGAGGGGGTATAATCGGAAAATGAAACTGAAATTCTCTTCATCACTTCCGTTTTTTCACTGCAAATTCTCCTAATTTAACTATTTAGTTAAAATAGGAAGTAAAGAATAAAATTACAGTTATTTCTTCTTGTTAATGAATTTCTTTTAGGATTTATTGAAGAGATTTTTACTCAATATTCATTAAGAATAAAACAACCAATTAGAATCAATATACCAAGCACATTTTTATTAAAATCAGTTTTTTAATATCAATATGCCAAATTAGCTTTACGTTTACACTGAAAACTGGTATTATTGTTGTATATATAAATACAATTGCATGTCATCAGTTATTTAGGTAAGGCCAACAGTATTTAAAAGTCAAACAGTTTTATTATTCATGTGAGATTTAAATAGAAATAGAATCATGGAGAATGTGACGTAAATAACTAAGGGAATTGTGACTTGAGTAGTAATATAGTTTCAGTTACAGACAGAAAAACACATCAATCTCCATTATAATAAGATTATAGGGTGTGTAAAATAAGTATCGAAATTTTTTGTACTTTTTTGACACACCTTGTATTCAGAAAAAAATTAATGTTCATTTCTATCTTGGTAAGTACAGCTTCAAACTCGATACTTTTATGACACACCTTTTATATATATATATATATATATATATATATATATATATATATATATATATATATATAATATATATATATATATAGTATATATATATATTGTGTGTGTGTGTGTGGTGTGTGTGTGTGTGTCATTGCTTTTTACGAATTTTTTTAATCCTAGTGCCTATATGATTTTCCCGACCCTATTGCCTTGTGGTAAGCCCCAACCCTTTTTATCACATATGTCCTAGAAGGCGGTTGATGAGGATCTTCATGTCCTGGGTATAACGTTAAATATCTGAGGATGAGGTTCCAGTTATGGACGTTAGGGAATGTGGAGTACTCCTTCATCACTATTACTCCCAAGTCTATTCTGACCCAGAGTGTTAGTACCTGTTAGGGTCCTATCTATGGGTTAAATAGAAAAAAATGTGCTTATAACAAAAGAGTACCCATCAAGAATGAATTTATTTTAAAACTTTGCTGTCGACATTAAATGACCCACCTAGGTTGATATGCCGTAAAATAAAACCGACAAACAAATAGCCATAACAGAGCTACTCTGGATCCTTCATGTCGCAATTAGGAGTCCACACAGAACTTCGAACCGAACCCTTTATTCAATCCACTGGGATAGATAACAATAAATATGAGGACAATTATCCGAATAATCCAAATTATCAAGCCTCATCTCATTAATTCAGAGAAATTTTGTTATTTTTCTCCGTGAAAATTTTTTTTTTATTTAATGGGTTTTACGGCATGTCAACTGTTATTGGTTATTTTATGCGGAAATAGTATATTTTCTTATTTAGGTGATTATAGAATGGATGTTAATTGTGTTTGGAGATGTTATATAGATATTCTACAGTTTGATAGCAAGGGGGGTTGGTTGGTTGGTTGGTTGGTGGGTTGGTTGGTTGGTTGTTGTTTTAGTGCATATCAAGTCCCTTTCGAGTTATTTAATGTCGAATCACGTTATTTTTTTAAAAATAAATAAAGGACTCGGGCTTCTTACAGTACTTTCTTTTGCTTAATTAGTCACCCAATTAAATACTGAACAAGCTTAACTACTTAACTTCGGTGATCTAGTGGAAACCGGTGCTCTCAGTGTGAAGTGATCATAATACGGCTATGGTGGTATTGGTTTTATATTTTTGTTTTTTGTTTAGATTTTCCCTCCTAGTTGTTGGCTGTAATCGGGAGATTTTATTATTTTTCTTCTATAATTTTTGTATATGTCTGAGTCTTCAGAAAGTTTGGAAGAATTCTTTCAGATTTTACGAGTTTAATTTCACTGTTGGTAAGTACAATTCAGTATTGAGTCTAGTGCTTTTGGTTAATCCTTGTGATCCTAGGTAGAAAAGGTTGTAGCCTCAGTAGATCTCCTAGTAATCCCAAATCTGTAGTATTCCTTAGACACATAGATAGAAAAGGATTTGGTCTCAGTAGTTCTCCTTACCTGTAGTGTTCCTTCTGGTAGAAAATCTAGTTAGCAACTGATTCAAGGGAAGTTGCAAAAGATCTTAAATGCTGAAATACTTTTCTACGCTCGTTTCTGATTGGTCCCTTTTACCGGAAGTGCCTGTTGCTGATTTTTGGAAAATTCCATAAATAAAAGTGGTAATTTATCGTAAATCTTATACCACCGATAGTCCAACAGTTTGTTTGTTGTTTTGTTGGCTTTTACGGTATGTCACCTGCTATTGGTCATTTATTGTATATTTTGTTATTTGTGTGATTATAAATTGGTTGTTAATTGTTTTGAGACGTTTTATAGAGATTCTACTGATTGATGGCCAGACGATTTGGTGGTATTATTAATTTTTTGAAAGATTTCCTTGTACTTGGTGATGGGGGGATTTTTATGATTTGTGTTCAATAATCTGTTGTATATGTTTGCTTTCTTTAGAAAGTTTAGGGCCGGTTTAGTTCAGTCGGTAGACCACCCGACTAGGAACCACAAGGTTCCGAGTTCGATATCGGCATTCGCCAACCCAGCGTATGAGTAGCACAGTATAGTGAGGCATGAGTAGCACGGTATAGTGAGGCGTTGATGGTAGATATGGCGCTCCACCTCAGACGCTAAAAGACAATCTCCTTGGTCTAGCGCTAGTGAAAAGGGGATAGACCCCCTCGCTGTCAGGCTGATACCGACTTTAGGCCACCCCGACTACTTTACTTACTTACCTATGATATTGTTGGTATTTGTTGTGTGGAAGATTTCTTTCATATTATTTGAATTAACATATTTTGTCCTGTCAGAAAAAGTATGGGTACTTACCTTCCATCAGTTTTTGGGCAGGGTGACTGAGGATTGGGAAGCGCCTGCTTTGTGTTTGGTC
>CM042161.1:29363327-29368327 GCA_023376005.1 Doryteuthis pealeii | reverse complement strand
TAATAATTAAATTATCATATTGTGGTATATCCACAGGTTCTGCTAGTAAAACCAATGTTATGAATATGGAAGATTGACCCTCATAAAAGCCAAAAACAGAAGGTCATCCTGTCCAGACCCCACATCGGATATATTCAAATGACAAGTATTTACTTAAAAGAGAAGAACATCCCAATTGCACATGTGGAGAACTACTCATGATCAATCACATCCTCATCTTGTTTTATTCATTCTTAATGGGTATTCAATTTTTCTTTATCTAAACTCAATTTTTTAAAACAATTTTTTAAAACTCCTTTTTCTCTATTCAACCTATAGATGGGAGCCTAACAGGTACTACCACTCTGGGTCAGAGTGGACCTGGGAGTAATGACAAAGAAGGAGTACTCCACACTCTCCGAAGCTTCAGAATTGGAACTTCACCATTAGATGCAGTTTAAGGTCATATCCAGGACATTTGGTCATTTGGTCTGGCTCTTCTGAAAAGAAAAGAATCAGTGGATGTTTCTTTGATTTAATTACCATCTCTCTTCATAGTTCTTAAGATCTTCAGCTGGTGCTGGGCTGGTGAGGCTCTTAAGATAATAACCACTCATGATTATTCTTTGTTTTATTAAGAATTTGTGTTATATAGATTTCTTTTTCAAAATGACAGTAATCTTTTGATCCTGACAAAGTGGATATACTTAAACAACAGAATGCATAATGACTCGTTTAATCAATGTTATGTCTCAACTTGTGAAGGTTAAATGCTGGTTAGTAGGACTAACTTGATCAGTTCATATCGGATAGTGAAAATATGGTTAAATCCAAATTAACGGACCTAAATTCCACTATCGTATTTCATCTCGCCGAAAGAAAAAAAAATACCAAAAATCAGGGAATTAACCGAAATTTTCAGTGTTGATATATTAATGAAATTAATCTTGCAATCTTGGGGCATCTCATTGTAGTGTAATGCTTAGGATGCTAGTCTTGCAGACCCAATACTACCGAATTGTGAGTTCGATCCTTGCTACGTGTCCTATAGTTGCGAACTTGTGTCACACTCTACCCGTTGCAAACGCGTTGGGTAAATACATTGAGCGTGGCATCGTGATGTAATGGTTTGCAAGCTGGTCTCGCAGATTCATTACTACCGAATAATGAGTTCGGTCTTCGCTACATTCCCTGTACTTGCGATGCATTGGAGGCGCGTGGTGTAATGGTTAGAGTCGTAGGATATGGCCTCGTCGATTCGAGTTCAAATCCTGGACGAGGCTGTTTGTATTTCCCATAGCGCTAATACTCTTGGGAATGGTATAATTCCAACTATTTTCCTTCCATCTATGGGTAAATAGTAGGACAGACTGGACTCTTTACCGTGGCTAGGTAGCCAGTCTGGGAGAGGGAAAGACCATATCTTATCCGTTGCGAATACGTTGGGTAAATAACTTGAGCGTACCATCGTGGTGTGATGGTTAGCAAGAAGGTTTCGCAGATCCATTATTACAATTTCGATTCTCGCTACATACCCTATACTTGCGACCTTCTGTTACATTCTACCGTGGCGAACGGTTGGGTAAATACCCTTAGCG
The DNA here is from genome assembly GCA_023376005.1 of Doryteuthis pealeii. NCBI lineage: Eukaryota > Metazoa > Mollusca > Cephalopoda > Myopsida > Loliginidae > Doryteuthis > Doryteuthis pealeii. The sequence goes on along the minus strand of CM042161.1, from coordinate 29,366,750 downwards.
TGCCATCGTGATGTAATGGTTAGCAAGCTATTCTCGCAGATCTATTACTACTAAATATTGAGTTCGATCCTCGCTACATACCCCATACTTGCCACCTAGTGTTTCATCCTACCCGTGGTGAACGGGTTGGGTAAATACCTCCGCATTATTACATTATTCTTCAATATTCTGTAAGTGTTATCATCAGTATTTCTAAATAAGCTGATTTAAAAAAAATGTTTTTATTTATTTATGAATTTACCGATTTCACGGTAACTTTTCATTACTCCCGGGTCCAATCCCAGATTAGAGTCCTATCTATTGTTCAGATCTTGTCAAATATAACTGTTTGCAAATTATTTGTATTAAGAATAGTCACTAGAATCTATAATTGTTGGCTGGTTCGTTCGTTGGATTTTATGGCATGTCAACCCTTGTTGGGTTATTTTATGCCGACGACCTTTTATTTAATTCATTCCTAATGGGTATTCAAATTTTTCTTTTAAAATTCAATTTTTTTAATTCAATTTTTTAAACATATTTTAAACTCATTTTTTCTATTTAACTCATAAATGGGACCCTAACAGGTACTAGAACTCCGGGTAGTGGGGACCTGGGAATAATGGCAATGAAGGGGTACTCCACACACCCAGAGCTCCCAAATTCATCATTAGATGCAGTTTAACGTCATATCCAGGACACTAAGACCCTCAACCACCACCTTCTAGCTTGTATATGATAAAAGGGGTTGGGGGTTGCCATAAAGGCAATAGGGTTGGGACAATCATATAGGTGCTAGGGCTTTGCATGACCATCCGATTGGTGCCTCTTCGACCACCCGTCTAGCCTAAGTAAGGGACAAAGTGGAGTGTTGCATGTCATGAACTGCTCTCACTCATATATGATCATATAGCCTTTTAGCACATATATTGATCTATGATAGTGTTCGAAGGAATTTTATTATTAGTTATTTAAAACCATAAAACTGGTATAATAGATAATTTTCAAGCAAATATATGTTGAACTTATATCTTCCCTATATTCTATGTCTATATGGTTTGCATTTGTAAATACTTTTGATTAATCTTAATGCAAATGATTTGAACACAGTTATAAGCTTTCAGGTATTCCTATCGAATACAAATAATTTACCTCTGCGTTCGACCAGATGGAAAACTGATCTCTCTGATAAGATAAAATGGGAATTCATTCAAGCTGTAGCCGTTTCATACTACTGTATGGTTGCACTACTTAGACGCTGACTAAATGCTTGGAGAAAAGGCTAGATGGAATCTACACAATGATACTACTTGCTGTTTTGAACAGATCCTGGAAGCAGCACTGTTGGATTATTTGGCGGATATAAGCCGTGCTACCATACACAACTTAAATTTATAGACTAGGCGAGGTCACGTGGTTTATTCCTCCCCCAATCAACAGCCATAATGCTTGACTGGTTGTCTACTTAATCACTGATACTGAGAGATGTCCATTTGCAATCATTGACCAGGGACTTGCAATACTGAGGAGCACCAAGGAACAACCAAAGGATTCTTTACCAAGGATTTCCACTGGACAAGCGCTCTTGCTTGAAGTCTAAAGGATGACCCATAAAATCGTAACAATCACCCTACAAAATTACAACTGTACGGAAACTTGCCTCATATCACACAATTAAGACGAACTAGAAACGCTGGACACTGCTGGAGAAGTAAAGGAGAACTCATAAGTGACTTTCTCCGGTGGACACCTACACATGGATATACCAATGTTGGCTGACCAGCAAAAACTTTGTGCGGACATTGAATGCCGTCTATAGGATTTACCAAGAGCGATGACCGATAGAGACGGATATCAAGAGAGTGCTGTCGGCATACTTTGATGATGATGATGATGACAACGACTAATCTTTTACACACTTATATGGTCTCATTTAGGAGGTGCGTGGTGTAATGGTTAGAATCGTAGGAAATGGACTCGTCGATCCGAGTTCAAATCCTGGACGAGGCTGTTTGCATTCCACATAGCACTAATACCCTTGGGAAAGGTATGAATCCATATATTCTCCTCCTATCTATGGGTAACTAGTAGGACAGACTGGGCTCTTTAACCTTGGCTAGGTAACCAGTCTAGGAGAATGAAAACGCTGCTCGTGCAGAGGGGTTGGTAAATATATATGGTCTAATGTATTCTTATCTAATGATAATTTTCAGACAGGTCTTTTTGTCTCATAGATGGGACCCTCTTTGAATAAGAGATACCCAGGGTGTAATGGCAACTGGAGCATCATCACTTGATGCAGTTTAGTGTTATCATGCTCTCCGAGGATGATGAAAAGTAATGTGGGGTAGCGAGGGTGAAAGGATGGTAAAGATGATGATGTTAGAACTGGGTTTCCCAACTAGAGGTGGTTAAACCTCTGAGGAGCAAGATAGCACTCCACTAGATGTGATATAACATTTCTGTTTTTTTTTGTTTGTTTGGGAGTCTTTTTTTATTGTTTTTGTTTTATTGTTTTGTTGTTGTTGTTTTTGTTATATTAATGATATTGTCTGATAAGATTATTTTTGTAGGATTATTCAACTTTTAATATTTATTTTATTTTTCTATATTTCATTTTGTTTATTATTAAAATTGATTATGCAAATTTGTTTCAGTCACTTTCACCTTTATTCTTATATAGATTATTACTTTGGGATGAAAACATATCTAAAAATGTTTAGAGGTGGGGTATGTTTTGGTTTGGTTTGTTTCTTTAACGACATATCAACACCTTTCGGATCATTTAATGCCAAATGAAGTAATTTTGATAAAAGTTTCTCTTTCAAGTTCTTAAAATCTTCCAATTGATATAAATAATTTTCATTAATCTCATTTGGTTTCGTTTGGTTTGTTAAGTTGTATATCAACCTTTGTGGGTTATTTTGTGCCAAAAAATTCTCAGAGAATGAGATAAAGGTTGGTAGCCAAGTTTCATTAACATGTGTATTTTTAGATATGATTTATAATTTTCGATATATTTTTTATTTTTAGGGCCGGTCTAGCTCAGTTGGTAGAGCACTTGACGAGGAATCGCAATATTCTTGGTTCGATACCGGTCCTCGTCAACTTAGCGTATGAGTAATACAGGGATCTGTGCGGTAAAATGAGGAGCTGGTGGTAGGTGTGGCGCCTCACCTCAGATGCTAAAAAACAATCTCCTTGGTCTAGCGCAAGTGAAAAGGGGATAGATTCCCTCGCTGTATGACTGATACCGACTTTAGGTCGCCCCAACGATTTTACTTTATAGCAACGGTTGGGAACCACTATATTAGAAAGAAATATTCATTAACTAAAATTTATCCAAGAAAATCCCACAAACATTTAAGTGACACGTATTCTTTACGAAGAAGAAGAAAACGAAGTTATAAATCAAGAGTTGATTCTACATTGCCGTTCGAAGTT
>CM042161.1:29300827-29358327 GCA_023376005.1 Doryteuthis pealeii | reverse complement strand
GCACTTTATTTTGAATTCTCCAATACTAAATAACCACACACACACACACACACACACACATATATATATATATATATATATATATATATGCACGAAAACCCAGACTAATATCACAATATATTTTAAGAATAAATTAAGATAATAATAAAACAGGATAAAAACTCACGACTTAGAGTTTAAAATTGTCAATCATCACATACTGTGTATTAGTATCATCCACAGACATACAGATGACTATATATATATATATATATATATATATATATATATATATATATATTAATAAAGTCATCCATATATATATATATATATATATATATATATATATATATATATATATATATATATATATATATATATATATATATATATATATGGGTGTGTGTTTGCAGTCATCCACAGACACCATGTTTCGATATATCACGTCTTTTCAGTGTAGCTAGACATTTGTAAGCTAGCTACAGCCGGGATAGAAACCCGATTGTTTCATCATCAATCGGACTGCTTAACCGATCGGTCATCGTCACCTACAGAGTGTGAAGGGCATTCTTTTAGCTGTTAAATACACACATCTGTATCTTTGTAAAGACCGCCATAGAGTGATCCATCCTTTTTACAGGAGAGCGTTGCGTTTACGCTTTAGTTGTCGGTCGTCAGCGAAATCTCCTTCAAAGTGCTCAAACCCCTGGGGGATGGGTAGCATATATATATATATATATATATATATATATATATATATATATAAGATTTTAAATAAAAAATCCGATGGTATGAGAAAAGTAAGATATCAGAATATTATAAATTAAAACGTTTCACTATAGGGATAACGTCATAAAACTATCGTTATAGCAATACATGTCAATTTAATTTTTTTTCCGAATTGTATAGTATCACCCATAAATAAGTGCAACTTGACAGCAAAGCTTAGAATAAGCCAACTGTATTTCCCAAGAGAGGGGTAAGACCCCTTACCAAAGAAGAAAGGGTATCCTGGAGTCTCGAAATTGCACCTGGCATTCATGCCGAGTGGGTGAAACCTACTAACAGCTTACTCCTAGGGGGCCTTCTCCTCAGGCAGCTACTGTCCCTCGTCTAAAAGGGGTAAGGGATGGGTTTATTGGCCAGTGCCTGAGGGACCCTTCAAAGGAAATGTAGACGGAATCTATGCAATTTTTTGCACCGCTCTGCGGGAGGTTCACTTTCTATGCGGCACCCCACATTAAACCGACTCTGTGTCAAATTTTGACTTCATAGGAAGTCAAATAAATACTGCCTCGTAGTAAGGCTTTATGTGAGTGTGTCTGGTAAATGTGTAGTCATCACTTTGTTGGCATTACTTCCAGTTCCACCCTGACTCTCAATTTTAATAAACATTCAAGCGTAACTTTCACAAATCAAATTTAACAAATTCATAAAAGATTATTGAAATATAATAATTTCTATTTGTATTATAACATTTTTAGCAGAATCTGTTGATATACCGCAGTATGATAATTGAATCATTAAAACGTTTGATATGTTTAGTTTTGAGCTATTGCTAAATACTTCAATATGTAAAAAGTATAATAATCTTGATATATATATAATTTAAGATTCCATATTTCCTATTTTTGAATTTGAATTATGTCTTCTTTTTTCAAAAACTGTTACACTAAAGATATACAATTATGTCGTCGGCGTATAAACGCGTAGCGGATGTGCTAATGACGAAACGATCGCATGACTTGCACGCTTTTTGGAACATCAATGTTTTTCGTTTTGAATTTAAATTATTTTCTGCTTCTCTCTCGATGAGTCCGGACTAAAAACAAGCTCTGATGATGATTTTTATAAATCGAAATATTGTTCAATATTAGCTATGAATATGATATAAAATATTTTTTATTTTAACAACATTGAGTGTTTTTCATATCCTTTTATCTCTCTCTCTCTCTCTCTCTCTCTCTCTCTCTCTCTCTATATATATATATATATATATATATATATATATATATATATATATATATATATATATATATAGTACCAGTAGTTCAGTAGAACCCAGTACTACCTGTTTCATAGTCAGATCATCGGTGACTAAACCAATAACCCCATATATTTTTGTCTGATGAAAAACAAGACGTGTAGAATGATCATAAAATATTTTAATGGCAAAAGTGAGTGAGTTTTCTTTCTTTAAAATTTGAATAAACATCAAAATGGAATCGAAACTTTTGATTCCGATCCTCTTCCATGAATGGATACCAAAAAATGTAATTGACGTCCCATACATTGTTGTAGAGATTGAAATAGAATCCATCGATTTGTTTTAAAGGTTTTAAATTCACCGGCAGAGGAGGTGGGTGCCCGTTTCGACCAGAGAACATATTTACAAGGGGGGAATCTGTGGCTTGAATTTCCAATACTTCACCTGATTTGCCCATAAAATACATTCCACTGTCCACAGCTGAAAAAAAAACCCAAATGAATGAAGATATTAGTTAACGATATATATTTAAGATGATATATAGGGTGACCCCCAAAACTTTTTGTAAAGTCAGGCCTGCTTTTTGGGGGATCACCATATATATATATATATATATATATATATATATATATGGTAGAAATGTGAGGAGGTTAATCCGACAGTATGTGGAGAAAAGTAGACAAACACGGGATGTTGTGGAAACTTGATGTTTATTGTCGACGGTGCAACGTTTCGGTATTTCCATGATTGGAGTAAGAACTATATTCAAGTCCTGAAGATGGTCTAATAAGAGACCGAAACGTTGCACCGTCGACAATAAACATCAAGTTTCCACAACATCCCGTGTTTGTCTACTTTTCTCCACACACACACACACACACACACATATATATATATATATATATATATATATATATATATATATATATATATATGCCTGGCGTTTTAAAAAAAAGTCTGTTTTTTTATCACCCTGTATTTAGTTGAATTCCTATACTCCAAGGACAGCATTGGTATCTCTTATTATAATGGAGATTTGATGAAACTACGCCACTGCTTACGTCACAATAACCGCGGGTATTTCGTAGTCTATCAATGAGTATTTAACTTATAGTCAAAATCATTAATATGCATAGAATAATAAATCTTATTTATTAACGATTAACGATGTCTCTATGAAAGTCTGAGTCACATTTGCTTTAAAACTGCCCATATTATTAGTATGTTTAAAATACTGCAATGTGTCTTATAATCACTAAGAAATAACGGTTTACATAATATATGGTGTGGTTAATTTGCATGCGGGTTTTAATAAAACCGGGTTTAATAAATAATTACTTAGTGTTATTGATCTCTAATATTATTGTTTTATTCTCCAACATATTTAAATCAATCTTACAGATGATTTTATGAAGAAAACAATTAAGATATAAAAATAAGGAATGTTTATATATCCATTCTGATTTAATTTCGTTAGTCTTTCTAATTTAATATACAGTGTGTCCATAAATTCTGTGTGCAATTAAGAGAATTTATTACTTTAAAGTGCATATAGACTTTATGCACAACTTATATTTTATTATATCAAGACTTAAATACTTACGACCGGAGGGTGCATATTTTTGCTAGTATCTATAATATACTAACACTAAACAAAACGGAAGGAAAAACAAGATAAACTCATTTACACATACAAGAACATCGAATATCTTACATGTATAATATACATACAAGTAATGTTAAAAGAAAGAATCCAAAAATTGATTTATTTTTAACGGCTTGTCAACCAGTCTAGGGTTATTTTATGCCTAAGGGTGTAATGGTTAGCAAGCTAGTCTCGCAGATCCATCATTACTGTATACCGAATTCAATCCTCGCTGGAAGCTCCATACTAACGACTTTGTATCACATTCTACTTCTGGTGAATGGGTTGGGTAAATATCGAGGAGGCTTATTCTTTCTATTGTTGGTAATTAATAGGAGGCATTAATTTAGGACCGAGTTAGCTCAGTCGGTAGAGCAGTCGGCTAAAAACCACAATGTTCCTAGTTCGAAACAGGCCCTCGCCAACTCAGTGTATGAGTATCACAGGGATCTGTGCGGTAAAGTAAGGAGCTGATGTTAGATGTGGCACTCCACCTCAGACGCTAAAACAATCTCCTTGATCTAGCGCTAGTGAAAAGAGGATAGACTCCCTCGCTGATTGGCTGATACCGACTTTAGGCCACCACGACGACTTATTTCAGAGATCCATTCGTAAATAATAGAAAATACGAATATTTTCTTTATTCATGTGAATGTTTTGTGTATATGCATTTGCCTAAACCCATTCACACGATTGTGTTGCTACTCTAGATCAACTTTTATACGGAATTTACCAGGTTTAAATTTAGAGTTTTCTTTCTTCTAGACTGGTTGCCTTATCAAGATTAAAAGAGCCCTATCTGCCTTAATGTTTACTCATAACTGGAGGGAGAATAGTTGGACGAATACTTTTCTCAAGGGTCCTCCACTTTATAATTGGATATCCTAATGATTTCTGATAAAAAAGAATCTCAAAAAAGTAATTGAAACGTTAGTCATAGTTTTAAAGTCTTTAAAAAATCAAAAACAATTAAAATTGTGGTCCTCCATTTTTATATAGATTTAACAACCCCTTCACACGAGAAGGATGCTACACATGTGCAATTTCTTAAGTGGAGTTTAACAGATTTGAATTTAGATTTTTCCTTCTCCTAGAATTTTCCTTCTCCAAGGTTAAAGATCCAAGTCTGTCCTACTATTTACCCATAGCTGGAGGAAGAATAGTTGGATAACTTTCCAAAACATATTAACGCAATGTGAAATGCAAACAGTCACGTTGAGTATTTGAAATTGGGTTGCCTTCTCCATTTCCTACGACTAATTTTCTTGTGGGTGTCTCCGTGTCGTAGTGGCTAACGTGCTGCACTGCGACATCATAGTAAGCGAGTTCGAACTCCAGTCGCGCTATTACGTTTACTTTCGGACTAATACCCCCGAGAAAAGTTGAAAATCTTTTATCTCCTTCAGCTATCGGTTAAATAGTACCACTTCTGTTCTTCTACAAGGGTGACTTTAGATAACCCATGAATGTTGATATGCTATTAAACAAGGAAACCAGACCAGACAAGTCGAGTTTTCTTTAGATATCTGTAATTAAGTGTTTATATTTCATTTCATTTTATATATATTTTATATTTATAGAAAGAAGATCACTAACACAACAGTTCTAGAGAGAGAACTCAGCTTCTCATCTTATGCTCTCTACTGAGACAGCGTCATATCCGCTGGCTGAGCCATGTCCGCCAGATGGATGATGGACGAATCCCAAAGGACATCCTCTATGCGGAACTTTCAGATTGGTTTCCCCTAGTTGCGATTTAATGATGTCTACAAGTATGATCTCAAGTTCTTAAACATCAACCCTGTCAGCTGGGAAAATTTTGGCTTAGAACCGCTTTCGGTGGCGCCAGGTACTCCCTAGCGGGCTATTCATGTCTAAAGTTACCCTGGTGCAACACCATGCAAAGAGGTCTCCGAGAAAGCAACAGCAACAGAGCACCGGCACACCATCAACATCTTCAGGAAGGCCTTCACATGTGACATCTGGATCGAAACTGTTTTTAAAACATTGGCCATCACAATCACAAAGGTGCTGCACTAGAATGTAACTTCAGGGCACGAGAAAACTATGGTCTTCCGAGACTGCAATGTCAATGATGATGATGATGATGATATTTCAAACGATATCGGCAAATCAGCTGTAAGAATCAAAATGGGGCACTTACCGTGAAGCGTCTGACTTCCGTTTTTTAGCACATCTTCCGATGCAAGCACTTGCCCCATTTTATGGAGGCAAGTTTTAAAATGTTGGGTGTCTGGATTCAGCATGACAAAGGACAACGACTCTGGGAGTCGTGTTGTACTTTTATTAAACCACTGTAATTCAATGTCCCATTCTAGAATGACAAGAGAAATAAGTCATTTAAAAAGAAAGACTTAGAAATTACCAAAATTATTTACTTACGATACTTTAGTATTGTTGGATTATTTTGACATACTTATTCACTAAGCTTAGCTTATATGTGGCACAAGGCCAAATTATAGGGAGCCCTATGAGAATCGAACTTACTAACAATGGTCTGCGAATCTAATTTGACCATTACACCACATGACATGTAAGGTGTGCTGAAGATCACGATTTAAATTTTAGACACTTCGAGGCGGCGTGGTCAGAAACAGCCAGTCAAAATGCTCGAGTATGTGGTTGGTTCATTATTTAAAGACGTTGGTGGATTGTCGCTCAGTTGCTCGTGATATGCACGGATAAACGGACCAACGGACAAGGTTTCAGCTTAACACAGACGAACGAAAGGATTATAGGATTCTGGATGCACGGATGAACAGACAAGAATTATACAATTCTTTAACACGGATCAAACTTTATGCCACAGGGGATCTTCATTGTAAAACTGCTCTTACCAACAGCTTAAAAATGGCCACACGAATCGTAACAAGAATTTACCAAACTTTTCTTAATCCGACACGCAATCACTTAAAAGTTTACTAATTCATTTATATATCTATCTATCTATCTATCTATCTATCTATCTATCTCTTCTGTTTCTTTCTCTGTACACTTTCTTTACTTTCCCTCCTTTTATTTCTAACTTCCTTCCGTTGAAGCAAATCATAATCGTCTTTCTGTTTGTTTTCTTTATTATTTTTTTACACTTTAACAATTTGTTGAGTAGACTGGCTCAGATTGTTAAAGTTCATATAATGTGTCAAATTAAGTAACCTTAGATTTAAAGTACATGTTTAGAAAGCTTGTGGGTAGAGGATATATTTAGTTGAGTCCCTACTCTCCAGGGACCAATATTAGCATTGGTATATTTAGAATATACTAAACAAAACGGAAGGAAAGAGAAGATAAACTCATTTACACATAAGAACATCGAATATCTTACATGTATAATATACATAGAAGTAATGTTAAAAGAAAGAATGCACAAACATGTCTTGTCGTACAATTATATATATACTAGACAAAACGTGACTCGTTGGGTCACCCATTGAGCTCTGGGTAGATAATTATTTACTTACGATACTTTAGTATTGTTGGAAAAGTAAAAATAAATAAACAAATAAATACGATCGGAAAACATTAAAATCATTTTGTAAGATTTCTAAGAAAGGGAACGTTTTGACCTAATTGATGTTGGCCCTGTTGGCTGTTTATGAAACTTAACATACAAATACGTCTCATAACTTTCCAATCTCTCTCTCTCTCTCTCTCTCTCTCTCTCTCTCTCTATATCTGTTCACCGAGAAACTAACATATATAACGAGGTAATCAATATATACATAAAGAGGTAAAAGTGACAGACAGAATGTCAAGTAAGAGACGGGTCAGTTTTTTATTTAATTGAAAATTACGAATAATTAGAACCAATTAAAATATAATTTTTCATACATAACTCAATCCTAAATCTAAGGAATATTCTAGTATAACTTTCGTGTAATTAAACTAAACAGTAAAAAAGCCTTTAGGAGACAAACATTGATTCGCTAAGCTTTAGTATAATAATAATAATAATAATAATAATAATAATAATAATAAGAAGAAGAAGAAGAAGAAGAAGAATGACTTCAACAGTGATTAATAAGCTGATTAATATTCAGACTGATCTTACTGCGTTTGGCTATACCGCATTTGACTCTCCTCTATTTATTGTAAGTTGTCTTGTTAATTGTTTTGTAACTTATTGTTCTGTGTTTTTGTATTTTAGTATAACTTTCGTGTAATTAAACTAAACAGTAAAAAAGCTTTAGGACACAAATGTTGATTCGCTCAACTTTAGTATAATAATAAATTGTTTCATGAACGAGCAGTATGTAGAAGGGGTACAAAATGGAAAAGGGTTCATTTGACAAGTGTCGTAAATATAGTCATGTGGCTTTAAAAATGCAATTAGTTGAGAAAGGGTTTTTTGGGATTGTCATGTGACACCCTACAGTCATCTTATGGACATTTAACTTATCGAAGGGAGATAATCATTTATTGTATATCTACAAACTTTTTGGCAAGAAAATATAAAAAGTCTGAAAAATTGTAATACTACTCACCATTTTTTAAAGTTTGAATGTAATTTATCCAAATGTCCGTCGGTGCACCGAAATATTCATGGGTCAAAGGATTTTGCAGTTTCCAATGAATCAAAAAACTACTGTTATCTTTTTTAAAAAGAAGAAAAATCAATTAATTCATAAGAATTAACCACCTTTTGGATGGTGCAGTAGAATACACAGACTGCACAGAAAGGTAAGACCCCCCTCCCTGAATGGGACCACTTTTTGGGCATGGGTGGCGGCTCGTGAGGCTTAAGAATGGAATCCTGGTGGATGAGCAGCACATGACATGCAACACTTCACTTTGGCACTTATTTAAGCTAGATGGACAGTCTGTAGAGGCCCCCTTCAATCAATCGGTTGGTCACGTCAAGCCCTAGCACTTATATGATTGTCCCGACCGTATTGCTCTTATGACAAACCCCCAACCCTTTTTATCATATATATGATTGAAGGTCCTGGGTATAACGTTAAACTGCATCTAGGGGTGAAGTTCCAATTCTGGAGCTCTGTGGAATGTATGAACCCCCACCCCACCAGCTATGAATTAAATAGAATCACCATTCTTTTTTTTCTATAAGGATGACTTTTGCGTTAAATAACTGTTAGGTTCCACACTTAATGAAAATAGAGTTACTCCCCTTGATCACTATGGGGCTGATGTGAACCCGGAAGTGGGGTTTCCGCCATGACACTTTTTAGAATGGGGTTCACGCGGTCAGGACGCACCTGCACAACATGGTTGAGCTAATTAAGTCACTTTTAGAATAGAAGCATTTTTCTACTTGGTGTTAAATATAACCTTGTTAATTTCCAACAACCTGGTCTTGTATTTCCATTCAGTGTTCCGTATTTTATCTGTATGTAAAAAACATAACAATAACCCTGGAAGGATGATAGGTCATTAAACAAGGAAACCTAAATCTAAACATTGAATCCATGTAATATCAATAGAATTGACAACCACCATCAACACAGAGGTTGTGAGTTGTAATAAACTTCGTGATGTGGGTATGGAATTTGATCTTCCATAGTCAATCGTCTATGTGATCGTCCATAAAATGTGTCATCTTGTCGAGACCCAAAACAATTGACGAAAGTTTTAACGCACGGGTTGATATGTTTTGGATGTTTCACCTCATTCATACTAATGACTTTGCTCATCTTTTGGGGCAAATCAAACGACATTTATCTGGTAAATGATTAAAAAAAGATAACGCTGTGTTAGCAGAGGTGAAAAGAATATTCCAGTCGCCATATTTGAATTTAAGATTTTAAAATTAAGTCTTTAGTCTCGATACTTTTTATTAAACCAGGTATATCAATTTAAAATATCAAATGCAAAAAAAAAAAAAATTCCATGCTGTTGCTATTTAAATTTTTTTATTATCTTCACGAATACGAATCAAATATTCATTATTTTTGCACAAAAAGTAAAATATGGTGTGTATATATATTTACTTTGTCTTTAATTGTTTTATTTTCGTAGTTTCCCAGAACATACATACCTACATAAATACATACCAACTGCCATTTATATATATATATAGATTTTTTTTTTCAAATCTACTGCCCCGAAAGGTTTCTCTACCCCCTGTCAATTTCCCTTACCCCCGGGGCAATGGGGCACCGCTAATCTCGAGCCCTGCTCAAAGAACTACTAAAACCTGCCATTCCGTGTGTCTTCAGGCAGCCTTACCCCCGGTCGGGGATTAGGGGGGGGATATAAGCGTCAACCCTGTCTAAGAAGCGCATAAATTCATTTGATTTGAACCACAAAAATATTACATTCATTGCAATGTTTTCAAGCCAGATATATAAAACTATACATGGCCAAAATTCATGTTTTTTTAAAACCTACATCACTCATGAATTAAAATTCAACAAAACACGAAGAAAATTAATTAAATTTAATGTAATTTTTGCTGAATTATTAACGGATAGGATTTACAACAACACATGTAGACATTATGCCTTACAGACTTTAAAACGGAAATATTCTATAATTAGGGGCCGGGTTAGCTCAGTCGGTAGAGCGTTCGGTTAGAAACCACAAGGTTCCTAGTTCGATACCGGTCCCCGCCAACTCAACATATGAGTAGCACAGGGATCTGTGCGGTAAAGTAAGGAGCTGATGGTAGGTGTGGTGCTCCACCTCAATGCTAAAACAATCTCCTTGGTCTAGCGCTATTGAAAAGGGGATAGGCTGACTGGCTGATACCGACTTTAGGACGCCCCATCGACAAAAAAAAATAGTCAAAATGGAGCTTTTTTGCCGTTTTTTCTCAACTCTTGAAGATGAGTTTTTTTTAATTGTTCTAATTAAGAAATTCATAGAACATTTTTTTGTATGTGTAAGTTTATGCTCTGTTCTTAAGAAAAAAAAAAGTCAATTTACAATTTTTAATTTTTATGAAAATACAAAAGTGTTGTACTGGGCATTTTGGCTATACTCTACGTAAAATAATCAATATGTATTAATTAGAAATACGCAAGGGAGATAACTCCTCTTAAATTCATGGGTTCTCTCCCTTGTAACATTTTTTTTAAAATACCTATTTAAAACAAATTTACTTTATATTTTTTAAGTTTGTTACAAAATCTTTCATTCATATAAATTCATATCCTCGTTATTCAGCTGTTTTAATTCGCTTTTCAAATTTTCAAATTTTCTTTCAGCTAAATTGTAAATGTTTTCATAAAATAATGATTTTAGTTTTTGTCTAAGCCGGTATAGCTCGGTCTGTAGAGCACCCGCCTAGGAATCACAAGGTTCCTGGTTCGATACCGGTTCCCGCCAACTCAGCACATGAGTAGCACAGATTGAGTAACAGATCAGTGCGGTAAAGTGGGAATGATCGCGCGGAAGCGATAACTTTAAGAAGGAAGGAAAGAATGAAAAATAGTGAGAGAGAGTTAAATCAGGATTATTATACTTTTTGCATATTGAACTATTTACAATAGCTCTTAAGTAATAATTAAATTATCAAACTGTGGTATATTCACAGATCCTGCTTGTACAAATTATTTTTACATAGTGATGATCTATTGTAATAAAAAGTTGTTGTTTTTTAACCCTCTCATATACAGACCTGATTTTCGATAGAAAGCAACAACTTTAGTGTGCCAGACACGGCTGAGAGCTTCACTGTTTTTGGTCATGTTGGGCTTGCCAATTCCAAGAAAAAAAGCTTTTGAGTAAGGATAGACTTTATTGAATGAATCAAAGTCGGATTGGTTCAAAGTTTGGTAGACAAATCGACCAAAAATTCCATCTTCGGATATCACACTAATCTGCGGGGGAAAATAGAAAGATCAAGTTAGGAAAAAACTGATTTGTCGCAAAACATATAATTAAAAACCTATCTATCTATCTATCTATCTATCTATCTATCTATCTATCTATCTTTAACTCTATCTATCTATCTATCTTTAATTCTATTTATCTATCTATTTATCCACCTATCTCTATTTCTCTCTATATAACTCTATCTATCTATATATTTCTATCTATCTATATATAACTCTATCTATCTATCTATAACTCTATCTATCTATTTCTCTCTCTCTTCTCTCTCTCTCTCTCTCTCTCTCTCTCTCTCTCTGTATATATATATATATATATATATATATATATATATATATATATCTTTATTTATCTATATCCCCTCTCTCTCTCACACACACACACACACTCTCTCTCTCACACACACACACACTATCTCTCCCCCTCTCTCTTTCTGATTATTCGCGTGGTATATGTTTGTTTTTGTGTATAATATACACAAAAGCAAACCTATACCAAGTGTATACAAATATGTATTTACCCAACTTGCGTGTGTGTCTGATTTTCTATGTGTATGTGCATTTGTATTTTGTTAATTCTTATGTGGCTGTTTTAATTGCAAACCTATTATTCTGGATAAGCAGCTTTCAAATGAATAAGTAAATAAGAAATAATCTATCACAAATATTTAATAGTTATATCCCTTGAAAAATTATAATGATCAAGGTGAGCGCTAATATAGACCCCCACGTTATCATTAACACCTGAATTGCATTGGAAGTCATTTTATTCTTAAGAGCATTTATATTCTATTGTGAAAGCAAAAATCACGCTAGAGTGTGTCGTTGGTAATTTGTGGATGCTGTCGTTCTGGCCCCCTGTCCTAAAATACGCTAGACGGCGCCTGCTGAAAAATTGATCCGTGGTAGTTACGAACCATATAGCGGTTTTAAGGTGTTTTTATCGACAAATTAATGCGATAAGAAAGCGATATTTTATAGCCCCCTAGTTTTTTCATCAACAAGTAAATGTAAATATTTTAAAATATCTTTTTTTCTCGGTATTTTCATTTCGTTTTAATTCAAAACAAATGTCATGTCTTTTTTAAGAAATAAGACCGAGTTTTGAAAATAAAAACAATCAATAAATTAAACAAATACAAATAAAAATCAGAATATTTGGATATCCTTTTTTATTTTAATAACTGTGCAGGTTTTTTTTTTGTTTTTTTTTTTTGTAAGATAAGTAGGGAATGATTTAGTATAATTTTCGTGTCATTAAACTAAACAGTAAAAAAGCCTTTAAGAAATAAAAGTTCACTCAGCTTTAGTATAATAATAGATTGTGCAAGCAAAAATCCCGCTAAAGTGTGCCGTTTTTTTCTTTTTGTGGTAACATAAAATAGATAAAAATCGAATCATTATATGTTATTGGAATTTATCGGACGCCCGTGGAATGGTCAAATAGTCCAATAATGACCCTTCTAGAGATCACGCGAAACCCTCTATATGAATAAAGGAACTCCTAAATTCTTCTTCCTTTTCCCTTTGGTAATCTAGAAGTAACAGATCGCTTTTGTGATAAACCAACCAAAGACACGCCGTGTTTGGTTGGTTTATCACAAAAGCGATCTACAGCAACAGCACACCCTACTTCAATTTAGTCTCGCTGCTTTCACAAAGACACCGAGAGAGTAACCTAAAATGAAGCTGCTACTACTATTAAGCCATACCACGTGCGGTCCTGTTATCGGGATAACATATCTTTAAAGCTTGGTCAGCCGATGCATGTTATTTGCAAATCATTTCCTCGCATCTCCTTTTCCTTCTTTCGTTCAGTAAATTTATTGTATTAACAAATGGTGGCTTTGTTTTCCTTTCATCAAAAGTTGTCGACCCTATTTGTCTTGCACAACTACTGTTTATAACTCTTCACAACTTTGGGTTTAACCAGTTATACTTTTGGGGATAAATTCCCTTTTTCTCTCTTTTTTTTATTTTCCTTTAACAATTTCTAGAAGCCAAGGGTCTCCTGCCATTATGAATTCCTTTATGAATAGTATTTGTATTTTAAGGATCACTTTAAGATAGATCATGTTCCTTTGATAGCTGCTATTTGTATTTCATAGCAGCTTGGTTTACCTGGTATTGTTTCAAGGTATTTTTTAAGTTTTGCTTCACCAACCCAGTTGCCCCTACCACAACTGGTATGATATTGATTTCTTTCAATGACCAAGTTGATTTTAGATCATTCTTGAGGTCTTGGTATTTTGTAATTTTTTCTTATTGTGGCCATAATCATTTGGGACAGCTACATCAATAATGAGAGCAGTTTTTTTAATGTTTATTCCAGATGACAATATCTGGTTTAATGACCTTGTCTTTTATATATTTACCTGCCTTCCCATTTGATGTTTTCGGTTGGGGTTCGTGTTCCCAAATGTACTGTGATCTCTCAAGCTGTGTGCCTAAACAAGTGATATCATAGGTAGGTCTGATTAAATAAATACGTTAAAGCTTCAATTCAATTTGTGGTGACACAGCAAATTGAGTTGATTGATTTTATGGCATGTCAACCATTGTTGAGTTATTTTATGCCGAAGTTAGTTTAATGACTAGGGTCCCCAATTATATACGGTACAAAAATATATCTTCACAATCATTTTAAACAAGTAAATACTTCGTTATCTCAAACAGATCTATTTGTTTCATTGATAGGACCCCAAACAGGTGCTACTACTCTCGGTCAGAGTGGACCTGGGAGTAATAGCAACGAAAAGGTAACCACACTACCCACAACTCTTGAACTTGAGCCTCACCACTAGGAAATCCCTTTTTGTAAGGGTATAGCCCATGTACACGGGATGCACTCTGGCATATTCTACTCCCCACCCCCGACAGGGCAGACAGTGGGTACGAAGAGAATAAAAACAACCAAGGAAAAACATACATTATAAAATGGTAGAATAAATCGATTGATATGCCCATTTTTGTTGAATCCAATTTCATTCCCATCATGCAATTGGAATCGAGCCGGAAGTTGATCTTCTTTATACTCTAAAAAAAAAAATTAAAAAAAAGAAGCTTAAGATTGACACCACAGTATTCAAAATTTGAAAACAAGAAAATATCAACCTCAGAAATTAAATAAGTTTTATAATCTCAATATGTGGAGGCGTGTGGTGTAATGGTTAAAGTCGTAAGAAATGGACTCGTCGACCCGAGATCAAATCTGGGACGAAGCTACAGTTCTCATAGCGCTAATACCATTGGGAAAGGTATGCATCCAACTACTCTCCCTTCAGCTATAGGTAAATAGTAGGGAAAACTGGACTCTTTAACATTGGTTAGGCAACCAGTCTAGGAGAAGGAAAACTCAGAATTCAAACCTGTTAAACTCTGCATGAGAAATTGACCTTATGTCACATATTGCTCGTACGGAGGGGTTGGTGAATATATACAAAGTGTGTCAAAAAAAGTACCGAGATTTTTTGTAATTTTTGACACACTTTGTATTCTGAAAAAAAAAATTAATTCATTATTTTTTTAGAATACAAGGTGTGTCAAAAAAGTACCAAGTGTAAAGCTGTATTTACCAAGATAGAAGTAAAGAATGAATGGAACAATATTTTTTTAGAATACAAGGTGTATCAAAAAGTACAAAAAATCCCGATACAAAAAAGTATCGGGATTTTTTGTACTTTTTGATACACACCTTGTATATGGTTTCATTATTTTGAAAAGCGTGGTTTAGCGCAATGGTTATAGTTAGGGGAAAATGGACTTTTGTAGGCCAAGTTCAAAATCCGAACAAGCGTGGTTTAGCGCAATGGGTTATATGGACTTTTGTAGGCCAAAGGAAATGGACTTTTGTAGGCCAAGTTCAAAATCGAACAAGCGTGGTTTAGCAAATGGACTTTTGTAGGCCAAGTTCAAAATCCGAACAAGCGCAATGGTTATAGTTAGGGAAAATGGACTTTTGTAGGCCAAGTTCAAAATCGAACAAGCCAATGGTTATAGTTAGGGGAAAATGGACTTTTGCCAAGTTCAAAATCCGAACAAGACTGATTCATTTCGCCTGGTACTGAAGAATTCTCGGTCTAACCAAAAAAAGAATGACCTTCTTGACGACGGCCCAGATGTAGAAGTTCAGGTATTCATGTCAGAGAAGCTAAAATACTATGTATGTTGCGAGGAGTCGGGGGGAGGTATGATCATAAAATAACCCTAGCCATGTGTGAGAGGGATCAGAGCACTTCCCTTTGGCCACTCTCTCGATCCCTCGTCAACTTGCTAGAGTCAGATCCCGTAATTTTTACCATCTCAGATATGTTTCTTTCGCATACTCATTGGTGGCTACCAGCCTGTTTCTAACTTTAAAAACAATGGACCATATCATTTTAAAGAAGTTGGTTATCCCCAAGTCGATTGAGATTGAAACCGTTGATTTTGCTTTTTGTTTTCTGTTGTTTTTTGTTGTTTTTTTTGTTTTGTTTTTGGGAAATTTTTGTTTGTTTTGTTTTTTGTTTTGGGTACTAATGCAGAATAGCACGCAAGAGATAATATCATTAGATTATGTATAATAAGCATTACATTTCACGGAAATATTTGAGTCGCTAGGATTAGGGTTAGGGTTAGTGTAGGATTAGAATTAGAGTTAGGTTTAGGCTTAGGCTATTTTGGGAGTTTCCCTAATATAATGCTATTTATACGTAAAATGCGATTCTAATAATATTATCTCTTGTGCACTATTCTGCATTTAAACCTTGTTTTTCCCCAATCATATTCGAAGCTACGATGTCTGAAAGAGAAATGAGAATGTTATAATTTGACACATGCCGCGCAACATTACGTTAGGTCGACTTCCGCTAAAGATGTGTTCTCAATATCTGGTGCACGTTGCATACGTATTTACCTGATGTGTCTGGCCAGTGTGTTTTCAAACCATTCCATTTGTCTTCAATCTTTGCTGCGAGTGGATGATTACCAAGAGATGACATTGCAAGTTCAATAAACTTTCGCTGTTCTTTCCATGACAGTTCACAATTCTGAAAGTTTTGTTCTGTTAAAAAAAAGAAGAGAAGGGAACTGTTAAAGAACTGTTAAAGAACCGAAAAAAAGTTCCTTGCAATTATTAATATTCAACTTTGAAAAAACAAAACAAAAACAACAACAATAAAATAATACAAAAATGATCGGTACCGTAGAACATGCCAATTACACCTCTGCAGAGGGGTAAAATCCCTCAAATGGGACCACCTGTTAGTCGTAGAGTGTGACTCGTGATACCTAGGGACAGAATCCTTGTGACTGAGCAATACTCCACTTTGATCCTTACTTGAGCTACACGGACTGTCAAAAATTCAAAGGAACAATCCGGTAAAATCACTGATCCTTCCGTAAAAGTCTCTCTTTTACGTGAGAGATGTAATCCCGACAATAGTGTTTAAGTATCTTGTAATTTTGGCTCCTTAAATACAATTGTTATTTGTGATGGTTTCATCGTAATTACTTACCATGTCTAACTTTTGAAAAATCCTTGTTATTCCAATGTCTGTTATCCTTAGCTCCACTGATACCCCACGTGTGTTCAGTTGTCTTCAGCAGGAAAAGACCACTTTGATAAACCCGAGGGTCGTCCAAGGAACATTCTGTTCAAATAAAAAAAAAGAGAAACATACAGTGATGCCTTGACTTACGAGTGTCCCAACTTACGAGTTTTCTGAATTTACGAATAGCCACTCGGTCGATTTTTTTATTTGAGTTGAGAGCTAAGAACCAAGGAACGAACAAGCTTCAGATATGCTTATGTTAATAAGTTCATTGGGGTGAACATTCCTTCTCCCCTGTTTATCTTTGTCAAATGGACTGTTCAGGCTTAGAAATAAATCCTCTTTATACTAACTAACCATATGATGAATAAAGTCGAGCACCTCACGTGGTGTAATGGGTAGCAAGCTAGATTCGCAGACCATTGTTAGTGAGTTCGATTCTCATTGGGTGCCACATACTTCTGGCCTTGTGCCACATCTCTAAGCTTAGTAAATAATTATGGTGAATAAAGCCGAAATAATGTTTCTCTGTTTAGTGGTCCTTATTTCATTACATACACAAAAAACAAATTTTTAACACAAAAGATAATATTATCTGTAAAAAATGAAACATTAAAATATATTACAACACATAATTCATTACATTCTATGCCATTATGTTTGTATACAATGCTGTGCTATTTTTCTTATTTATAAAAGTAAGAAACAAAATAGCGTTTTTTTTTGGGGGGGGGGTGGAACGGATTAATGGCATTTCAGTTTAGTTCAATGGGGAACATTCATTTGATATATGAGAAAATTGAGTTACGAGTGTAACGAATTAAACTTGTATGTCGTTACCACTGTATTAACTATAACCAAAACTGCTTATTAACAGTCATAGAATGGGAAAGATTGTAAGCATTTCAATTAAAGGTAATAATAGTGTTTTTGTCGATTAACAATTCTTTTTGATTTAGTTGAAAAGAAAAACGCTATTTTAGTTGTTTAGAAAAATAATCTCTTCTTTTTATTTTGCACGGATTATCTTCGCGCGAAAACCTGGAAAGCGAATCAAATCGGTTTTAAAAATGCTTATTTTTATAAACACAAAATAGCTGTTCAATCAATAGTTTAATTTAAATTTTCAAACCTATTTAATTTAGATTTTTTTAACGGTGAGGGTTCATAGAATATTCTTAACAGGAAGTTGCAAGATACAATTACTTGATTTTAGAATATTTTTGTTTCAAATTTCAAATCAAATGAAATCAGACGAAAGCGGTTAGGAAAGTAATAGCGTTCTTTAAGGCATATTTTGAAATTTCTATTTTAGAATATGTATTTTTCCTACCATTTATTTTTCTATATTTATCATTTAATAGAATTTAGTATAAATTTAAATCAAAACAATATACTAATCACATTTCTGTCAATAAGTCTGGTAGCATGTTGTGCTGATTGGAGCGCCTTGAACTAGTGGTAACGATTTCTAAGCTCCGAAACCACGCTTGAACTCAAGGTTATTGTCTGATGACTTTATTCTAAGGTAAATAAGAAAGACCTAAACAAGGTCCGAAGTTACAGCAGCCTAAGCGTTGTGTTTGTACATACCACAATAAAGATGAGGACAATAGTCCGAAATATCAAAATTATTCACATCATGTCTCATCTCGAAAATACAGACAAATAAATGTTTTCTTGAGTAAATTGAGACACATACTCAAAATGTTGAAATTTTCGTTCCCGCCAGTATATTGTAGAAATAAAAACATATGTTACATAATTCATAAATAGCCTATAAATTATGTAAGTACTGTAGTTAGATAAATTTTGAATCAGAGTTCATTAGATTCAAAATAATGGGGGTTGAGTGGAAAATTACCCTAACCGTTATGGTTATAATTGATTTGTGGTGACATTCCACTTGAACCATCCGGACACGCCCCAGTAGAAGAGTCGTGAAACAGAAGATTTAGTTTAGTTTAGTTGAGACCAGAAATTCAGAGTGAACGGACGCGAAAGTTTGTCTCTGTCTGTCTGTCTGTCTCCAATTATATATCTGAGTAAAAGGGGTAAAGGGGTATATAACACATGAATTAACATTTTGAGCAAAACAATTGATCCTTACCGTTGTTTCGGAGACACTCTGACCAAAGTTTCATGAATGTTCGCATTTTGGCCACTTTCCAGGGGTCGGAAGCGATACCCTCAATCCACGTATCTCCAATCTCTTGGGAAATCTCAGGAAGAAAAGATTTCATTGGCATGATATCCGACAC
Source organism: Doryteuthis pealeii (assembly GCA_023376005.1). Taxonomy (NCBI): domain Eukaryota; kingdom Metazoa; phylum Mollusca; class Cephalopoda; order Myopsida; family Loliginidae; genus Doryteuthis; species Doryteuthis pealeii. Next base: position 29,339,110 of record CM042161.1, on the reverse strand, counting down.
AAATTCATCAAATGTTGATCCACGAACGATCGAGCTAGGAAACTGGGACCGCACAACCTCGTAATAATTTAGGATCTCCTGCAAAAATTTTTTTTAAAGAATAAAAGAGACTGTTTATTATGCATTATATATATATATTTACCAACCCCTCCGTTTGAGTAGGATGTGACACAAGGTCAATTTATTAAGCGAGTTTAACAAGTTTGAACCCAGAGTTTTCCTTCTCCTAGACTGGTTACCTATCAAAGTTAAAGAGCCCAGTTTTCTGTACGATTTACACATAGCTAGAGAGAGAGTAGTTGGATGCATACCTTTCTCAAGGGTATTAGCGCTATTTAAAATACAGACAGACTTGTCCAGTATTTGAACTCGGGTCGACGAGTCCATTTCCTACGATTCTATCCATTACACCACGCGCCTCCATAATTATGTATTATATATGTATTCTTTTATAGAAATCTTTGTTGAGAGAGAGAGAGAGAGAGAGAGAGAGAGAGAGAGAGAGAGAGAGAGAGAGAGAGAGAGAGAGAGAGAAACATTATTGTCTGCCCTGGATTGTAGGCTCACACGTCTCACATCACGTGTCCGTTGGTCATGTTAAGTAGCGTGGAAACGGAGTCAATGCCGCCTGGTTACAGACAGTTTCACGCTGATGCAAAATTCAGACCATGTCCACGCAACCTTAACTTAGATATAAGTGCTCTATCCATGATATTGAGCACTGTTTGCATATAAATATAGCACCCGTATCATATATATATATATATATATATATATATATATATATATATAAGTAAAGAAATAAGAAAAGACTTAGCAATTTAGCATTATAGTCTATTTCAGGGAGTTATTTCTTTACTTATATATTTGCTCTGTGACTCTAACATTAAGAGCACACATTGAGCTCTCAAACTGCGACAGGTTTTTTAAAACCTCTTGTGTCGTAAGGAAGATTTCTTCTCTGGATTATATATATATATATATATATATATATATATATATATATATATATATATATATATATTTGTGTGTATGTGTGTGTGTATGCGTGTGTTAAGAGAAGGTCAACAGTTGCTAATGGTATGGAAGTCGCAGATAATAATAATAATAATAATAATAATAATAATAATAATAATAATGCATTTTTAAAAGATATCTTTTAAAAAATAAACTATTTCCTTACCTGGATTGTTTCTGGAGGACCAGCGTTATCGGTTCTGAATGCAAAGCAGAGAGCAGAAGAAACAAGAGGATGAACGAGACAATCACGACGACTTAAACCAAAAGGCATGATCGGAATCTGCCCTGGGGCGTTTGGGTATCCACCTTATAAAAAGATAATATTTCATTTCAATAAAACATACGTACTGTTGTGTGTTGGTAGGAAGTACGTTTTAATTGAAATGTAACATCAAAGAAACAAGCAAAAACAATACAAGTAATAAACAAAGAAGTTTGAGTCGTAACAAAATTGTTATGGAATGGAGTTCGGCATTGAAAAATATGCCGTGCTAGTGATGAAAAGGGGGAAAGACAAACAATGGACAGAATGCCATCGAGGTAGCCTTGCTGTAGGTTGGTTAGAAATAATTTTAATTGAAATGTAGCATTAAAGAAAAAAGCAAAAACAGTACAAGTAATAAACAAAGAAGTTTGAGTCGTAACAAAATTGTCCTTTATATTTGTATTATAAATTGTATGCAATTGAACAATAAGTTACATAGATGTGGTTTTGTTAATGAATTTTACTTTTTACAAAGTCTTATTAGTGTTTAATGCTTACTTGTCTTTTTAGTTCAACCGGTTCTAAGAGGATCGTACTCTGCGACTGATTCTTTCGCTTGCCAATGTCTTTCTGCTCGCATCTGCTACTATCAAACCCTTCTCTCCTCGTTCTCTTCTCAGTCGAATACGATTCTTTTTCTTTGTTTCTCAATCCTGTCCTAACAAAAATATATAGCTTATGAATCATTACAGTACTATTATTGTGTGAATTTTGTGCAGTGAAAAACTATTCTTATTATACACTTGTATATTCGGGATAATAACAACCAAGATGAGGGACATCAGTTTATAATCACTAATAAGAAATTTGAATCTTAGTGTGTCATTGTGACACATTTTTTCAATTTTATACTTAGAGGCTGTTCCCCAAAACATTATACCGTTTTGGAATCATGCTGACTCCATGAGCAAATTAAAATAATTCTGGGCCGAAACCGGACCCGCAACCCTGAAATTCTTGATTCCCAATTTTCAATTGCAGCAATTGTTAGTTCCCTGAATTTTTTAGTTGAGTCTTGATAATTTGTATTATTTTAATTATTCGGACTATTGTCCTCACCTTTATTGTTATTTGTACAACGTTTTGGTCGATGTACCCTCCGGCCTCCTTGAGGTATTTCTTGATGGACTTGGGAACCTTCTTTTCAAACTCGGAAATCTTCTTGTCGTAATGAGGAGCCTTCACGGAACTTTGAACCTAACCCTTTATTGAATCTACGGGAGTAGACTGATTTCATTTCACTAAACATGACAGCAATTGTTTTCGGTGTTTTTTTTACATGATTTTTGGTAATGAAGAAGAAGAATGAAAGAAGAAGAATGAAAGAAGAAAAAGAATGAAGAATGAAAGAAGAATGAAAGAAGAAGAAGGGTGAAGAAGAAGAATGAAGAAGCAGAATGAAAGAACAAGAACAAGAACAAGAAGACGACAGAAGAAGACAATGGTTTATTTTCACACCTTACACAATATAAACAATATCACATAAAAAAAGAAAAGAAAAGGTAATATTGGTTGTTGTAGTAATATGTGGAGGATGATCACTAATTAGGACTGAGTCAATTCGAGTAGTAACCACCTCAGTTGATTTTTTTTTTGTTTTTTTGTTTTGTTTTTTGACCAATTTTTTTGTACAATAAGAATTTTTATAATTTGGGAATAAGTTTGGGAATAATCGAAATTAATTGCGAAATTCCCCCATAAAATAGAAATAAATTATTTGTACGGAGGGTAAAGACCTACGTACATCAAAAAGATTGATTAGGAAATCATTTTGATTTCGACGCTTTGTTTGATCAACAGTCAAACTATTCAAAATGATTTCTCAGGCTGGGTCATTGCAATGCTCGGATAGATAGGGAACACCCGAGGAAGACCGGGGTATACAGCGGTCAAAACGTTGGGTTTATACCTACCACTATGAAGATGAGGACACTAGTCTGAAAAATCAAATTATATAGAAATGCACTGTCAAAAGTTTGATCTAAAAGTTTGATCTCTTAACTCTTTGCCTCGTGGTTGTGTCAAATTTTCTTGGTATTTTTTTTTTACCTTTTTGATAGGATATTTCAAAAGTTTACAATCTATTCACCTCAGAAGTCATTCAATTTAAATAAAAATAGCAAAGGTGTTCACGTAGGGATTTTCTTTTTCAGTGTAAACAAGTGACATGTGCGAGAGCCGCTACCAGCGGTTTACGGTAGGATCGTAGTGGGTGGGAGAGCCGCTGTGAACAGTAAAGAAATCATCATCATCATCATCATCATCATGTCGCGCCAGCAGCACAGATGACAATCTCTCGCCAACCACCCCTATCACTCATCGGTCTCGGCAGGTCCTCAGCGCAGCATCCGGTATCAGAGCTGATCAATGTAGATCTTTTTGGGCGGCCCACCCTGTTATGCTCATGTGCTGGTTTCCACAGGAGAACATCACTTATGAGTCCATCCTTGCTTCTCCAACAGTGTCCAGTATGCCCTGTTCGTCTCACTCGGATGGTTTGTGTGATAGGTGGCAGGTAGCCGTACAGCTGCTTTCTTGTGAGGTGTTGATTCCACGATTTATTTAAGATCGCGAGCAGCATTCTTGTGCCAACTTCCACCTAGCTTGTTTTCTAGTCACTTCGTTAGGGTCCAAGTGGTGCAGCCGTACAGTAGCACTGATGCAACTACGGCTTGGAAGAATTGTCACTTTAAGTTGTTAGTGAGATCGGATTTCCATATGACTGATAGCGGATTGCGGTAGAATCGCAATGATGGGAGGGTCGCAATGAGCGGTTTAAAGTAGGCAGAGTTAATCTAGGGTCTACTTTCAAGTGTTTGGGAAATGGGAAAAATAAAAGACTGCTTTACCTGGATGCCAAAATCCAATAACACTCTGATTCTTGAAGACCCAGTTAAAGAGTTTCGGTACTGCTGGTGGCGAGGTGACACCATTCACTCCAACAGACACTGCGTCGATATTGTTCCGGACCAAAATTGGAATCACAGCTTTTGTCATTCCTGAAATATTTTAATAAGGATTTTATAAAGTATTCTTAACAGTTTATAAACATAAACAATCTTCTTGGCCCTTATTGTTTGCTATACTAAGCTTAATAAATTTTACTAGAAAAAAAACACCATCCGGGCGGTGCAAAATTTAATTTTTGAAAGATATTGGTTTGGTTTTGTTTGGTTTGTTTTATGGCATATCAACCTCAGTGGGTCATTTAAATCCGACAAATTTTTTGCTAAATCTTACTAGAAAAAAACAATAAAACCTCCGACATATCAACCTCGGTGGGTCATTTAATGCCGACAAAGTTTTTTTAATAAATTCATTCTTAATGGATACTCATTTTTTTTATAAACACATTTTTCTATTTAACCCATATGTTGGGCCAGGGAGCAATGGTGATGAAGGGGTGCTCCACATTCCCCAACCTCCAGAACTGGAACCTCACCATCAGATAGAGTTTAACATCATACCCAGGGCATGTAGACCCTCAGCCACCGCCTTCTAGCACCCATATGATAAAAGGGGCGAGGGCTTGCCAAAAGGGCAATAAGGTTAGGACAATCATATAGGTGTTAGGGCTTGACGATCAGCCGGTTGATCATAGCCCGTCTAGCCCAAGTAAGGGTCTAAGTGGAGTGTTGCATGTCATGGACTGCTCATCCACCAGGATTCCGTCCTTAAGCATCACGGCTCGCCACCCACGGCCAAGAGGTGGCTCCATTGGGGGAGTCTTACAATTAAAAATTCAATGTCAGAGGGTTTTTATGATAAGTTGGTAAAATTATGAAATTTATTTAAGGAGTAAAAAAAATGAAACAATTTGAAATGGAAACTTAGTCCCCCCCATCACCAAATAAAATGTAGCCCCCCCGCCAATAAATGAATCTATTAATTATGAATCAAATAATTATTTTGAGTATTTTACACATAAATTTTACACAAAATCGTTGGTATTTATTTATTTGTAAACTTTTTAGTTAATCTCTTGATACTGAAAAAATGACTATTTCTTGTTTGTTCTTTATTCAATGTATTGGCGATTTGGGGTAATGTGACGTAAGCAGTGACGTAGATTCGGTTACAGACAAATTGAGACCGAATCTCAATCATTAGTAGAATATAACAAACGCGAATGTCAGTGTGTCCATGTATCAGTGTGTTATATTTTTTCACCTTTACTCTAGAACCCATAGCCCAATATATCATACCATTTTACAATCAGGCCGATTTAGTGAGCCAATTAAAACATTCCAGGTAGAATAACATATTTACCTACAAATTATTCGTTTAAAAACCATATGTACAAAAATATAAACAAGATTATGCATCAAATAGACGAAAAGGTTTGATACGCCATTAAACAAAATAACCAATCGAGACTTTTGAACGAGAATTAGTGAAGTTTATTAAGAAACGTAATCCATTGAGCTCTGGGTAGATAATTGGGAGTAAGGAAAGGTGAGATTGCAAGACGAATTGAATTTTAAAAATAGATAAATACGGTCGGAGAATTAAAAAAACAACATTAAAATCATTTTGTAAGATTTCTAAGAAATGGAAAGTTTGACCTAATCTAAATTTATTGAGAGCGAAGATACAGGCACGCAACTTATGAAATTTGACATACAAATACGTTTTGCACACTCCAATCTCTCTGACTCTCAATGAGAAACTAACATATATAACAAAGATAATTGATTAATATAAACGTCCAATTACCTGGAACATCTCGTTGACTCATTACTTTTGTTTTTCGTGTGATGTTAAAATGTTTATCCAGACCATCACTGATACGCAGACTAAAGTCGAATAATTCAGGGGAGGCAACTTCTGGTTGCAAATTCATCGCTCCAGCGTGCCAAGTTATGTACCCTTTTTTCACCACCATCTCAAAATTTGACAAACTGGTGGCATTTGGACACTAGAAAATAAAAAATAAACATTTAATTCGCTGAATGTAACTTAGAAGAGTCATAACCTTTTCTTTAAATTTTTACTTTATGTCTCCTTTTCTATCACTAGGTAAACTAAATTTTTCGTCGGCTTTTCATTTTAAAAACGAATTAAGATTAATTAAATCGATTATTTAAGGTCAAATTTTTGTCTATGTCGAAAAGTAGTACATCAGTAAAAAAAAAAAAAAAAAAAAAAAAAAAAGAAAAAATAATATTACACATATAATCTATTTTTAATACACTGTTTTTTCGGTCAATTTTGCTCAAATATCTCTTAACATGGTCATCGTAGTTGCCGTACAATCCATGTTTACAAAATAAATTTAATGACTCCGATTGAAAATAATTTACCAAAAACAGGGAATTATCCGATTTTTGGTAATTTTTTTTCAAACGGGTGGGGTGGGGGGTGGATTTGTTTTGTAAAACACGGATTTTTTCGAAAAATTGGGTATACCTATCTTACACCAACCTTCAAAAAATATAAGAAACGTTACACAGAACTTACTCAAGATTAATACAATATCTATAAAAAAATGTTGGTGGAGTGGCCTATTGTCGGTATCAGCTGGACAGCGATGGAGTCTATCCCCTTTTCGCTAGCGGTTGACCAGGGAGATTTTTTGCAGAGCAGATTACCCAATCTGTGCTACTCATGCGTTGTGTTGGCTGGGACCGGTATCGAGCCAGGAACCTTGTGATTACCTCGGTGGATGATCTAACGACTGAGCTAAAACACAGCGATAGTTTCACAAACATTATCTGTTCTTTTATTTATTTTTATTTTTATTTTTTCCATTCTGAAATCATCTAATTCAATCTTTTTTTTTTTTTTTTTCAATATTCAGATATGCTGATAGGTACGCATCCTGCATCAGTGATGCATAAAAATCTAAAAGGACTCAGAAAAATCGTATTCATGCGTCCCTGTGTGTTTTTTCTTCCTCACCATTTTCAGCTAACTGTAAATACATTTCAATATTTTCTTGGAAACAAATTATACTGTATGGGATACAAGATGGGGTTATACGGTTTTAGTTGTTCATAGATAAAAACTTTACAATCTATTAAGAAACCTTAGTTCGGACCCAACAAATTTCCCGGGGACTCATTCAAATCAAATTCGTGCGTCCCACGACGCACAAAATTAAAAAGCTATCAGGATTACTGAATATTGCTGTGTTTGGTTGGGCAGTTTATTCCAAAAATATATTACTCCATTAGATTAATAGACTTAGTTTTTTTAAATCTGCATTGACAGAAATTTTACACTTCAAGACGAAATTTTTTTTTTTTTGATGGCCAACCATAATTAGAAATTCCATTAATTATTTTGAAAGTTCCAATTAGGTCGCCTCTCATTCTTCATTCAATTAAAGTAGTTAATCCTAATTTCCCTTCCTAGAACTTATACGAGTAACTGTAACCGTTAACTCTTTTTATTAGTTTTATCACTCTTTTTTTATCTCCTCCAATCTCAATCATCATAATCAAGTTGTGTTGACAGCAGGAGTTCCCATGACTCCCCCTCTTTCTCTCTCCCCCCCCACATATCCCTATTGGTCATCGTTTCTGGGAAGTTCTCAGCACTCCAATTTCCAGGTCTATATACTGGAGCCCAAATATTTTTACAAGTTTAAATAACTTTTCGCTCTAAACCAATTTAAAAAAATAAAGAGTTTAAATTTAGGGGGGAATTCTAAAAAAAATCATTTTTTGGATTCTTTTTTTTTTTTCAATTCCCCTTATTTATTGAATGACCCCTATATATATATATATATATATATATATATATATATATATATATATATATGATTATAACTTTATGCTCTACTTTGCGTATTCAGCACTTATATATATATATATATATATATATATAACATAGCAAACTTCTACGGTGTTTTTCTTTTCTTTTGACCACTACATACGATACTGATGATTATTTTCAGAAAGTACGAGTGTGTTGGTCTTTTGTTATTTAATTTTTTTTGTTTTTTCCTCAGATGTCAGTCTGAAAATTTTCTATTTTGAAAACTGACTTATCGTATTTTTTTTTAAACCCCTATAGAGTCTATAAATTAAAAATTTAAAAATTATATATATATATATTATATATATATATATATATATATATATATGACATGCTTACGGCCAGTTTGATGCCAGTCAGCTTCATATGAGATGGACAGTTGATATATAGATAAACAAGCCACGGATGAGAGGTGTAGACCAATCTTTCCACATAACCTGAATATTCCAATTGTAAGGCGAGTGACACAGCACGAGGAAAGTAAACGGTGAAATAGCGATTTAAAATATTATTCACGAATCCAACGGTCGGGCTGATACCATTAAAACCAACATCTGAAATAAAAGATAAATTCATATATAAATAACGTACTCCATATTTGCTGGTGTTACCCACCAAAGAGAAAAGAAAACACGTATGTCTCTACCCACCCGCAAAACCTTAACTCTTGCTGTATATACTCATTTAATAAACGACATTTTAAGACTAATTTGTTCACCTCAACAATCCAGTTCATTACACAATATAGGTTTTTTGAAAAGTTGAAGCTAGCCTTGTTACTAGGCCTAACCTTGGTGTAACTTCGATCCAAAGTGTCCCCGCATTGCCTATACCTAATTCTATGCCGAAGACGTTTTATTCATTCTTGATGAGTATTCAATTTAAAAAGATTTGTTTAAACATAATTTTTTGAATTCATTTTTTTTCTATTTAACCCATAGATGGGCCCATAATAGGTACTACCACACTTGGTCAGAGTCGACCTGGGAGTAATGACAATGAAGGTGTACTCCACACTACCCAGAGTTCCAGAATTGAAACTTCACCATTAGATGCAGTTTAACGTTATACCAAGGATAGTTTCACGGGAGGTAAGTCATCTCATTCACCACAGCGGCGTGGCTCTAAAGTCAGCAAAGAAAGCTGGGGGGGGGACTATGAGTGTTGCTGTCATCTTATTTTCAGTGAAAATTGCAAAATCACCACTTCTATTTATGAACTTTCCCAACAACGGCAGACACTTCCAGTAAAATTTGGCCAATGAGAGACGGGGACAGAAAGCATTTAAGATCGTTTGCGACTGTCCTCAAATTAATTGCTAAGTTCAAATTTCTGCAAGGAAGACCATCATTCGGATTAACACCAGAGGAAAACTACAGAACAACTGAACCCCAACTCATTATAGACTTGGACTTATATATTTACGAAACCTACAACAAGGGTTGGTACTTCCAATAAAATTTGGCCAATGAGAGACGAAGACAGAAAGGATTTAAGATCGTTTGCAACTGTCCTCAAATTAATTGCTAAGTTGAACTTCCTACGAGGATGACCTATCTTTTGGACGATAACTACAGAACAACTGAACCCAAAATCAATACAAACTTGCACTTAGATATTTACGAAATCTACAGATTAGGATTACCAACTGGATTCTGTGACAACAACAACTGAACCTCTACAATGACGCCAAGGATTCTAACAGTTGCTGTCATTTAATTTTCAGTGATGAATCTATATAAGTAAATGAAATATAATTATAAAAGATCGATGTAATTATGTGGAATTGCAATTATTTCATTGAGACTATTCCATACAAATTTAAAGGGTTTCTCTTAATGGGAAATAATTTGTGACTGACAATTAAAACAATTCTGATTAACATAAAAGGGTCAAATCTTTGTGCCCTATTCAATTTCCATGGGAGAATGAAGAAATGACAGATGTTCTTGTTTACAATGAATAAGGGCATCCCAAGATAGTCTCGCAGATCCATTACTACTGAATAGCGTGTTCAGTCCTCGCAAGATGCCCCATGTTATTTTTAAGATAAAACCTGACATGCCAAGCTGATGATTTTATCGGGGGATAAGTTATTTCGTTCACCACATTTATTTATTTATTTTTCTAGTTTATCTATATAATTACTAGCAGGACCTGTGGATATACTACAGTATGATAATCTAATTATTACAACGTTTGATATGTTAACTTAAGAGCTATTTCAAATAGTTCAGTATGTAAAAAGTGTAATAATCTTGATTTAACTCTCTCTCTTTCTCTCTCTCTCTCTCTCTCTCTCTCTCTCTCTCTCTCTCTCTCTCTCTCACACACACACACACACATACACACTTTTTCCTTTTTCATCTTTTCATTAATTTCAATTGAAACAGATTATCGTTATCGCTTCTGCACATTCCCCCACTCTCAATATATCTCCTACTCTCTTTCTTATTATGTTTTTCTGTATAGCATGCCCTTTTTTCTTCCCTTTCTTTCTTTATAAAAAAATGGAATGATCTATTATTTAGCTAAGGGGATGACACTCATAAGAATAAAGAATTCGGCGGATAAGCAACACCAGATAATCAGGAATTACATTCTTGCATTTCATCTTTGACGATTTGGTCGGTCTCATTGTTAACTAGAGGGTGTTGCCAGATGATAATGGTCGGAAGATTAAGGAACAATAGCATTATTTATATAATTATTTTTCAAGTTTGAGAGTACATAGAAGTTCCTTTAGGAATTTTATGAGTGGTTTAAATGAAACGATTTGCAGAAGTGGGGCACAGTAGGAACTATCATCGCTACTGGAGACAGTATTATAAATACTCACAAGAATATGTGCCCTCCAGGTGTAAGTATTTGAGATTTAATGTAATGAAATATATTAAATTAGAAAGACTAACGAAAGTAAATAAGAACACATATAAAAAGATTACACTTATTTTAATTATATTTTAATTTGTTTCTATATAAAAATAATTCATAGGATTTATTTTAATACGTTGGAGAATAAAACAATCATATTAGAGATCAATAACACCAAGTATTAATTTATTAAACCTGGTTTTGTTAAAATCAGTATGCAAATTAACCACACCATATATTATGCAAACCTTTATTTCTTAGTGAAATATGACACATTGCAGGGTTTTAAACGTACTAATAACATGGGCTGTTTTGAGGCAAATCTAACTCGGATTTTTATTGAGACATCTTTAATAAATAATATTTATTTTATATATTAATGATTTTAACTATAAATTGAATACTCCTTGATAAACTTACGCAATTTCTGAGGGTATTGTGACGTAAACATTGACGTAGTTTTGGTTACAGACAGACGCCGAATCTCCATTGTAATTAGATTTATGCAGCACCGACGCATACTAGCCACAGAAGGGTGGGTTTCATATATTTTCTATGAATACTAGTTTATGAAAGTTGGTATATAATAGAGTGGGGACCCCGTATCATAGATTCGGAGAGTGATGTATCATAGATTGGGGGTCGGGACTCACAACCTGGCACCAGCCCTATATTTATGAACTTCAATAGTTTTACTGGCACTTAAAAAACAAGTGAATTTAGAGTAACAAATGATAAATAAATTAATAAGTATAATACTATATTAAAGGGGTTAATGACTAGACGTCTGGAAACTTGATACTTTTTCGAAAATTAACGTTTAATTCGTTGTTCATTTCTTTATTGCTAAATACAACTTTAGTCTCGATACTTTATTCGGTGATTTTCGGATGCTATCGACCCAGCCTCCAGTCCTAGAATACGCAAGGTGGCGCCTGTTGAAAAAGTGAACCGTGCTAGTTATGAACCGTGTTGCGGTTTGAAGGTGTTTTTATCGACAAGTTAATGCGACATGAAAGTGATATATTACAGCCCCCGCCCAAGTTTTTATCGACACGACAAGTAATTGTAAATATTTCAACCCCCACTCTTTAAAATATATTTTTTAGCTGTTTAAAGCCGTTCTTTATCAAAAATATATTTCTTTTAGCTGTTTGAACGTGTTTTTATCGACAAGTTAATGCAATAAGAAAGCGATATTTACACCCCAGTTTTTTAAAAATATTTACAAGTACTTGTATTTTAGAGCAGGAGGCCGGGACAACAGCCTCCGAAAATCACCCTTCATTCAACGCGTCTCGTATTCAGTATGTGAACTAAAAATCCATATAAACCGAAATGCTTACCAAGATGATTCATGAAAATTAAATGCACCGTTTCTGGCTCAGCTGATGTTATTGTTAGCATCAACTGAAAATAGACAAATTGATAATAACAATTAATTTATAACGAAAATGTAAAATAGAAGATGACTTACCCCCGGGAACGAAACACGTTCGCATATGCCTGGCATACAAGAGGAGTAGGAAAAAAACTCAGAAAAAGAAACAGGAGTTTCAAGGGACCGAAGAGAGGCAAACATTATTTCAGCGACGTCCTAAATTGGCATCACTTTTTGACTCACCCATATATATTTGGGATTTCAGAAAATAAATTCGCAAACACACACCAAAAATGATAAAAATTCCAAAACCCTCATCAACCAACCTTACTCCATACTTTCTACTATAGTATTTACTAAGCTCGACTTATTCTGGTACAAGGTCATAATTTTAGGGCACCCAGTGAGGAATGGATTCATTTGAAAAAGAAAAAAAGTTTGAAAACCATTTTAGTATATAATAAGTAATCTAATTATTTCTTAAGCTTAGAGGTGGCTCAAGGCCAAAAATATGGGGTGCTAAGTGAAATTTCGAAGTCACTAACAATGGTATGCTAACTTAGCTTGCTAACCAATACATCACGTAAGATGTTCTTTACTACTAAATACCGAGTTCGATCCTCACTAGATGCCCCATAAAAAATCCCCACGTAAAAAAAGACCTTGCGTTAATCCGGTTTGGTGGAATAACAGGAAAAGATTTTTGGGGCGTACTATCGTATTGTAATGGTTTAACAAGTTGGCATCGCAGATCAATTATTACTGAAAAGCGAGTTCGATCCTCGTAGGATGCCCCATACTTATGACCTTGTGTCAAATCCTACCCGTGGTAAACGGGTTAAGTTTTTTTACTCCATTAATAGAAGTAAATGCTTAGAGTTATCTCCCTTCATTCATTTTTACTCTACTCTTTATTCTGTCAATTAAGGAAATAGATTTTAAAACGTATTTATGTTTTTATGAGATCTGTGTAGAAACCAACATAAATTATAAAGTACTAACAGGACATGTGGATATACCGCAGTATGACAATTTGATTATTACAACGTTTGATATGTTTACTTAAGAGCTATTGCCAAATAGTTCAATATGTAAAACGTATAATAATCTTGATTTAACTCTCTCTCTCTCTCTCTCTCTCTCTCTCTCTCTCTCTCTCTCTCTCTCTCTCTATCTATCTATCTATCTATCTATCTCGTTATATATATAATATATATATATATATATATTATATATATATATCCCTATCCCCCTCTCTCTCTCTCATTCTTTCTTTCTTTCTTTCTTTCATTTCCTCCTTTTTATCTTTTCATTACGTTTAACTGAAACGTATTAGCGTTATCGCTTCCCCTCTCACAATCTTTCCTCATCTCCTTTTTTCTTTCTTTCTTTCTCATTATATCTTTTCTGTGTAGTATGTCCTTTTTCTTTCCTTTATTTATAATAAAAACAGAATGGTTCATTATTTAACTGAGGAGACAATACTTATAAGAAATAAGAAGCAACATCAGATAATCAGGTTTTACATATTTTCATTTCATCTTGGATACTCTCATTTTTAACTAGAGGGTGTTGCAAAATGATAACGGTCATACAATTAAGGAACAAGAGTATTAATATATAGATGTAAGACATTTTGTTCCTTTATACTGTGTTATTTCTTAATTTCTTATGATGTAAAAGTAAAGAAAATAAATATTATTCCCTTCAAATTTTACTTTGAAATTTGGAAACCAACCTATTTTTTATGTAATAGTATAAGCTGATCAGCAAGTGAGTCTAACCCCTTTTCAATAGCGTTAGACCAGGGTGATCATCTCGGTCTGACATGGAGTGCTACACCTACCACCAACTTCCAGATGCTTTACCGCGCAGGTCAAATTACCCCAGCCAATAAATTTATATTACAGTCGCAAATCTCGAACAAAAAAAATCCCCAAAAACTAGGTCACTTCACCGACTTTACTTACACACATAAAGTTTTTTTCATATTTTTTTTTAGCACCAATTACAAAAATATTTAATCAGTATTTTAAGTTGGTTACGGTTTTCGCATCTGGTCTGGGTATCAGCCGAACAGCGAGGGGCGGGGGGGTCATCTATTTTTTGCTAGCGCTAAACCAGGGAGATTATTTTTTCTGATCTTTTTGTTTTTTGTTTGTTTTGGTTTTTTTTTTTTGCTTAGGTGGAACGCCACACCTACCGTCAACTCCCAGGTGCTTTACCACACAAATTTGATTACCCATCAAAAATGCATAAAAGAAAATGTCTTCGGCATAAAATTACCCAGTTGATTGACATACTGTAAAATCCAACCAACCAACCAACCAACTCATCACGAGTAAAAGTAACTTTCTATTTAATTCATAAATTTCATTCATAATTTTCTATTTCATTCATAAACTCTGCAAGTTGTGTTATTCATTTAAATAGGAACTTCAAAGTATTTTTAAAAAGAAAGAAATAGGGTATTGCAATAATTACTTACAAGAGTTGCGATGAAAATGTGAAGTGATCTCATGGTGAATCCTGTTGACAATAAAGTAAAAAAGGCGTTGAAGAGCAAAGAGAGTTTATTGTGATATACCAGGGCAAAGAACAAAATACTCGAAAGATTAAAATTCCCAATATCTATTTTTAAATACACACCCACATACACGCACGCACATGCACGTACGCACACACACACACACACACACACACACACACACACACACACACACACATATATATATATATATATATATATATATATATATAAAGGTCACTGCATTATCTAGGAACTGATTTTCAGTGGAAAGGTTGCAGTAATATATAATTTTTGAAACATAATATATTTTAATATGTTTCAAAACACAATCTCACTCAATCTCCCCCCCTCTCTCTCTCTCTCTCTCTCTCTCTCTCTCTCTCTATATATATATATATATATAATATATATATATATATATACATACATATATATAATATGATATGATATATATTTATATATATATTATATATATATATATATATATATATCTGTGTGTGTGTGTGTGTGTGTGTGTGTGTGTGTGTGTGTGTGTGTTGAAAGCAAACACAGGATGTCATGAACAATGGAAACTCTTTATGTCGATACTTAAGTGTTTCGGTTTTAAAAAATTAAAAAACCTTCTTCAGGACATTGAATATCTGTATGAGTAAAAAATGAAAGATGTTCAGTGTATGTTGAATGTGGGATAAAAGGTTATTTACCGTTATTTATTTGGCATTTTTATATGAAAGCCGATGACGTAATCATTGCATGTGAAAGCGTACTTCCATATATATATATATGTATAACTTTTTTAATATTGATAATATGAGAAATATATTTACATGTAAACAAAGCTCAATATCATGGATAGAGTATTAAGATTTAAGTTAAGGTAGCGTGGACATGGAGTCAACGGCTTTGGTTACTCTAAGTTTTTCGCCTATGCGATTGTTCAGATCAATATATATATATAATAACGGTGGCAGTTTATTTTTTACACACACACACACACACACACACACACACACACACACACACACACATATATATATATATATATATATATATATATGTTTTTGGTATGTACGTGTCGACGTATAAAATATTGTCCGCTGCCTGACTTTTTGTTACAGCGATTACCATTTAGTGAATAAATTTTGCAGTCTTAAGCCCTTCAGCTCGGAATTTATCGCCTATTTATAGTTCCATCTTAAAAATATCCATATGGTTGGAAAGAAGATAAAATAATCTTTCTCGATATGTAATTTGTATGAGTCTTTATCCATTGAATTATTTTTTGTAGCGAGTTAGAAAAGAATTATTTTGCTCCGTATAGCAAAAGTATGTTTTAACGAAAAATCAAATCTTATTCATATCGCAATCTTTTTATTCCTGTCTTTAAAATATTAATTTAGTTAGAAATGAAATGAAATAGTCTATCTTACAAATATTTATTTGGTAAGAAAAATGTGGTTTTATCGATTGAATTATTTTTTCAGCGAAGTAAATAACAATAATAAGCGAAAACATTTAATAATAACCCAACTTTGTTTTTAATCAGTATTTAATTTTTTCGTATATACAAAAGAGTTTTAGAAAAAAAAGCCTTTTACAAAAATAGGTAGTTAAATTATATAACTACTTATTTCGTAAATAAGTGAACATATAGTTGTAATAACAATAACAAAATTTTAAAAATAAAAAATACGATGTAGTTGAATAAATTCAATAAGAAGAAGTTTAACTTAACATTTCGTATATAAACAGTGTTTGAAATGTTAAGTTAAGCTTTGTTTCATTCGTGTTTATTTAATAAAGTGATTCTAATGTACGTTACATTGAATAAGAAAATCTGTTATAATATTAAAAAAATGAACTGAAATTGGGTATACCTATCTCTTATTTTCTCCCCACTCACTCTTTGGTGTTCCTATTTTTGTTAGTACGGTCATGGACCGGGTATTTTTGCTAGTGTATATATATATATATATATATATATATATATATATATATATATATATATTTAAAATAAACAGCCACCGTTATTTAGCATCACCTTAGCGACAAAAACAAACCAATAGTTTAGTCAAATAACAAATAATTAGATAATTGATAATGATAGTTTAGAAAAATATAAACAAACTTGATAATGATTCAGAAAAGAACCCAAAGTACTTGGTTTACTAATAATAACTCTTTCGGTCATCTGATTAACGCCTTTCAAGTTGATAACATCCCAAAAATTGTTAGAAAACATTTTTAAAAAACATTTAAAAACAATAAGGATTCTATCATTTTTAACCAAATTTGTTTAAAATTTGTTGGAATTGTAGAATATATATATATCCTAGAAAAGACGTGACCCGTTGGGTCACCCATTGAGCTCGGGTTAGATTATTGAAAAAAATCACAATAGTGTAATTTATTTTTAATACATTTTAAACTATATTTCGGCCAATTTTGCTCAAATTTATCGTAAACATGGCCGTCAACGCTGTCTTAGATGACGTAAAAAAACTTTCTGACTTAAGTAGGTATTTCTGCTATGGTAAATTAATATATAAAATTCAGTTACAATATGAAACGCCAAATTTTAAGTTTCAAATTTCATATTTTTAGATTCTAAAAACAAATATTTATTTAATAACTACTTTAGTTTATTATTGTTATCTAATATTGAAAATTTAGCCCCCCACCCCCTTTTAAACAGAACAAATATCGATGTATATTTTTCTTTTATAAGATAATAGCCAATTAAATCAAAAAGAGTTTTAAAAAAGTTCTACAAAAATAATTTTTTATTTTTATTTTACATTTAATATTTGAAATAAAATAACTAATGCATTATAACATTCATTCATTGATAAATCAACACTAAAAGTTTTATTAAAATCGGATAATTCCCTGAGTCTCCCGTTTATTTTGTAAAATATGTATTTTGCGGCAACTTTCCAAGTGCCTAATATTTTTCATTTAGAAGAATTTTTTGTATCTTTATCCTTCACAAAATATAAATATAAATAGATATAAATAAACTTTTGTGTTAAATCTGTGTTGTTATTTTAACATTACTTGCATTCGGTAAAATAAACATAATGGTAGGTTTGACTTCCTAAAGTTTTACTCACAATTATTTTATTTGTTTCCTCTGACCCTATACATTTTTTAAATTTGTAGTGAAGGGTCGAACTTACCTGACTCAAAGCGTCCTTAATGCCTGGCCTGCAAAATGAGCCATGGTAGAAGGAGAAGTAATGTATTTGGAGCGGGGAAGAAAGAAACAGACTGGAAGAATAGACAGAGAATGGTGGATTTTTGACTTAATTGACACTACAAATTACGATTAATTAGAACCAAATGAAATGAAATTTTTTAAAACATTAATTTGCTTTAGGATAAAATATTTTGGGATGTGTTTTATGTCATGAAAGTACCTAGAAAAAAGCCTTTAGGTGGCAAAAGTTGATTCGCTCAGCTTTAGTGTAATAATAATAATAAGTCGTCGGGGCGGCCTAATGTCGGTATCGGCCAGACAGCGATGGAGTCTATCTCCTTTTCACTAGCGCTAGACTAAGGAGATTATTTTAGCATCTGAGGTGGAGTGCCACACCTACCATCAGCTCCTTATTTTACCGCACAGATCCCTGTGCTACTCATTCGCTGAGTTGGCGAGGGCCGGTATCGAACCAAGAACCTTGTGATTCCTAACCGAACACTCTACCGACTGAGCTAAACCGGCCCTTAATAATAATATATATATATATATATATATATATATACATATATTATATATATATATATATATATATATATACATATATATATATATATATATACATATATATATATATATATATATATATATATATATATATATGTATATATATATATATATATGTATAATATATATGTATATATATATATATGTATATATATATATATATATATATATATATATATATATATATATATATATATATATAATATATTATATATATATATATATATATATATATATATATATATATATATATATATATATTCTGCTGTCAATGTGTGCCCATGTTTTTGCCCCTCCCCCCGAAAAAAATAGTACACAATATTGGTTACCTAAAAGACATAAATAAAATGATAAAAATAATAAAAATAATAATCATTAAATCTGATACAGAAAATGTACACATATGTTGAATGTTAATTTTCAAGGCAGGTAGATCCTCTTCACTTAGAAGACTGGCGTAACACGATCTTCACTTCTCTTAATTTGTTCCTTATTTGACCTTACATTACACGAAGGTAAGTACAGTAACTATCCCAATAAAAGGGAACAGATCAATATATCGGCATATGGCACCAACAAAAAGGGATATAAAGAGAGTGATATATATATATATATATATATATATATATGTGTGTGTGTGTGTGAAAATAAAATGGAAATTAATCCGACAGTATGAATAAGATATAATGAAAAAAAACAAACGATGTTTACAACTGAAATAGGCTCATCAGAAGAGAAATTAATTTCCATTTTATTTTCACATACTTGTCCATGAAAAAACTTTACATTTGAATGTTTACCCCTTTTTGATGATATCCATTAACACCACGGATTTACCTATAAATGTGGGCTACTTATTTTACAGTTGGATTGTATTACAATAATTTTGATATTCCATATACACTTTTATACATATTTTACACTTTTCTATAACTTTACACCAGACTTTTTTGAGTCTTATTTCATTACTATAATGCTTCTGATTATTTTCAAAATTGAAAATGAGATTCATTTTATTTTTAAATAAAATTCATTTTATTTTTAAATAAAATTCATATTATTTTTAATGCAGACAGCACAATTTATTTTATTTTTTTATTTATTTATTTTTTTTTATTAATTCCAACGTTTAACTAGCAGCGTTCTGTTTTTACTAACGGTCTTTTTCCCGTCTTGTTTTTGTTGATGACCGACCCACGTGCGGTTGATACATTATAATGCAATAGGGTCCTCATATTAGTTGAGGATGGGCCGAGTGTTGCTTTTTAAAACCGTCAAGAGAATTGGCCCCGAAACGGTTTGCACACTTTCTCTTCTGATGAGCCTATTTCAGTTGTAAACATCGTTTGTTTTTTTCATTATATCTTATTCATATATATATATATATATATATATATATATATATATATATATATGATATATTGAAAAAACAAATGATGTTTACAAATGCTTGGGATCATCAGGAGAGAATGTGCACCTGATGATCCCAAGCATTTGTAAACATCATTTGTTTTTTCAATATATCAATATATCAAATTCACACTGTCGGATTAATTTGCTTTTATTTCACACACACACACACACATACACACACACACACACACACATATATATATATATATATATATATATATATATATATATATATATATATAAAGAGAAAGACAGACAGACAATGAATGGAGAGAAAATCGGACGCTTGAAAGGCGACATGAAAATTGGCGGTCGGGAAGAGTCTTTGAAAATGTCGATGGACAGTTTTGCAACAGATGAAGAACGGTTTCGATTAACTGTACGAAAATTCGATAGACAAAAACAAAGAGAAGAAAAAAAAGGTCCCTTGTGTTTGAAAGTGTGAAACAGATAAAAGAAAAAGGTCCCTTTTGTTTAAGGTGTTAAACAAAGAAAAGAAAAAAAAGTCCCTTGTGTTTTAATATGTGGACCTGTTATGTATTAGATGTTCGTACACACACACACACACACACATACACACACACAAAGAAAACAGTTTGATGTACTATTGTTAAGATCTTCGTTTTTTTTTGAGAACAAATGTTTTATCTGATGTTTCTTTTGCTTTTATGATACATCAAAAGAAGACAATGAATAAAACATGAAATGAATAAATAAATGACACGCAATTATAGATTTATGTAAAAAAGAAATAATTATAATAAAAATATCAAAATATCACCATCTGCACACAGGAATCTTCACTTAATAACAACATATAGAATAATTAAAAAGTAACTCCCTATTTTAAACATTTTTATAATTTAGTATTATTTGTATTATTCGGACTATTGTCCTCATCTTCATTGTTATCTGTACAACGATTCAGCCGATGTGCCTTCCGGCCTTCTTCAGGTATTTCTTGTCGGACTCGGAAACCTTCTCGGACTCGGGAACCTTCTTTTCGAACTCGGGAACCTTCCTGTCGGGAGCCATCACGGAACTTTGAACATAACCCTTTATTCAGTCCACGGGGATATCCTGTTCTCATTCTGCTAACCATAGCTAGGGTAGAGGCGTTAAGCTGTGTTAATTATTATTCTATGTTCCTGCAGCCCCTGACCAGGATTGAACCTGCAGTCTAGAGATAACTGTCACTTAGAACTGTCTTAATCCAACTCCTTTATCCACTAGATCATGTGTCCAATTTCATAATTTATTTCTGGATCATTATTTTTACAAAAACTGAATATGAGAAGAACACACATAATATGGAGTTTTTAAAAAAAATTCTCCATGGGCACCAGCCTCTCAAGTCGGTCGGGAATCGCATCAATTGATCTTCACAGGAACTCTTGTGGAATGCCAGAAATACATTCTCGTATTCGTATGGAACGGTTTAGCTCAGTCGGTAGAGTGTCTGACTAGGAACCACGTGGTTCCTGGTTCGATGCCGGTCCTCGCCAACTCAGCGCATGAGTAGCACAGGGATCTGTGCGGTAAAGTAAGAAGCTGATGGTAGGTGTGGCGTTCCACCACAGACGCAAAAACAATATCCTTGGTCTAGCGCTAGTGAAAATGGGATAGATTCCTTCGCTGCTACTCCGATGACTATACTTACTTATCCGTCCTTCACGTTCTTCCAAAGTCGTTGGTTTCGTACAGTAGACTTGCACCTTCAGCCAACCAAGAAAAAGATCGCAGGGTGTTAAATCAGGGCTTTTGGTCGACCATTCATGCGGACCATGTCTATCCATTCATCTCCAAGGAAAATGGGGATTCAGCCATTCACAAACAATAGCAAAATGTGGAGGAGCACCATCTTGCATAAAAAACAAGTGTTCAATATTCTCCCAAGTATTGACAACTGGCCAGATTTCATTTTGCAGCATAGTGGGAAATAAATTATAAGATTCTTTGAATAGGGAGTTACTTTACAATCACCCTGTAGTTTATTGCATGAGGAAACTTAATAGAATGAATAAAAATGAAATGAGCTACAAAAAGAATGTATAAAAACGTGTATGAAGAAATGTATTTAGTATATCTGCGTGCATGTAAATTCTAAGTGAAGTGGAAGTTTGGGGGAAAGACTTACATATTTAAGAAGTGTATCATTCTATGGTGTCATGTTCAATGCGGTACAAGGATTATTGGAGACGAAAGCATATTTGTCAGTTGGTGGAGGAAAGAAAGAATAGCTAAAAACTTACTGAAATAATATGAGCAATATTTAGACAATAAGACACTCGAAAATATTACTTCATCCTACGAAAACAAGACTCTAGTCCACCAGGACTAGAATCTTGTTTTCAAGGCATACTGTAAGTAATAGAAGAGAATGAGACTTTCGCGCTCTCGTCTTATATATTGCTTTGACATCGCCATCCAGTGGTCATAAGCAGGATTCTTTTGTGTTATTTTCCAACATACTAAAATCAATCCTATGAATGATTTTTATATAGAAACCAATTAAAATATAATTAAAATAGATATAATCTTTTTATATACTTATATTTTTATTTAATTTCGTTAGTCTTTCTAATTGAATATATTTCATTACAACTTAAATACTTACGCCCGGAGTAGTATTAATAAAGATTGAATGTCCTCAAAATTAAGTTTCCGATATATAACTGTTTTATCGATACTTTGATTATTATTAAACCATTATATCCCAGATTTGACCAAGGTAAGTAAATATCTATACTGTTCTTGTTTTCATCGTGAATATAAGCGAAAATCGAACAAAACTTATTTCAGTAATTGTCTGCTGCTAAAGCTCAGGCTAACTAGCGCATGCGTATTGGAAGGCGTTTTAAGAAATGATGTCTTAAATAACGTTCAGCTGTCGGAATCTGAGAATTACGTTTAATCTCGCGAGAATCAATTTAGATTTAATTGGATTATAAGGAATAAATGAAAAATCGGACATCTGGTCGATTGGTTCATCCCAGATTTCTTTTTATAAAACAATTCAATGGAATTACCACTTGGTCTCATATTCAATAAATTTCGATAGGAAAAATCTTTCCTTTTTATTCATTATTTACTGATCGATCATAACCTTAATATCTGAGGTTAACTCGCATCAAACCTGAAGGTGTATTTATCAGTTATAAGTTACAAGACGATCCGTGAACCTGTGGGGTTCTTGATATTATTGCGGTCCGGGATGATACAGAATATTTTGATTAGGAAGGAGTAGATGATTCTAATTAGCATTTCATAATTAACAGCTGTCCATAATGATATTGATGCTTCTATTTAGGAAGGAGTGGAGAATTCTAATTAGCATTTCATAATTAACAGCTGTCCATAATGATATTGATGCTTCTATTTAGGAAGGAGTGGAGAATTCTAATTAGCATTTCATAATTAACAGCTGTCCATAATGATATTGATGCTTCTATTTAGGAAGGAGTGGAGAATTCTAATTAGCATTTCATAATTAACAGCTGTCCATGGTGACATTGATACTTAAATTTAGCTGGATACCGGGCAAGTTCGTGAATATACAATCAAAATAAAATAAATAAACGCTAAAAGTATCTTATTTCATCTTATTAAGTAATTTTATGTTTTACTAGCCATACGTTTCCCTGAGTCATTTTTTTTTTCAAGATAAGGTTTTAATTTGCACTCATGCAGAAAAAAAGTTTTCTTTCGGTTTCAGACTTTTTATATATATATATATATACTCTCCTAAAGAATTCATACTCTGTGAAAATGAAGATATTACCATATAGATTTCACTTTTTTCTTCTTTTTTTTTACACTCCACCAATGAAATAAAATTTAACAAAACCTGAAAAAAAGTAAATGAAAACGTAATTTTTTATGAAGAGGAAAGATTTTATTTTTAAATCTCATATAAAAATCATTTATTTTACAATGTT
Source organism: Doryteuthis pealeii (assembly GCA_023376005.1). Classification (NCBI taxonomy): domain Eukaryota; kingdom Metazoa; phylum Mollusca; class Cephalopoda; order Myopsida; family Loliginidae; genus Doryteuthis; species Doryteuthis pealeii. The sequence goes on along the minus strand of CM042161.1, from coordinate 29,315,161 downwards.
TAAAACTGGAGAATTTTACAGATTAAAATCTGTATCAGTCAAAATGGCTAATTTTGCCGTGTTTTGTTTTTCTTGAAGATGTGGACTTTTTAACGTGATTTCTTAATTCATTGTTATAATTAAGAAATTCATAGTAAAAATCTTTATGTAAATTTAAGCTCTGTTCTTAGGGGAAAATTAAAATAAGTGACAATTTACAATTTTAAATTTTTTATAAAATTTTAAAGAAAGTGGGTAGTGCTGACATACCGAAATTTTGGCCATATCAATTATATATTTGTGTGTGTGTGAGAGAGAGAGAGAGAGAGAGAGAGAGAGAGAGAGAGAGAGAGAGAGAGAGAGATAGATAGATAGATAGAGAGAGAGAGAGAGAGAGAGAGAGAGAGAGAGAGAGAGAGAGAGAGAGTGAATTATATTTTTGTTTCATCATTGTCGTAAAAAACTTTTTTTTTTTAAATTCTCATTTCATGTCTGTTTTTTTCTCGTAAAAGTCGGGGTACATCAACTAGTAAAGATATAAAAAAAAACAAAAAAAAACAATAATGAAACATGAAAATTTAAAAAAACATATAAAATAAATGATAAAATACGAAAATTAAATGAAATGAAATAAAAATATCCCATAATTCCTCTTTCGCCAAAGTTTAATTTTCGGTGTCAAAACGAAGGTTGGTTGGCTGGCTGGTTGGTTTTGTTTTAGGGCATATCAACCCTTTCGGGTCATTTCATGCCGAATCAAGTTATTTTGATTTTCGGTTTCTTAAAATTTTATGAAAGAAGAGTTTGCTACTGTTACTAGTGAGATCAGTTTTTAACTACCGGTATGTTAGCCAGAGTCCGACTGAAGTAAAAAGAAAAAATTTACACAAAGAAATAACAAAATACAAAATTGCTTAAATGGTCACTTATCTAAGTATTGAACGGGTTCATCGTTGCTTAACTTCGGTGATCTCGCGAGAACCGATGCTTTTAACGTGACTTGACTGCAGGCCCAAAAAGAAGGAATCACTTTTGAGTATCTTCCAGACGTGTGCTTGCAGAACTCTCGAAACGAGTGTCCTTTTTCTTCAATTCCTAACAAATGTCCAGTAAACCAAGAGAATAAAGATTAAACTTCGTTTATACAAGGTTGTCTTCCCATCTTTCTTGGGGGAAGGGTTCGCGTAGCGTAGATATTGGGAAAATAGGGGATTAATTATCTTCCCTTAGTAGCGAGGGGTCAATCAAAGGACTACTAAAGATTGGCGCCCAATTTGACTCCTTTTAGAATCACTTGTAGTGCTGACAGAACGACCATTCAAATCACTCCAGTTTCAAGATGGACCTCAGCAGGTAAATCTGGTCGCTAAGTCATTAGGTTTGCAACTCCTTTTGTATTTTGAAATACATCATCATCATGTCGCGCAATTAGCACGGATATCCATGACACGCTCTCGCCAACCTTCTCTATCGTTCAGTGTCACCGGGAGGTCCTCTGCGCAGCAACCAGTATCCACGCAGAGCTGGCCAACGCAGGTCCTTCATGGGCGGCCCACATTAGCCTATCCATGTGCTGGTTTCCACAGAAGAATGTTGACTATGAGTTCGCCCTTGCTTCTCCAGCAGTGTCCAGCATGTCTTGTTCGTCTAACTCGGATGGCCTGTGAGATAGGGAGCAAGTGGTCGTACAGCTGCTTCCTTGAGGGGTGTTGTTTCCACGACTTGTTCAGGATCACACGCAGCATTCTTGTGCAGTTCACGTCTTGTTTATTCTCCAGGCGCCTCGTTAGGTTCCAAATGGTGCAGCCACACAGTAGCACTGACACAACCAAAGTTTGGAATAATTGTCGTTTTAACTTCTCAGTAAGATCGGATTTCCGTATGACTGATAATCTATTTATAGCCGACCGTGCCTTTTTTGGGTTCTTCTTCATCCAGATTCAAAGCCTTGCTGTTAATGTGGGAAAATATATGGTGCCCAGAAAAAAAAGACCATATAAGGGCTAAAGAGTTGGACTGCGACATTGTAATAAAAGAGTTTATAGAGTTATGATGCTATTTTGGGTGGTTACTTTTCTTTAAGTCCTGATAAATGTAGTCCTTCTTTTTTTGCTGAAAAGGAATGAAGGAAGGAAAAAAAGATGAGAGTTACTTTCAAAGTTCAACTTTTATTTCCAGGTTCACAGCTATCTATTGGAGAGGAATTTTCTTCCCGAGACAGTAATAGCTATGTTCCCAGCCAAGGGTCTCGATAGATCTGCAACGAGTTTCTTCCTTGGCGCCAGGAAACTCCTCTTTTCCTAACATGCCTAAATTGTTCTTCCTATCAGAGGCTTCCGGCAAGATTTTTATTTATTTCTTTTTTGTATTTACTTATCTTATTTTATGTTTTGCTATATCTGGTTTTATTTATTATTCAATCCCCACAAGTTTGAACTCCAGCCTTACCATTGTTGGGAATTTACTAACTTAATTCCACATAAAATGAGACATACCTTTTCATCTCCGGTAAACGCAGGTACTCGTTTTCATATATTCCAGTCAGGATACTTTAAACTCACTTAATAAGGAAAAAAAACAAAAAAAAAAAAACACGAGGACAACTATTTAAGACACACGCGGTGTTCGTTTTATTTAACAGGGACTAACTAAGAAAGGTCTAGGGGCAGATAACTTGATCCCTAAACCCAAAATAGGGATTCGTGTCTGATAACCCTGACCCGTCAATTACTACTATCTGTGAGTTTTACTAAGTACTGACTAAAGTGAATATCAACATTTATGTTCATTCTCAGACAAATAAACTTGGTAAAGGTGTGGATCCCTTTACCGCAGCTATGAGATGAATAGTACTACTACTGTTCTTCTACGAGGAAGGCTCAGACGTTCAATAAACCACGAAGGTCGATACGCCACAAGAATGCCAATAGGTAATGGGTTGGGCCATACAACCTACGAACCATAAGCTAAAAAAAGCTTTAACACTTTTGGTCTCGTTGTCCACTTAATGTAAAGTGGGATTTCCTTCACTGAGTAACATTAAATGCAATAACGAAAAAGAGAAGGGCTACTATGCAGTAAAGGGAAAAAGGAAACTGTCTTGTTTACATTTTTAACAGAAAACGTCACTATGAAATATGAAATATTAAGTGCGTATTTAAACTTATATATATATATATATATATATATATATTATATATATAAAGAACCTATATATATGTAAAGAAATGCAACAAATTTATTAAATGCATTTAGTAAATGAATTTATTATTTATTTTTATATTTTTATAATGATTTCATTATTATTATTATTATTATTATTATTATTATTATTATTTCACTCCATTCGAGTTTTTCACTCCTGTCGTAGCTGGTGGTTCACTGGAGGCTTGGGTGACAGCAAGTCTCCTCAGGTCTCCAGGACTCTTCTGAGTATTCCCACCGATCTCAACAATACTGTAGTCTGGATGGTCTCAATTCTTCCTCTGATTTCCAATTCATCCAGACTCTTTTCCAGACTCTTTTCCAGACCCAAGGGCACCAATTACAATTGGTGCGACCTTCACTTTCATGTTTCACAGTTTTCTTAGTTCTCTGTCAAGTCCAAGTATTTGTCTATCCTTTCGCTCTCTTTCATTTTCACTTTGTGATCGTCCGGGACGGCAAAATCCACAAGATGATAAGTCTACCCCTTCTTTTCAATCAACACTAGGTATGGTCTCCTAGCCGGGAATAGGTGATCCGTCTGTACCTCAAATCCCAGAGAATTTTGTGCGTTTCATTTTCCAGGACAGATTCAGGCTTGTGCATATACCATTTAGTTGAATGGTGAAAATAGAATTCCTTGCACAGTTCCCAGTGAATCACCTTTCCCACCCAGCCGCACCTAGTCTTGTATTCTCTTTGTGCGAGTTTACTGCATTCGCTTATCATGTGATTGACAGTTTCGTCTTTTTCCCCACACATTCTACACTTATTATTATTATTATTATTATTATTATTATTATTATTATTATTATTCACAAATTTATTAAATGCATTTATTAAATGAATTTATTAAATGCAAAAATAAAGAAGGACTACTGTGCACTAAAATGAAAAAGAAAAGAAAAAGTCACTATGAAATATCAAATGCGTATTTCTCATTGATAAAACTGGCCACAAGAAAACGAAATAACTTATACATTGTGATTGAAAAGTAATCCTTATTATCTCAGAAAGAATTCACAACTGACCCAAGATAAAGGTATGGCGTGTGGAATGACTTCAGATAGGATTGTGGGTCCTTTCACCATTCGCAATACCATTGAATGCCGAAAGGTATCTCACTCTGCTGCAAGATGAAATCTAGTAAGTTATCAATACTTGGGAGTCCTTTGGCCCGTTGCATTTTACGGCATGTCAACCCTTGTTGGGTTATTTTATGCCGAAGTCGTTTTGTTTTATTCATAATTGATGGGTTTTCAAGTTTTTTTAAAGTCATTTTTTAAAGTCATTTTTTCTGTTTAACCCATAGATAGGGTTCTGGCAAGTACTACCACTCCGGGTCAGAGTGGACCTGGAAGTAATGGCGATTTGAAAGAGCTTCAAAATTGGAACTTCACCACTAGATGCAGTTGAACGTCATACCTAGGACACCAATACTTGGGAGAATACCGAATACTTGATTTTTATTCAAGATGGTGCTCCTCCACATTTCACATGAATGCTGGTGCCCATATAGAAATTCAAATAAAACTCCATGTCATATATAGTTTCTCTTCATTTTCATTTTTGTAAAGATAATGATTCGGTATTAAATAAGATTTTTTTTAATGAGGAGTTACTTTACAATCACCCTGTATATTACTTCTTAATGGATACTCAATTCTTTTATAAACACATTTTTTTTATTTAACCCATAGATGGGACCCTAACAGGTACTACCAATCCGGCTCAGAGTGGATCAGGGAGCAATGGTGATGAAGTGGTGCTGTATATTCCCCAGATCTCCAGAACTGGAACCTCACCATCAGAGTTTAACATCATTCCCAGGACAAGAAGACCATCAGAAGAGTCATCTCCTTTTAGAACATATATGATAAAAAGGAAGTAAAGTTGGGACAGTCATATAGGTACTAGGGATTGACATGGCCAGCCGAGAGTTTTCTGGGACTTTTGTTATCAGATAAGATTTTTAAGGCAAAAAAACATTCATGAGAAAAAAGGCCAAAAAAGCAACATTATTTCTGGGTTGCAGGTTCGATCCTGGCCAAGGACGATAGTAACATAGAACAATTAGTACAGTTTAACACTTGTGCCAAGTCATGGTTAACGGAATGAGAACAGTCTACCCGGTGGATTGAATAAAGGGTTCAGTTCGAAGTTCCGTGAAGGCTCATCATGTTCTGTTATGGAAGTTAATTTTCTATATACTCAGTCACTTATTTCTCTGATTTTTTTTTTTAGATGAGGCTTCATAATTTGTACTATTTGGATTATTCGGACTATTGTCCTCATCTTTATTGTTATCTATCTTGTACCTGGCCATGGCTAAATGATTGAGAAATAGTCTACCCCCGTGGATTGAATAAAGATTTCGGTTCGAAGTTCCATGAAGGCTCCCGAGTTCAGCAAGAAAGTTCCCGAGTTCGACAAGAAGGTTCCTGAGTTCGAGAAGGTTCTCGACTTCAACAAGAAATACCAGAAGAAGGTCGGAGGGCACATCGACCGAAACGCTGTGTAGATAATAATAAAGTTGAAGACAATAGACCGAATAATGCAAACAGTACAAACTCTGTCACCTCTTCACCACAATAAATCTTGGAAGCAAACCCATATAATGTTCTTATAAAGAATATTGTTTTTTTTGTAATGTACTAGCAAATATATGCACCCTCTAGGTGCAAGTATTTAAGTTTTAATGTAATAAAATATTAAATTAGAAAGGCTAAAGAAACTAAAAAAGAACGCAGATAAAAAGATATGAGACAGAGGAAGGTATAATCGAAAAATAGAATAACTGAAACTTACTCTTCTATTTCTCCCGTCATTCATTGCGAAATTTTCCTAATTTATCTATTTAGTCAAATTAGGAAGTAAAGAATAAAATGAGTTATTTCTTCTTGTTAATGGATTTCTTTTAAGACTTATCCCCGAGATTGTTGCTCATATTCATTAAGATAAAACCAAACAATTAAAAATCAATAATACCAAGCACATATTTATTAAAATCAAATTGTTAATATCAATATGCAAATTAGCCTTCCCGTTCACACTGTAAACCGCTATTTTGTTGTGTATATAATACAATTGCATGTTATCAGTATGTAGATATGGCCCACTATATTAATAATGTAAAACAATTTTATTGATAATTGAGGTTTAAATAAAAAATAAAATCATGGTGAATATGATGCAAATAACTTGGGGAATTGCGACTTGAGTAGTTTCGATTACAGACTGACAAGCACACAATCTCCATTATAATAAGAGAAGATATAAAAATGAATTATTACTTTTTTTTAGTGGTGAATTTTTATTTTGTTCTAATTGAATTTTGTGTATATAACAATAAAGATTAGGACAATTGTCCAAATGATCTAAATAATAAAAATTATCAAGCCTCATCTCAAAAATTCAGAGAAATAGATATACTGTTATTTATTTTTTTATCAAAATGAATTCGCACGTGATAATAAGTTGGATATGTGAATTAGAACAAAATGTAGCAGAGACAAAATGTCCTTAATTCTGGTTAATCCATTACTACTGAATCGTGAGTTCGATCCTTGCTGGATGCACCATATCTGCGGGCTTGTTTCATACTCTACCCGTGGCGAAGTTGATAGGCTGTTATTTTACCGCATCAAAATGAATACGCATTTGATAGTAAGTGCTATATGTAAATTAATAAAAAAATGTAAGCTTACAAATTTTCCGTTTAAAGATTTTTTTAATTTCGTTTTTACTTTTGGTAAATTCCTTGTACTTTTTTTTTCCATTTTCATTTTTGATGAATTCTGTTTCTACCATTTTATTGTATTTCATGGGTAAACTGCAATAGATTGTACTGTGAATTTTTTTATTATTACAATGGAGATTCGGTGCCTGTCTGTCTGTAACTAAAACTACATCACTTCTTACGTTCTAATACCCTCAGCAATTGCGCAAGTTTATCAATAAGTATTTAATTTATAGTCAAAACCATTAATATATAGAACAGAATTGAATAAATCTTATTTATTAAAGATGTCTCTATGAACATCTGAGTTAGATTTGCCTCAAAACAGCCCATTCATGCATTTAAAATCCTGTTATGCGTCTCACTAAGAAATAAAGGGTGTGGTTAATTTGCATACTGGTTTTAACAAAACCAGGCTTAATAAATAATTACTTGGTGTTATTGATCTCTAATATTATTATTTAATTCTTCAACGTATTAAAATCAGTCCTATGAATGATTTTATATAGAAACCAATTCAAGAATAGTTAAAATAAGTGCAATCTTTTTATATGCATTCTTATTTAATTTCGTATGTCTTTCTAATTTGATATATTTCATTACATTAAAACTTAAATGTGGGGGGCGCATATTCTTACTAATTAAAACAAAGGAAATAAAAAATTCAAAATTTTATTACATTTAAAGAAATAATAGATATAAATAATTTCTGTTCATTTAACACTCCGCTCTCAAACATTTTTTATAATTTTCTATTTTCGTGTAAGTCTGTCATCTGTCATCTCAGGCACACCTTCCCCCACACCAATATGAGTTGACAAAATCTATTTTTTCTTACGCTAACAAAACATTTTTCCTCGTGTTCTGTCGTGCATGTTAGTTGTCTACCATTTCACGCACACCCTTCACGTCAATATGATAAATTGTCAAATCTACCCTTTTCTTATGTTTTCAATCAAAAAGAAATAAATCATCGTGTTCTGTTGTGGGAGTTCATTTTCTATACCCTCTGTCACCCATTTCTCTGAATTTTTGAGATGAGGCTTCATAATTTGTATGAGGGTGAGTCACCCTCGTACTATTTGGACTATTGTCCTCATCTTTATTATCTACCTGGTCATGGCTCCCGAGTTCGACAAGAAGGTTCCTGAGTTCGAGAAGGTTCTCGACTTCAACAAGAAATACCTAAAGAAGGTCGGAGGGCACATCGACCGAAACGTTGTATAGATAACAATAAAATTGAGTCTGAATAATCCAAATAATACAAACTCTGTCACCTCTCCACCATAATAAATCTTGGAAGCAAACCCATGTAGATTTCTCTAGTGTTCTTATAAAGAATATTGTTTTTTTTAATGTATATAAAATTGGATTATTTCTTCTTTTCAGCGGTGAAGGGATGACGTTCTAATTTTGAAACTGTTGGAAATGTGCAGTACCACTTTATCGCCATTACTCCAGGTCCACCCTGACCCAGAGTAACTGTTAGGGTCCCATATATAGGTGAAATAGATTGTTTTTAATTAGTATTAAATATGTGTTTAGATCAAATTGAATTTGAAAAAAAAAAATGAATACCCAACAAGAATGAATAAAACGAAACATATTCGGCATAAAATAACCCAATAAGGGTTGCCATGCCATAAAATCCAACCAAACAAACAACAGTTTGATACATATTGAAACTTACACAGCCGATAGAATAAAAGCAGAAATAGAATTTTACCAATTTGCAGGTATTTCCTGATTTTCATTCCAGCGTTAGGGAATCTCCTTCGAAACCACCAAGGCTGACCAAACAACATTTTGTCAAAAGAAACTTTAAGCGCTTGTACATTTGACAACAATATAAGTCACGTGGTGATGTTGTACTCAGAGACAGCGGTATCTAGAGGTAGAAATGATTGTGTTATGTGCTAATCTCATTCGAGCATCCATTTCTTTTGGTTGTGTCAGATTTTTAAAAAAATGTATTGTTGTTTTTTTTATTTTATCTTTTTTCTTTTTAAAGAAATGAAACCTGTATGATCTTTTTCTTAGATTTATTTTTTGTATAAATCTTAGAAACGTGTAAGTATCAGACAAACGGTTTGATGCAATGTTAACAATCTTGATCGGAATGCATAAATTAAAATCGACGAATGGTTTCATTGTGGATTTATTTTTGTTTTGTTTTTATATTTTTTGTCGTTTTATTTTCTTTTATTTCTTCTTTTTTCTTTTTTGTTGGCTAAATACAAGAAGTCAACAAGATAGTCACTCCTTTTTTAAAATAGGGACCGGTTTAGCTCAGTCGATAGAGTGTTCGGTTGGGAACCTCAAGGTTCCTGGTTCGATACCGGCCCTCGCTAATGCAGCATATGAGTAGCACAGGGATCTGTGCAGTAAATTGAGGAGCTGATGGTAAGTGTGGCGCTCCACCACAGACAATCTCCTTGGTTTAGCGCGAGTGAAAAGGGGATAGACTCGCTCGCTGTCTGGCTGATACCGTCTTTAGGCCACCCCGACTTTTATTTCTTATGCCCCCCTCTCTCTCTCTCTCTATCTATCTATCTATCTATCTATTTTAGTTTCCTGGGTATGATGTTAAACTGCATCTAGTGGGTAAGTTCCAATTCTGGAACTCTGTGGTACCCTTTCATTGCCATTATTCCCAGGTCCATTCCGACCCAGAGTGGTAGTACCTGTTAGGGCACCATCTAGGGTAGAAACAATGAGTTTATAAAAAATGTGTTTAAGAAAAATTGAGTTGAATACCCAACAAGAATGAATAAAACCAAATGTCTTCGATATAAAATAACCCAACAAGGTTTGACATGACGTACAATCCAACTAATCAACTAACTGACATCTATTTATTTTGATCTTTTTCTTTCTTTCTGTCTATCTTGGTCATTATCTATCTATCTATCTATCTATCTATCTATCTTGATCTGTTCCTATCTATCTATCAATCCATATATCTTGAACTGTTTTTATCTATCCATCTATCTATCTATCAATCTATTTTAATATTTTTCTTTCTCTCTGTCAATCTATCTATCTATCTATATTGGTTCATTTCTGTCTCTATATCAATTGGGGAAATTAGCAGTATATATATGCATGTATTGGGGTCTGCCAAAAGGTTGACTCGTTTTCATTTTAAAAACGAATTAAAATTAATTAAATCGATTATTTAAGGTCAATTTTTTGTCGAAAAGTAGTAACATAAAAAAAGGCAAAATAATATTACAGATGTAATTTATTTTTAATAGATTTTAAACCATTAGTTTCGCTCAATTTCGCTCAAATATTTTGCAAACATGGACGCTTTTTATGTATTTAGGGACTAACAACACATTATTTAGGATTTTAAGGCTTATAACAGTTTCTTCTTAGAAATCAATAACAAAAAAACATTTAATACACTCTGTACAGAAGAATGAATACCTTTTAATGAAATATCCTTTTCATTTTGGTATAAACACACAGAAAAAGACCCTCTAAAAAATTCTTATGCGTTTTGTTTACAAAAGAAATGACCGGGAGAAAATGTCACGTGACCTCCACTTCTACGTTTATGAAAAGAATTATCAAAAATCAGGGAATTATGATTTTAGTAAAATTTTCTGTGTTGACTCATTAATGAACATTTTTTTTAATTACTGAATCATTTCAATCAAACTGATTCAATAGAATCAATAGAATAAATATTATTATTAACGACATTCGTACTAGCGTCTAAAACAAAAATTTATATACCTAATGAAGATAAAATTCATTTAGAATATGAAATGCTTAATTTTAAGTTCCAAATTTCATATTTTTAAAAACACACATTTATCTAATAACTAGTCTACTTTATTTTTGTTATCTAATATTTTTTGGAGAAAACTCAATTGATAAGTTAGGTCACCACCCTTTTAAACAGAACAGGTATCGATGTATATTTTTCGCTCATAATATAATAAGCAATTAAATATTTAGACCACATAGTAAAAAAAATCTCAAAATTTTTTTATTTTATTACATTTAATTTTCCGATTTTCAGAATGTATTTTCTATCAGAGTAGATCCTTTTTTCTTTTCTTTTTTTAATTCTATTCACGCCTTTGGTCTTTTGTCTTTTTATTTATACTGTAATTATTTTCGAAAGTACCCCACCGATATTTTGCTCCCCAAAAATAAGGGGATCAAAGTTAAGTGACCTGAAAAAATCAAAAAGTTTTGAAATGAGATAACTGGTGCATTATAAAATTAATTCATTGATGAATCAACACTAAAAATTTCGTTATAATTGGATGGTTCCCTGATTTGTTGGTATCATTTTTTCAATCGGGGAGTGAATGATTATTTTTAGGGTATTCATTCAGGCTGAACGTCATTTTTTAAATCCTTCAAATTTTGAATTTGATGGAAATAACAACAACACGATCTACACTCCTTCACTCCTACAAGGTTTCCCACATTGAATCATCAATATCATCGTGGTCGGCTATCACAATGGGAACCTTCCAACGACTACAGAAGGGGATAGACTCCCTTGCTATCCAGCTGATATCAACAATAGGCCACTCCACCTACTTTGATTTGTAGCTATATATATATATATATATATATATATATATATATATATATATATAGCTACAAATCAAAGTAGGTGGAGTGGCCTATTGTTGATATCAGCTGGGCATATATATATATATATATATGCTAGCGGATGTACCCGGTGTTTGGCCGGACTAAAAAGGATTTTAGGAATACCTTGGAGTGAGAGATAAAGGGGAAGGAGGAGTAAGAGAGTGGTTAATAGGAAAGTAATTTAATAAATTCCTTATCAAATTAAAAAGAAATCGCTAAGAATTTGCATATTACAGTGTTTAAGATTTTTTTCTTCTTTTTTACATTAAAAATATTATTTCAAAAGATGTAATACTAAACTCATGTTTTGAAGCATTGTTTTATTTTTCTAGCATATGACAAAAATCTAAATTCATTTCTTAATTGTTTGTTGAGTTAAAGTGATAAAAATGTATTCGTTTAATTTCTTTTCTTTTTATTCCTGAAAATGTCACAATAAATAGAAGCTAAGAATGAAACATGTTTTTTTTTTTTAATTTGCAGCTGGAAAATTTCGCGTATTAATTAAAATTAAGAGGAACTGTGGATATACCACAGTATGATAATTTAATTATTACAACGTTTGATATGTTTACATTAGAGCTATTATGAAATAGAACAATAAGTAAAAAGTATGATAATCTTGATTTAACCCTCTCTCCCCCACACACACATACGCGCGTGCTCACTCACTCTTTTCTTTCTTTCTTTTCATCTTTTCATTATTTTATTATGTTCGATTGAAACAGTAACCGTTATCGCACCCGCGCGCTTACTCCACTCTCTATATTTCCCTACTTTCTTTCTATCCTTCTTTCTTGTAATATTTTTCTGTGTAGCATGTACTTTTCTTTCCTTTTTTCTTTATAATAAAAACGGAATGGTCCATTATTTAGCTGAGGTGTACGGGGTTACAAGAGGTTTTGGTGTTTTAAAATTTAAAGGTAGCTGGATATTCTTGGTGCGTGTACTTAGGCTTTTTTCTTTTTACCCCATTTCATTGGGTGGTCGCGCTGAAAAGGAAGGAATTCAAGAAACGAAAGAGACAAAGGGAGAAGGTCGTTTTATGACTTAGTCTTTATTAACCAGTCATAGTCGCTCGTGGCAAGCGGATATTCCCCTGGTCGTGGACGCGACTACACACAGTTAAGGCATGAAATCAAATGGCCGAGATATTATCTTAGGAGTCGGAAGTCGGTCCTTTTTCTCGCACATGCGCGGAGGGTTCTCCCGTGAAATCTCATAGGAGTTTGTTGTTTTCTTTTCTTTTAATTTTCTTTTGGTTTTATTCTAAATCCCACAACATTCCCCCACCTAATAGCAGAGCTCTGTAGGGTTGTATATATGGAAAATTAATTTCTTGTAAGGTGTGTGAGTGTATGTTACTTTTGGTCATTTTGGTTTTGTTGGTTGGTAGGTTGGTTGGTTCAGTGGTAGATAGGTTGGTTGGTTCGTTCATTCGTTCGTTGCTAGGTTGGTTGGTTGTTTTTTTTTTGTGTGTTTGTTTGTTTTTTGTATGAAGGATTTCTTTCAGTTGTCGTAACTGTCCTTCTCAAAGGAGGGTTATTATCCAAACTCTTTCGTTTCCTCGGCAATTCAGGTTTTTTTCTTTTTTTTCTTTCTTTCTTTTTTTGGTCAGGTCGTCACGACGGAGAATTATGGCTGATTTTTTCTAATCACTTGTACGCGATTTGCATTGTGACGAGCTAAATTCGAGCATTTTTCATCTCCTGTCTTATTTTGGTGCACAATTTATCATGGAAACAGAAGTGTATGATTTAGTTGGCCATTTGGTGGAATTAACTCACCTTCTAGGTTGACTTTGGTCCGTATATAAGCTGGTAATTTGAAGGTGTCTTTTTTTTTTTAGACAGCAACCCTCTTTCCTGCTATGAACGGAATTAGCTCAAATTGTGGGTTCATTTTTTTATGTCAGGGAATGTAAAAAAAAAAAAGAAAGAAAAAAAGCAAGTCTCTAGTAGTGGTCACTTTTTGAAGTGAATGGGTAGAAGTAGTGATTGTAGTGAGTAAAATGAGTTCATTCAATCTTTATTTTTTATTTTTTCCTTCAACTTTTTAAGTTATTTTTTTATTTTTAGGTTGAAAATCCAGTACGTCTGTTCTATAGTTTATTTCATTTGAAAAAAGTTTTGAGTTACGCTGATTAAAATTAATTTTAACGATAAGAGAAACTAAATATTCGCGTATTATAATATTCGTTTATTTTATGATTTTTTTAAATTTAAAATATTATTTCAATTGCCTGTTAAGATACAGTGATGAAAATGTATCCGTTTAATTTACTTTCTTTTTTACCCAATAAAAATGAAACACTGAAACGAAGCTAAGAATTAAAAATGTAAAATTTTCCTATTATATATATATATATATATTGGTTTACATTTGAAATAACATTTATAAAAAGGTACCCATTGATTTGAAATATTTTCATGATTTATTTTAGTTCTAAATAAAATCAATAATTTTCTTTTTTTTTTACAATAAGCACTAAATTACAAAACAATATTTTTCTAAAAGGCATTATTCAAATTTCATCTAGGGAATAAACGTGATATTTAAACATTGTGAGTTGTAGGTGTTTTTGTACTTACGTATGAAGATTTACGCTCAATATATATATATATATATATATATATATATATATATATATATATATATATATATATGGGTTTTATATCTATAAGTAAACAGTGCTTAATATCGTGGATAGAGCATTTATCTAAACCTTTATTTCTTAGTGATATATAAGACACATTGCAGGATTTTAAACGCACTAATAGCATAGACTG
>CM042161.1:29203327-29295827 GCA_023376005.1 Doryteuthis pealeii | reverse complement strand
AAATTGATCTTGTGTCACATCCTGCTCGTGTGAAGGTGTTGGTAAATATATATAAAAAGAGATATTTAATAGGCGCTTTGACCAAGTGAAAACTTGCAGGAGTGTGTTGAATAGAAACTCGGTTATTGTGAAGAAATCAAGTTTCATATATTGTTCATTTCTGTCTTTGAAAATACAGCTCCAGCCTCGATACTTTTTCAACTCACCTTGCATATATATATATATATATATATATATATATATATATATATATACCAACCCCTCAACATAAGCACGATATGACTCGAAATCAATTTCTTAAGCGGAGTTTTAACAGGTTTTAATTAATAATGCAAACAGCCTCGTCCAGGATTTGAGCCCGGGTCGACGAGTTCATTTCCTACGACTCTAACCATTACACCACGCACCTCCATATATGTTACATATAAAAATAGATAAGAAAGTTTCCTTGCATCATTTATGAATACTAGCAAGAATATGCACCCTCCAGGCGTATTTAAGTTTTAATGTTGAAATATATTAAATTAGAAAGACTAACAAAATATGCTGGAGAATAAAACAATAATATTAGAGATCAATAACACAAAGTAATTATTTATTAAACTTAGTTTTGTTAAAACCAAAACGCAAATTAACAACGCCATATATTATGTAAACCTTTATTTCTTAGTGATATATAAGACACATTGCAGGATTTTAATCCCACTAATAAGATGGGCTGTTTTGAGACAAATTTAACTCAAAATTTCATAAAGACATCCGTAATAAATAAGATTTATTCTATTCTGTGTATTGATGATTTTGACTATCGATTAAATATTCATTGATAAACTTACGCATTGTCTGAGGGTATTGTAGCGTAAGCAGTGGCCCAGTTTCAGTGATAGATAGACAGACACCGAATCTCCATTATAATCTCCATTATGATAAGATATTTAAATAAAAATATAACGATATATAGAAGAAAGCTAAGCTTCAAGTTCAAGCATAAATTGTCTGTACGATAACATATGTCATGAAACTATAAGATCCAACGTGGAGTTCTATCTTAATTTGCTTATCACAATTCATTATGTCACAGACGATCATTCAGTAAATAGGGGAAATTCTTTTTAAAAGGAAATTTTTTTCTTCAAAATTATCTTTCTATAGAAAACTCTGCATTGTTTGAAATTGGTTTATAGCAAAAATTATTTTAATCACGCATATATATATATATATATATATATATATATATATATATATATATTGAGGCTATTCAAAATTCATAAAAGGATGTCTGAGGTGTACGGAGAAGCATGTTTAAAAATGAGTTTGCCACTACGAGTCTAAAATGAAAATACAGCCGATGGAGTTGAAAGACATTGACTCTCTGGTAAAGAAAAAGTTTCGGGCGCAGCGGTCAGTAAAGAAGGTCATGCTGACTGTCAACTGCGACATGAATAGATCCATCACTATTAATTTAGGTAATCTGAACATTAGATACATAAATGAGAGTAACCTCCCCTTATTTCTTTCACTTTGAGGAAGCCGTATGTTTTGGTCGGCCATTTTTATTTCACCGTAAATCTACACTGAAAATACGAACTTGTTCGAATCAATACAACTGCATGTTTTAACACGAAAATATCATAAAATGTATTCTTAATAACAATTAAGTTCATTTCAAATAATGCACAAGCACAAATAAAACATTTTATGATATTTTCGTGTTAAAACATGCAGTTGTATTGATTCAAACAAATTCGTATTTTCAGAGTAGATTTACGATGAAATGAAAATGGCCGACCAAAACAGACGGCTTCCTCAAAGTGAAAGAAACAAGGGGATGTTACTCTCTATAAATTAATTTAATTTATCCGGATACTGTATGTTCCCGGGAACATACAGCTATAATAAATAAACGCTAAAAGTATTTTATTTTATCTTATAAAGTCATTTTATGTTTTACTAGTCATAATACTCGCGTTTCCCTGAGTCATTTTTTTTTTTCAAGTTAAGGTTTTAATTTGCACTCATGCAGAAAAAAAAAGTTTTCTTTCGGTTTCAGACTTTTCTGTATAAATTCTCTCCTTCCAAAGAAACTGGAGTCATGCACTGTGAAAATGAAGACATTACCATATATCAGATTTCATGTGTTTTTTTGGCACTCCACCCATAAAATAAAAATTCATTAAAACCTGGAGAAAAAAATAAACGGGACATAACGTAATTCTACTGTATTATGAAGAGGAAGAATTTTTTAAAATCTCATGTAAAAATTATTTGATTTACGGTCTAGGGCGGGGGGGGGGGAAGAGCTCAGACGCCCTCCCCCTCCTCATGGCCAATAAATACTGATTCTGATATTTCAAAACTTCACGCACGGTGCACTTTCAAATCCTATGCATTCATAGTTCAGGAATATAGTGGTAAAAGTATATTTAGCAACGCAAAGGATTTTAAGTTAGGGCGTGTTGTAAATTAAATAATTACCCCCTTTGATCAATTCTATCCTGTCTGATACTAGACTACCCTAAAAGACACCGAATTATCTCCCCCTTCCCGCTAGGCTACACAAGTAGTCAAGGCCGCCATATTCAACTGCACATAACTCATATGTTTGTTTGATATCAAAATTGTAGTGGATAGTAGAAAGAGTATAAGACTGTAGTTCCATTAATGTAGGTTTTAATATCAAACAAACGCATGTTAGGTACAATTGAGGGCGATTTTGCGCCCCCTAACGTTATGCACTAGAGCAACTGGCCCCTTTGTTCCGACACTGTGTAGGTGTCATATTTTTCAAATGCAATAAAAAAAAAAAGAGTAAACATTAACGTACATTGTAAAATGCACTCCTTTGTTAAACCTTAAAGTTATACACAAAACTATTGCCTATATCAATTTTAAAGAGCAGCAGCAACAGCAGTCAGAAGCTAAAGGCTGGCTTATATATAGTAAAGTAGTATAGTTGTCGGGGTGGCCTAAAGTCGGTATCAGCCAGACAGCAAGGGAGTCTATCGCCTTTTCACTAGCACTAGACCAAGGAGATGGAGCGCTACACCTACCATCAGTTCCTTACTTTACCACACAGATCACTGTGCTACTCATACGCTGAGTTGGCGAGGGCCAGTATCGAACTAGGAACCTTGTAAAACATACAAATAAATTGGGAAGTTCAATCTCCCTCTTACACTTTCCAATCTCTCTCTCTCTCTCTCTCTCTCTCTCTCTCTCTCTCTCTCTCTCTCTCTCTCCACTCACAGAGAAAATCACATATATAAGAAGTTAATTAAGATATATATTGAGCGGGGAAAAGTGACAGGCAAAATGAGAGACGGTGGTCAGTTTTTTACAATTGTTTTTTGCAAATTTCGCAAAATGATTTTAATGTTGTTTTCTTTAAATTCTACGGCAGTATTTATTTTATTAATTCAATTCGGGTGCGTATCGCATTCGTGCGTTCTGGCCTCTTGCCCTTAAAAACGCTAAGCGGTGCCTGCTCAAAATCCGACCCGTGCTACTTATGAACTCCCTAGCGGTTTGCAAGCGTTTTTCTCGAAAAGTTAATGCGATATGAAAGCGATATTTTACCCCCGCCCATGTCTTTTCTCGACAAGTAAATGTAAATATTTTAACCCCCCCTCCCCTATTCAAAATATTTTTAGCGGTTTGAAGTCGTTTTTATCGACAAATAACCTTTTAATAGGGGTTTGAAGGCATTTATCTACCCAGAGCTCAAACAACAAGTTAATCCGATAAGAAAGCGATATTTTACACCCCCCCAGGTTTTTTATCGACAAGTAAATGTAAATATTTTACCCCCCCCCCCTTTTAAAATATCTTTATTTTCGGTATTTTCATTTTATTTTAATTCAAAACAACTGTCACAAATTTTTAAATAAATACGACCGAGTTTCGAAAATAAAAACAATCAATACATTTAACGAATACAAATAAAAATAAAAATATTCAGATATTCTTTTTTTATTTTAATTCATAACAAATGTCACAAAAACAATCAATCGCTTTTCCGATCACATTAACTTTTCAGGAAAAACGCCTTCAAACAGCTCCCTAGCTGTTTGAACATAACTAGCACAAGGCACCGCTTAGCGTTTTTTTTTAGGACAGGAGGCCAGGAATGCGATATGCACCTTAATTCGCTTTGCAAAATCACTTTTTTCCTGATCACATTTATCTACCCAGAGCTCAATGGGTGATCCAGGGGTCACTTTTTTTTCTAGTAAGATAATAAAATGATGAATATCACAAAAAATAATTATTTATTAAAACCTGCATTTTAAAATCATTATGAAAATTTGATGTCTCAAAACTGTAATAATAAATACCAATTGGTAGTACTATATATGATATACGTTAACTCTGTCGCCTGAAATTTGCACCAGATGGTTTGTGTGATAGTATTAATTGTTCATGTTCCACAGAACCTCCCCATCCACAGACAGCAACATGTCCCATAACTTGCAAAAGGATAAGGACGGAGGGGGTAATACATACACAGAATTGGAGACAATTGATTTCTCGTTTGTGTCAAACTTTTGATTTGTTATTACAATGAGTTCTATGAAGTCGGGTGCATGGCATGGTATAATGGTTAGCGAGTTGGGTGGGTAGATTATTTTTAGTGAGTTTGCTTCTCTCTGGGTACCCCATACTTTTGGTTTCTTGCTAAATCAAGCTAAACTCAGTAAATGTGCTATACTTTGCGTTAACAAAAATTAAAAACTGTTTAAATTGACTTGAATTAGTCATGGAACTATTACGTGTTAATTACTTTTAAGTTGTGTACCGCCTTGCAAAATTTCACTGATAGACTCGTTTGATAAATAATAATTGAACGTACAAAGAATCTGATTTTATCGTATAAAGTCATTTTGTTTACTAACATTTCACATTTCGCTGCGTCATTTAAAAAAAAAATCAGCCACACAAAAACACTCTGGTTGTTTTCGGTTTCAGAATTTTGTATATATATATATATATATATATATATATATATATATATATATATATATATTATATATATATATATATATAATTGTTTTCTATTGTGTAATTACAGACTATAAACCAAGGAGTTTTTTTTATACTGTCGGAGTTTAGAAATAATATATATATAATATATATATATATATATATATATATATATTCGTGCAGATGGGTTTGAATCTCTCTCTCTCTCTCTCCCTCTCTCCCTCAATAATAATACAATATATATATATATATATATTGTATTATATATATATATATTACTACCTAGGTATGTGCCGCATACTTTTGATCTTGTACTAAATTAAACACAGTAAATGACAGTTGGTTCAATAATGTTGTGTTAGTAGACAAAGTTAAAACTGTCTAAATTTACTCGAATCACCCATGAAATTTAATCACTGATGTTTTTACGACACTTTTATGTTTTGATGTTTGCAGTTAGATTATTCTCTTTTAAGTCGTTCAATGTCCTCATTTTGCATATCCCTTTCGCCTAACAACACGACTATATTTCTCTGAATTTTTTAAATGAGACTTGATGATTTGGATTATTTGGATTATTCGGACTATTGTCCTCATATTATATAACCCTGATAAAACATCGGGTTTTAAATAAACATCGAGAGAGAGAGACAGACAGACAGACAGAGATATAGATTATAGGTAGGAGATCTTCTTACTTGATTCATTATTTGCTGGTCTGCTGGTTACTGCCTCGGCCGCCATCATATCTTTGGTTGACTTCTATCTGCTGACTTATTCTTCTGTTCTTCTTTGGGCTGAACTGGATATTGCTTATTTTTAATAATTAATTAATAAGACTTTGGTATGCTTGACCAAGCTTTATCATTTATGAGCCCATGATTTAATTCCGCCGCGGTGGACTGACCGACCTGGAGCACGTCTATGCTCTCTGAAAGCTGGGTCGAATCTAATTAACTCTGATTAAAAACTATCACGTGTTTGTCATGGCGCGTTTTCAAGGGATCAAAAGATCATAACCGTCACCGGTAATTTTCCACAGACTCCCTGATCCTAAAGTTAACGGCCCTTAGTTTAAATTCTTAGCTACGGGTCTGTTCATAATTCATGAGAGGTCATGAATTGTAACACTCATCTATATTGTAATTTGTACAACGTTTCATACAGCATAGAAATAATTAACGCGGATTAGCACTTGTCCCCAGTAATGGTTAGTGGTATGAGAACTGTATACCACTGTGAATTGAATAAAGGATTGGGTTCAGAGTCCCGATTAACGACAAGAAGGTTCCTGAATTTGAAAAGAAAGTTCCCGAGTTCGAAGAGAAGGTTCCCGAGTTCAAGAAGGTTACCGAGTCCGACAAGAAATACCTGTAGAAGGCCGGAGGGCACATCGACCGAAACGTTGTACAAACAACAATAAAGATGAGGACAATAATCCAAATGATACAAAAGCACGATTATATATCTATCCTATGGTCACTGCACGTGGTGTCAATTAAACTATTGGTTATTTTCCATGACTCTTCTAACGAGTTGCCAGTTTTTGAATTCAAATATTTCTACACTTCCTTACAAAATGATTAGGCTATCTATCCATTATGTAACATATAAATACCCTCCCCACAATTGAACTTGGATTTGTTTCTCACTAGGTGCCTCATATTTTTGACCTTGTACTAAATTAAACAGATTATCAGTTAGTGAGTTCGATTCTCACTGGGTGCACCATACTAAGCTTAAAATACGTACAATCACTGATATTATTACAAAGTGATTAAAAACGTTTTTTTTAGAACTAAGTCAGAACAAAGCGTATTTTTTAACTAATTATATATGTACGGAGAGCCTGTTTAGCTCAGTCGATAGAGCGTGCACCTATGAACCACAAGGTTCCTACTTTGTTACCGGCACTCGCTAACTCAGCGCATGAGTAGCATAAGGATATGTGCGGTAAAGTGGGGAGCTGATGGTAGGTGTGATGCTCCACCTCAGACGCCAAAACAATCTCCTTGGTCTAGCGCTAGAGAAAAGGGGATAGACTCCCTCGCTGTCTGGCAGATACCGACATTAGGCCATCCCGCCGACTTTATTTTACTTATATATGTACGTACTTGTGTTTATAAACAATAAAAGGGTCTAAAAATAATTTCCATGAGAAAATTAATTTAATGTACGCAGAAATTGAGTTACGAGATCGATCACGGAACGAATTAAACTCGTAAATCAAGTCACCACTGTAGTTTGTGTTGCATTTGTATTTAGTTTCCCTTTTCTTATTGAGTTTAATAACAAAAGACAACTGTAATTTTAAAGTTAATAAAAGTCAACCAAAAAACAATGTAATGAAAGTTAAGTTAAAACAAAGCGGACGTATATTGCTACAATGAATTGTTTAAGTAGAATTAGTAGAATTCAAAGATATTGTTATGTGTTTAGTAGAACAATAGACACATCTGAACCAATTGGGATCCGTCTAAAAACAAAGAGCAATACATTTTTTGCGAGTAGTCGTTGAGAAATATTTATAGATATCAGTCCACTTATGAAGGCATCTAGTATCGCGTCGACTTTGTATTACTCAGCACTGACGACCTTGTAATTACAATACCCACTTCCGCCCTATCGACTGGGGCAGTAAAATATACCAGCTGCACCTCTGTAGAGGGGTAAAATCCCCCAGAATGTCTTTAAAAATTGAGTTAAAAAAAGGATTGAATCACCATAAAGAATGAATAAAACAATGTCTTCGACATAAAATAACCCAACAAGGGTTGACATACCGTAAAATCCAACCAACTTACCCTTATGCAAGTAATTCCCCATTTTCTTGGAGATTACTACTTTTATTATTTTGCTGAGGGGTAAAATCTCCTTCCCAAATGGGACCATCTGTTGTCCGTGGGCGGTGACCCGCGATACTTAAGGACGGAATCCTGGTGGCTGAGCCGTCCATGGCGTGCAACACTCTACTTTGGCCATTACTTAGGCTAGACGGTCGGCTAGTCACATCAAGCCCTAGTACCTATATGATTATCCCAACACTATTATCATTATGGTACCCCCCCCCAAGCCTTTTTTATCATAAACGTACAAGAGGGCCATGGCCGAGGGTCTTCCTGTCCTAGGTATGACGTTAAATTGCATTTAGTGGTGAAGTTCCATGGAGATGTGAAAAACTTTTTTTTTTTCGTGACTAATTTTTGGTGCTTTGAAATTCGTCAGATTTGAATAAATATTGGGTTTCTATTTCTTTTGAACAGTGGGTGTTTCTATTGGCAATATAAATACAATGTCGAAACGATTTCTGACATTCCAACATGCATGGATGCCAGTTATAGTTTGTTTTTACAATATGAATACCATTTCGAAACGATCTCTGACATTCCGACACGCATAGATACGAGTTTATGGTGTAGACATTATTGAAACATGGATTTTAAGAGTTTTCTCAAATCCTTTTTCTATCAGGGATTTTCCACTTAGAGAATAATAAAAACTAAAAACAAGATTAGTCGTGTATATGTTTCTCGGAGAACCAGGGATTTATTTTTTATTTTTGGTAAACTGGATATATTCTAAAAGCATATAAGATCAATATTTTTCTTGACAATAACTTTTGTACTGGGTCGGAGTAGATATTCTGATTTTCAAAGTGTTTTACTATCTTGTGAGATAGTAACATTCATACCAAAACAATGTCGTTGTATGCATATGAGAGTACAGACCTATATAAACATCCAAGCATATCAATATTAAGACTAAGTGCTGTTGATATAACCCACTTTTGTAACCTGTTTTGTATATGCAATACTTTTCTGTAATGTATACAACGTCTAATCTATAAAAAGGCAGTTGGTATGTATGTATGTATGTGTATGTATGTCCGGATTTGAGGGCTCATGAGAGGAAAGGTTCTGGTGGTGGGGTTATAGGATTGTAAAAGACGGCGGTGATGTGTAAAGATTATGCTATTGCTATATGTATGTCCGGATGAAACTATGAAAACAATTAATGACAAAGAAACGGAGCGTCCGACTAGGAATCACAAAGTTCCGGGTTCGATACCGGTCCTCACCGACACAGTCTTGAATAAATTGAAACATACAATATTGAACAAAAAAAAAAAAAAAATCAGACATTTGACATAAAAAATTTCTTCAAGTCAATTGATGACAATTAATTCGTAGTTTATAACAAAATCATTGTATACCACAATTTGACCTTTTTTCAAACTCAGACAAACTGCTTACTCCATTAGCAAAGGACTAATCACAAATTAGGATATCAAATCAAATCAAAGAAAATTCTAAGAAATTTTATATTTTTTTGGCATTTCTGAAAATTTTCTTTTAAAAATAATTATAACCTTTCGCTACAACTAAGAGCATTTTGACAACAATAATCAAGAAAAATAATAATTTCCTATGTGTATCTAATACATGGAATTTTCATTAAAATTTGTGCTACAATTATACATATGTTACGGTCAAGTAACACTGAAAGCGCCGGTTCCCACTAAATCACAGAAGTTAAGCAGCGATGAGTGAGCACTTAAGCAATAGGTACCGTAAACAATCCGAGTCTTTTGTTTACCAAAACGACTTGATTCGGCATTAAATGATCCGAAAAGGGTTGATATGCCGTAAAACAAACCAAATGAAGTTAATGAAAATCATTTATACCAATGGGAAGATATTAAAACTCGAAACAGAAACCTTTATCAAAATGACTTGATTCGGCATTAAATGACCCGAAAGGGTTGATATGCCGTAAAAACAAAACAACCAACCATTAGAATCTGTAGCAATAATTTAAAAAATGGTTAAGTCTTTTCACTGTTTTTGTTTTTTCGTCCACTACTGTATATTCATGGTGTTACAATTTTATTTTCCTTTGAGATAGATTTAAAACTGTTTCAAAGGTTTTGTTTGATTTTGGTTATTTACTTATTGGTATATTGTCATATAGTATTGTGGAGACTCGTGGTGTAATGGATGCCTGACGAAACATTCGGAAGGAAGAAACAACGAGATCTCACGGACTTGTTAATTCAACCTAGCAATTGCTAACTACTTAGTTCACCTTGTATCTTTGCTTAGTAAACCTTTTTCCCTATCCCTAATAATCGCTATGTGTCTTCCTATTATTTCTCTGTAACTCTGATAATCGAGTTACAACACATATCAAACTTCGTGGGTTATTTAATACCAAATTATCCTTGTAGAAGAACAATATATGTACTATTTAATCCATAGCTGGGGTATAAAAAGGTTCGTACTTTTCCACAAGAGTACTCGTCCGAAAATGAACGTAATAGCGCGACTGGAGTTCGAACTCGTTTACTACGGTGTTGCAGTCCGGTACGTTAGCCTCTACGCCACTGACTAATAGGGAGTGAATAAAGACGGAAATACAACTTGAAATGTGAAGTGCATTGTAGGCACTTAAATACTTGAATCAGATTTTAGCAAGAAAAGACATCAGACGGATTCATGAAGAGGGAATATTATTTATCTTTAAATTATCCTCCTGGCAAAAGTTGGTCAAGTAGTGTGAAACGCAAACAGCCTCGGCCAGAATCTAAACTCGAATGGACGATTCCATTTTCAAGGCCAATAATCATTAAGTAAACATCGCTTTCAAATGTATTTACTGACATCGCCTCCATGTCAGTCGAACACAAGGATCATTATAGTGGGGAACTACGCACAAACCGAAACTCATGCGAGGATAGTGTTTTAAAAGTGCATGAACCCCTTAGGCATTCTTCTTTTGAGACACCTCTGACACTGATCAGCGCTTTTAAATGTATAGAGCTGCTAATTGAATATTAATAGAACTACATCTGTCTGAATTTATTATGCAAATCAAATAAACCTCAATAACTCAAAAGCTTCGGAACGATTATTTGTCAAATTAAAATTCATCCATTTCCTCCTTAGTAAAATAGTTAAATACATTTTCTGCCATTTTTAAAGGTTAGTTTTTGAAATATGTGGAATTTACAAAAACTGGACTGACTGAAGTTAATATGCAGATTTAACTAATATTAGCTTAAGACCTCAGACATCAAATAAAACTATTTTCTCTTTCTCTATAATATATGGGTGATGTAATGAATATGCATATACCTAGGTACACCCCTCACAGTAATCTGATTGGTTAGTGTCCACCATAAATACTTAACATTGTAGTGGTACAATTGCCAACTACTACTACTACTACTACTACTACTACTACTGTGACGTACCAGCTTCATACTTACCTCGACTACTTCTACAAATATATCCCTTACCCGGATATATCAATGGGTAAATGGAAGGATCTAACAAATGCTGAAAAACATAAAATAACAAACTTATTGAGTGAGGGAATGTTCATATTGGAGATATGAAAGGAGTTTTGCAGAAAGCATTGAACAATAAAGAAATCTGTTTGAAAACTCAAAGCAAATGAAAAGGCCTTAAGAACTTCATTCCTTGAGATGAACACAAACTAAAGCGAATTATAGCGAAACAAACACTTTGATCTTTGAAAAGGCTGGAATTGAGGGAATCAAGAAGAAAAAAGATGTAAAAAACTTTGTTAATTGGGATTTTAAAAATTGGTAAAAAGTCTTCAAGGCACCTCCTCTCAATAAAACAAATATTTTAAAGCGTCAAAATTGTTTGATATAGAGCGTAGCTACCCTATGAATTATGTATGAAGTGTAGTTAGATTTTTTAAATGAAGTTCGTTGAAAATTCAAAAAACAGGGGCAAATGGAAAGTTACCGTTGGCTGTTAAAGTTATTGACAGCAGTTAACATTTACTTAACCACCCGGTAAGGAAATGTGTTTGAAAAGAAATTAAGTTAATTAAGCAGATCCTGGCAGTTAGTCAACGGGAGCCAACCTTAGGGTCTTCACTCCTAAGATGCTGGCCTCCCACCACGCGGTTAGAAAACCTTTTGGACTGTGGATTTTTAATAAAGTCTATAAAAACAACAACAAAGTCTTGCGTAATTATTCAACAAGGAATTAGCACAGGCTTCCCAGTCAGTAACATGCAATTTTGGCCCTTAAACTAGACGAGCGATCAAAGAGGCCCCCTCCGATCAATTGGCTGGTCCCATCAAGCCCTATCACCTACATGATTTTCCCGACACTATTGCTCTCAAGGTAAGACTCAAACCTTTTTATCATATATGTGTTAGAAGGCGGTGGCTGAAGGTCTTAATATTTTGGGTATCACGTTAAACTCTATCTGATGGTGAAGTTCCCTTCCTGAAATGTGGGGGATGTGGAGGACCCCTTCATCACCATTACTCCCAGGTCCACTCTGACCCGAAGTGGTAGTACCTGTTAGAGTCTCATCTATGGGTTGAATAGAAAAATGAGTTTAATAAATGTGTTAAAAATTGAATGAATAAAATAAAACGTCTTTGGCATAAAATAACCCAACAAGGGCTGACATGCCATAAAATCCAAACAACCAGCCAACTAAAACGGATAGGGTTTATCAGGAGTATTTTTAAAGAGCATGTTACGATTTTATGATAACTATGTGAATAAATAAACTGGGTTTGTAGAAGTCCTGTAGAGGACTGTTCATGTCAGAAGTCACCCTGACACAACGCCATGAAGCTAAGAGGTCTAGAAGAAAGCAGCGGCAACAAAGCACCGGCACATCAACATCTTCAGGGACATCCTTCACATGCGACATCTGTGGTCGAGAATCTTTTTCAAACATTGGACTTCACAGTCACAGGAGGCGCTGTAACTTCAGGGGCACAAGAACTATATTATAGTCTTCAGAGACTGAAATGCCAATAATAAAATATAATATAATAATATGATAGAAGGGCGTAGTTTTGTAACTGATCTAAATCTAAGATAAACGGATACGGTTCATCGCATTCTTAAGAAATTAGCGAAACGTCACAGTTATCCAAACGTCACGGTAAGCAAAACAAAATTGCTAAATGTCAATCAAGGTAAACAAAAAATAATTATACCTGAACCAAAATTCAGTATAAACAGTTCCCTACTAACCCTAACCCCCAGCAACCTATAAATATGGGAAGTACGGTCGGGAGTGATGTTTTGGTCTGAAGGCGTGAAATTGACTGTCACTGTTTTCTGCACGGTTGATTTCTGTGCCCCCATTGAATACATATTAACAATCTTAAAATTTCATCTTCTAAAATTGGACGCAATATTTATATATATATATATATATATATATATATATATATATATCAGCGCCTCCGTACGAGAAGGATGCTACACAGGGGCAATTTCTGAAGCAGAGTTTAACAGGTTTGAATTTAGAGTGTTCCTTCTCCTAGACTGGTTACCTGGCCATGGTTAAAGAGTCAATTCTGTTTACTATTTACCCATAGCTAGAGGGAGAGTATTTGGAGGCATACCTTTCCCAAGGGTATTAGCGCTATGGGAAATAGCAACAACCATGGCCAGGATTTGAACCTTCCCAGCATGAACCACAAACTAAACTAGAATCAGCCAGGTTAAAGTGGTTGAACCTTCTCATGATGCACCACACAGCAGCATATAAGGAAAAACATAAACAAAAAAATTCACTTTGTTACCGTCGTAGGAAATGGACAGAACAGGACGAGTTCAAATCTTAGACGAAGCTGTTTGTATTTCACATAGCGTTAATACCCTTGGGAAAGGTCTTAATCCAACTATTCTCTCTCCAGCAATGGATATATAGCAGAGAGGCGCGTAGTCTATGGTTAGAGTCATAGGAAATGGACTCGTCGACCCAAGTTCAATTCCTGGACGAAGCTGTTTGCATTTCACATAGCGCTAATACCCTTGGGAAAGGTATGAATCCAATTCTCCCTCCAGCTATAGATAAATAACAGAGCAGACTGGGCTCTTTCAACATGGTTAGGTAACCTATCTAGGAGAAGGAAAACTCTGAATTCAAACCTGTTAAAACTCCGCTTAAGAAATTGACCTTGTGTGGCATCCTGCTCGTGTGTAGGTGTTGGTAAATATATATATGGGCAATTACGAAGTATGTTTCATCTGGCTCATAATATTGATTGCATAATATATTGTGATAATCAAATTCACTTCTGAAAAAACTTTGTTTTTTCTTTTCCTCTTAAACAAGTTGTTTTTTTATGTTTGTTTACCCTTTTGGTTTTGTCAATGCAAAGAGGAAATTATCATAAAATGTTGATGCATATTTCTCCGACAAATGTTCGTGATTAAAGGGTGTGATAAATTCAACACGACTAAACACCTCGTGGAATAATTTGAACTTAGTTTATTCACACACACACACGCCTACAACATATATACATATACATATATATAATCCAAAGATTAGGTGAATAAATCTTCCTTACAACGTAGTAGTTATTTTTAGATGTCGTAGTTTGCAGAGCTCAATGTATGCTCTTATTGTCAAAATCACAGAGAAAAATTATATCAGTAAAAAATAACAGAAAATTTTGATTTTTAGCATTATAGCCTATTTCAGGGAACCTAGAGAAATTATTTAGTATCTCCCATCATCAGATGCAAAATGATGATTCCTTTATTATTCTTAAGTCAGTTGAAAACAGATATTTTTTATTGTCTTGTGTTCCTCTGTGTAGAGCACTCCTGAAGGTAATTTAATATATATATATATATATTATATATATATATATATATATATATATATATAGAGAAGAGAGAGAGAGAGAGACAGAGAGACAGACAGACAGACAGACAGACAGACAGACAGACAGACAGAGAGAGATTTTATCGGATGGATAGAAAAAGACAAAGAAAGAAGGAAAGATTTAGATAGATAGATAGATAGATTTTCACAGATAGATAGAAAGATTTTCACAGAAAAGAAAGAAGGAAAGAAAAATGTTCACAGATGAAAAAAAGAAAGAGAAATTTTCTCAGATAGATAGGTAATGAGAAAGCAAGAAAGAAAGAAAAAGTTTTTCATAGATAGATCGATTTTACAAGAGACATTACCCTTTACCTATATAAGGTTCTAGATCATACTCATGTGTCCAATATAGACTTCAGAGGTTGGTATTTACCCAACCCTTTCCCCACGATTAGGATGGGACATAACGTCGTAAGTATGGGACATCTTGCGAGGATTGAACTCGCTGTTCAGAAGTTATGGATCTGCGATGGGACGCCCGTATTTCTTGTAAGAAAATGTGTCATTTCCTCACTCTCCCATGGGAATCGGATAGGGCACAAAGATTTGGCCTCTTTTGTTAATCAGAATTATTATAATTAACATCCCCAAAATTGTAAAAATTAAATTATCATACTGTAGTATATCCACAGGTCCTGCTAGTAATTATATAGATAAACTAGAAAAATAAATAAATGTGGTGAACTTAAATGGGAAATGATTTATCTCTCCCGATAAAATCATCAGCTTGGCATGTCAGGTTTTATCTGAAAAATAACATGGGGCATCTTGCGAGGATTGAACTCGCTATTCAGTAGTAATGGATCTGCGAGACTAGCTTGGGACGCCCTTATTCATTGTAAACAAGAACATCTGTCATTTCTTCATTCTCCCATGGAAATGGAATAGGGCACAAAGATTTGACCCTTTTATATTAATCAGAATTGTTTTAATTGTCATTCCCAAAATTATTTCCCATTAAGAGAAACACTTTCAATTTGTATGGAATAGTCTCAATGAAATAATTGCAATTCCACATAATTACATCGATCTTTTATAATTATATTTCATTTACTTATGTAGAATCATCACTGAAAATTAAATGATAGCAACAGTTGGACTCCTTGGCGCCATTGTAGGGGTTCGGAAATATGTAAATCCAAGTTTTGTATTGGGTTGGGATTTCCTCCTTGCAGAAAGTTCAACAATTAATTTGAGGACAGTTGCAAACGATCTTAAATGCTTTCTGTCCTCGTATCTCATTGACCAAATTTTACCGGAAATGCCTGCTCTTGTTGGGAAAGTTCATAAATAGAAGTGACTATTTTGCGATTTTCACTGAAAATTTGAATTAAAACCATCCAGACAACAGCATTGTATATATTGGCTTGAATACTGATATGAGTCCTGGAGACTCGTTTTGACTCTGTCTCCAGTGAAAGACCACTAGCTAACACTAGTGTGAAGAACTGACAAGGAGTAATATATATATATATATATATATATATATATATATATATATATATATTATATATATATATATATAATATATTTCTAATTGACCGTTTCAGTTTTTGGTGTTTGATTCGGTTGGACTCAAATTCTTCCACAGACAGGTAGACAGTGGCTCTCCAGCTAGGTCTATTACAAGCCAGCTTCTCCCAGTCCTCAACAGCAATAGCAGTGTTCTTCAGAGTTTCCTTGAGGAAGTCCTTAAACCTCAATTTGGGTAATTTTCAGCCAAGCAACATTCGAAGTGGAGAAGTTCCAACATGTGGTTTATGTGGAAGAGTATGTCTCTCCAGGGCTGGCCTGGTGAGTCATCTGAGAAAACACAGGAATGGAGAGTCAAATACAACTGGCATATAAATATGATGATAAAAAAAAAATTTTAAAATTTAAAAAAAAAAAAATTAAAGAAATTAATAGCAGGAAATGGTTTTACTCGAATCACGAGTTGACAGCCATCATATATATATATATATATATATATATATAATATATATATATATATATATATATATATCCTTTCTTGTTAGCTTGTGTGCATGAAAAATTACTAACTATACACACTTGTGGTAGTTAACCAGGATGAAAATCATATTTAATTTCTGGGAAAACTCATCTAATCACACACACACGCACGCGCGCACACACACATACACACTCACTCATGAATTATGTCGGAAGAATAATTCTTATATACGTTGCCTTTTAAGGAAAAAAAAAAGTTGAATAAGAATTTAATAGAAATTTCTTTGTTCTTCATATTGTTTATACGCATATACACACATAGATACCAGGCGGATATAGATCGTAGTTAAAATTGCCTTTTTAAAAACATTTTCTAAATATTACTTTTTAAAAACGCTTGTCTGGCGATCGATCCATCACCGTGAAACTGATAGTAACGCAAAAAAGCTGATGCCGATTGTTTGGTTTCTGACATTTATAAAAAGGGAAATTTAGAAAGTAATTAAAAAAAAAAGATTTTAACCATGGTATTAGAAATCAATATCACCAAGTAATTATTTATTAAACACGGTTTTGTTAAAGCCGGAATGCAAATTATTCACGCCATATACTACGTAAAAATTTATTTCTTAATGATATGAAAAACACATTGCAGTATTTTAAACACATTAATAATATGGGCTGTTTTGAGGCAAATCTACCTCAGGTAGACTTTTATAGAGACAATGTTAATGAATAAGATGTTAACTAAGATTAAATAATGATCATATAATAACCATTGAGAATATAACGTAAATAACTAAGGGAATTTTGACGTTGGTGGTGACGTACTTTCGGTTACAGACAAACAGACACATAATCAGCATTATAGTAATATATATATATATATATATATATATATATATAATATATATATATGTATGTATAACTTTGAACCACGTATCTTTGAGAATCTGTGTTACACCTCAAAGATACGTGGTTCAAACTAACTGAGCTGAAAAAATGTAAAACTTTTTAAATAAATAACTGGTACATTATATATTTTATTAATTAATATATAAACACTGAAAATTTCATTAAATTAGGTTAATTCCCTGATTTTTGGTATTTTTTTCTTTCAGCAGGGTAACATGCGATGCTAGAATTTAGGTCCGTTAAGTTCGATTTAACCTAATACATACATATATATATATATATATATATATATATATATATATATATATATATATATATATAATTGCATACCTTTCTGAACTAATTTCTTTATTCGCCCAACGTCTCATTATTTTGAGCAGAACGGTGTACTCAATTTCCTGTGATGCGTCGGTGACCACAGACATTTTGGGGGGGACCAAAACAAACCGTGGTCTCATAACTTTTTCACTGACGCAAGACGATCCCGTGGAATTTCGTTGTTTCTATATAGTATGACAAGTTACACTCCCATATATATATATATATATTTCATAAATAATTACACTATTACTGAAACGTGAAATTTAGGTGACTCCACGAATTCTTTTAAAAACAAAGCGACATGTGTTGATAAAAAATCGCCCGAAACCTTTGAAATTAATTTTACCATAACAGTTACGTATTTCCTTTAAAATTATATCTTCCTTTTGTTTTGATTTTTAATGCAAAAATAAAATGTAAATGAATTTTTAAAAGGAAATCCTTCTTTGTTTTGTTTATTCTTTGATTCATCGGTCGGAGAGGCCCTTTCCGATCAATCGGCTGGTCACATCAACACCTAGCACCTATACGATTGTCCCGACCCTATTGCTCTTATAGCAAGCCCCAACCCTTTTCATTATATATGTCCTGAGGGTCTTCATGTGCCGGGGATGACGTTAAACTCTATCTGATGGTGAAGTTCCAGTTCTGGAAGTCTAGGGAATGTGGAGCACCCCTTCATCACAATTGTTCCCTGGTCCACTCGGACCCGGAGTGGTAGTACCTGTTAGGGTCCCACCTATGGGCTAAATAGTAAAATGTGTTTATGAAAAAATTGAGTATCCATTAAGAATTAATTTATTTCAAAATTTTATCGGCATTAAATGACCCACTGAGATTGAAATGCCGTAAAATAAAACAAACAAACTGAACTAAACTTTAATTCCTGTTGACACCAATTGCAAAAATGCAGGAATTATTTTATATATAAAAAAGGGTTTTCACATATCCATATTCCGAAATTGAATATATCTAAGGTCCAAATTGAACGGAATTGTGCGATGCTGCAGTCAATTCCTTTAACTCCTACACCACTGGGTCTCACCCCTTGCCGAATAATTAGTACTATTTAACACCTAACTGTGTGGGGGTGAGAAGGACTAATACCCTTTCCTAAGGGTATTAGTCCGAAAGTGTAATAACAGGGAAAGAGATTTGGCTCCAATGAAGAAGTGATATCGGAAACTGAGGCGTATTTTGAGGCCAAAGACAAATCGTTCGGACCATATGACCTTTAGGCACCCCTTTTGCTTTGCTGATTCATAAGGACATTTTTTCATTTACACCATCAACATCCGGTTGTTTGTTAACAGACGATTTTAAAGGGTTATTTTTAAAAATTATAAAACTAACCCCTAACCCTAACCCCTAACAATCATTCTACAAAAAAGGCATCGAATTGTTAGAGAAGCGTTGGAATCAGTGTATCACCCTATAAGGAGACTATGATGATGAATAAAGTCGAATTTTGCGTAAAAGTTGTTGTATTATTTAAGACCGGCACTTATTGAGTGATGTGTTAGCACAATTGGAATTCGAACTCGCTTGCTACGATGTCGCAGTTCAGCACGTTAGCCACAACACTACGGAGGACTTCCCCTCCACCGAGTACATTAGAACTGTTTTATTCTTTTTGTTTTGTTTTGTTTTGTTTTTTGTTTTTGTTTTTTATTTGTTTTTGTTGTTTGTTTTGCTTTGGTTTTGGGGTTATTTGTTTATTGTTTTTTTGTGGGGACGGTCTTTTTAATGGGGGTAATGACCGGGCCACCTGCTAAAAATATGCAGTAAGAATAATAATTGTCATTTATACATTACTCATTTAATATAATTATCTAAATTATTCAATAAAAAGTCAGTGGTTCCTTTTATCAATTGAATCTATTATGTTTATAATAATAAGTAGAGACATGCATCAAGAGAGCAAAGGAATTCATTGGGATTGCCGATCCTAAAAAAAACTATTCATAAGTTTTTGACCTAAAAAAAAGCTTCCTTTTAAAAATAAAAAAAAAGATTGAAAAATTTACTGAATTCGGTTGAAGCTATTATTGTTCTTATTAGACCAACTAAGTGCCTGCCTTAATAAGGGAAGGGTTGCTTGCTTGGATTTTACGGCATGTCAACCCTTGTTGGATTATTTTTGGCCGAAGACGTTTTATTTTGTTTATTCTTGAAGGGTATTCAAAATGTTTTATTTAACTCACTTTTTTAACTATTTTTTCTATTTAACTCATAAATGCAACCCTAACAGATACTACCACTCCGGGTCAGAGTGAGCCTCGGGGTAATGGTGATGAATTGGTACGTTACACTCCCCAAAGCAACAAATAATGGAAAGGGAAAATACTTCACACACACACACACACACACACACACACATATATATATATATATATATATATAATATATATATATATATATACTATAACATATACAAATATTTTATTTAATGATACAAAAATACTTCATGCTGACAATAAAATAAAGAATGATAGATAGATAAATACATATGGACAGACTGAGATAGATAGATAGATAGATAGATAGATAGATAGAAAGAAAGAAAGAAAAAGAAAGAAAGAAATAGTTTTCGATAGATAGATAGATAGATAGATAGATAGATATTGATCGCAACGTCAGGCGACAGCCCCCCCCCTTCATTCATTGTCTTTTTGTGAGCTCGTTCATGACTTTTCAATCCTGCCAAGTTTTGCATAACTTTGAACATGTCTGGCACACATAACGATTGATGTTGACTGAGTCTACGGGTGTTGTATACTCATCACTGTGAACTTTTGTGTTAAGATTGTGACCACCAGCTGTTCGGCACACTTTTGTGCAACAGGAACAAAAGTAGATAGATAGATAGATAGATAGATAGATCAAAGTTGCCATTTACTAAATTGAGACTAGTTTGACACACAGTTGCATGTATTGAGCATCCAGTGAGAATCGAACTTATTAACAATAGTCTGCTATTTTAGTTTGCTGTCCATTAAACAAAACGAGGTGTGAAGTGCTTAGTTAGATATGTCAAGTTGATGCAAAAGTTTCCAACTCAATTGGATTCATTTATCAATTTATTGATACATTCAATATATATATATATATATATATATGTGTGTGTGTGTGTGTGTGTGTGTGTGTGTGTGGAGGCGCGTGGTGTAATAGTTACAATCGTAGGAAATGGACACAGCGAGACGAGTTCAAATCCTGGGCGAAGCTGTTTGCATTTCACAAAGTACTAATACCCTTGGGAAATATATGGATCTAACTATGACACAAGATCAATTTATTAAGCAGAGTTTAATAGGTTTGAATTCAGAGTCTTCCTTCTCCTAGACTGGTTGTCTAATCAAGGTTAAAGTGCCTAGTCTTACCTACTATTTACCCATAGCTGAACGATAATAGTTGGACTCATACCTTTCCCAAGGGTATTAACGCTATGTAAAATGTAAACAGCCTCGTCCAGAATTTGAACTCGTTTCACCGTATCCATTTCCTTCGACGGTAACCATGCGCCCCCACAGCAGAGAGAGTCAGCATATTCTAAGCCTCGCCGACAGGGAGAAAGTAAGATAGAGATTAACATTATGAAACTGTAGAAGTAATTCCCCTGATATTGTGGAAGCAATACTGTACTCACTGTCGCAGTGGGATTCCAGCTACCGTCGATTTGTCAGACAAGGAATCAAGCTGTAACTCAATATAACCAATGCATTGCTGGTACCATAATGCAAAATGATGGATATTTATCTAGTACCATATTCACATTAAGATCAGCAGCTAATCAGGACTCAAGAAATGAGATTACGCAGATGCCAGTATGGAATATTCTGAAATGCTATAAATATCAATTGCTTTATTTACAAATTCTAATACTTAGTTGTTATTGTTCAATTCAACAGTGCATTAACTTAGTCAATTCAACAGACACATGTCCTCGCACTAGAATACGACAGCCCAATGCACGAAGAGGATATGGGTCAAGGCATTTATTGATCTTTGCGGTGTGCCAAATAAAAATGCAATGAAAAATGGAAAATATTTGTTTTCATTCCCACGTACGCGTGAGTGGGGTTCCCATCGTAAATGGGACACCTTTATTATTATGAAACGTTTATAAATAGCAACAAACACATTGCTATTAACAATCGCTTAAGTGGCCGTTTTAACTCAGTTGGTAGAGCAACCGCCTAGGGATCACAAGGTTCCTAGTTCTATACCAGTCACCGCAAACTCAACTCATGAGTAGCACAGATTTGGTAATCTGATCTGTGCGGTAAAGTGGGGAGCTGATTGTAGGTGTAGCTCTCCACCTCAGCAAAAACAATCTCCATGGTCTAGCGCTAGCGACTCTCTCGCCAACGGTTGATACCGACTATAGGTCACTCCGCAATTTTTTTTTTATCGCCAAAGTCTCGCTGAAAACACTGACCTTTTCTTTCGAATTTAGACAACTGTTTACTCACCATTAGCAAAGGATTAATCATAAATTAGGACATCAAGTCAAGGAAAAGAAAATTTTAGAAATTTCATATTTTTTGACATTTCTGAACATTTTCTTTTAAAAAAAAATATAACCTTTCGCTACGACTAAGAGAACTTTGACAGCAATCACCAAGAAAAAATAATCACTTCCTATGTGTGTCTAAGCCATTGAGTTTTCATTAAAATGTGTTACGGTCAAGTCACACTGAGAGCATCGCTTCTCGCCAGATAACCGAAGTTAAGTTATAAACCTGTTTATAGCTACTTTAAACCTTAGATGGGTGACCACTTAAGCAACAGTAGATGCTGTAAGTCAGCCTGAGGTCCGTGTGTCATATCTAAACAAAGCCTAGTATATGTATTTACCAAACCCTTCGTACGAGCAGGATGTGACACAAGGTCAATTTATTAAGCGGAACTTAACAGAGTTTTCCTTCTCCTAGATTGGTTACCTAATCATGGTTAAAGAGCCCAGTCCGACCTACTATCTACCCAGAGCTGGAGGGAGAGTAGTTGGATGCATACATTTCCCAAGGGTATTAGCGCTATGTAAACAGCCTCGTCCAGGATTTGAACTCGGGTAGACGAGTCCATTTCCTATGACTCTAACCATTACACCACACACAGTAACCATATCAGAAATTTCATGAAAAAATTTCTGGCGATAACATTCTTTTAAAATGTACAGGTGCTTGAGTATTCAGGGTATAATGTTAAACTGCATCCAATGGTGAAGTTCCAATTTTAGAGTTCTATGGAGTGTGGAGTACCAATTCATCGCCATTACTCCCAGGTCCACTTTGACCTGGAGAGGTAGTACCTGTAGGATCTCATCTATGCATTGAATAGATAAAAATAAGCTTAAAAAATGTGTTTAAAGAAATTGGGTTTTAAAAAACTTGAATACCCATCAAGAAAGAATTAAACAAAACTTCTTCGGCATAAAATAACCCAACAACGGTTGACATGACGTAAAATCCAACCAAC
This sequence comes from Doryteuthis pealeii, assembly GCA_023376005.1. Lineage (NCBI taxonomy): Eukaryota > Metazoa > Mollusca > Cephalopoda > Myopsida > Loliginidae > Doryteuthis > Doryteuthis pealeii. The sequence continues at coordinate 29,272,490 of CM042161.1, read as the reverse complement.
CAACCAACCAACAGAAGCTTAAAAGATGGTTGCGGTTTACTGTGTACATTAATTAATTCACCACTTCTTTTGTTTTCTCTGTATTATTTGAATATTTTGGGCTGTTGTCCTCATCTTTGTTGTTATATACACAACGTTTCCGCCGATGTCCCCTCCGGCCTTCTTCGCGTGTTTCTTGTCTAACTCGGGGGCCTTCTCGTCAAACTCGGGGACCTTCTTTTCGAACTGGGAAGCCTTCATGTCGTAATTGGGGGCATTCACAGAACTTTGAACGTTTTAGTCAATCCACCTGGGTAGACTGTTTTCATTCCGTTAACCATGACCGGGTACAAATGTTAAGCTGTGTTAAATATTCTGTTATTATCGTCTGTGTTCAGGATTGAACCTGCAATCTACAGACGAATGTCACTTGTAGCTATATTAACTCAATCCCTATATCCGTTGCGCCATGTGTATTTTTTTCGTTTTATTTATTAATTTATTTATTTTTATTTGCTTTAACAAACAGAAATACTAATATGTCATTTCTTTTCATTATATGTAGATAATTCAAAGATATGACCTGATTTTGATCCAAGAAATCCGGGACAAATCTCAAACAGTGATGTACGATCTGTTAAACCGTTTGAAAACGTAAGTAGCTCAATTGTCTCGTTCTTATTTAATGGAGATTATGGTTTGTCTGTAACCGAAACGACATTACCAACAACGTCACAATTCTCTTAGTTATTTACGATATATTTTCAATTATTATTAAATAATATTTATTTAATCTTAATTACCATCTTATCAAATTATTTAATCTCTATTAATCTACCTGAGTTAAATTTGCTTCAAAACAGTATCTATCTATGTTATCTATATGTTTAACATCCTTAAATGTGTCAATAAGAAATAGAGTTTTACATAGTAAATGGTTTTGATAATTTGCATACTGGTTTTAACAAAACCGTGTTTAATAAATAATTACTTAGTATTATTAATTTCTATTATCATTGTTTTATTCTCGCATTCATCAAAAGTAATGATATATATAAGCAAGGTTAACGAGCCCTGTCTGTCCTACTATTTACCCATAGATGGAGGGAGAGAAGGTGGACGCATATATTCCTCAGGGATATTGCAAACAGCTTCGTCCATGATTTGAACTCGCCTCGACGAGTCTATTTCCTACGACTCTAACCATTACACCACACGCCTTCAATTATAATTGCAAGTGTAATTATATTATGTATGTATTAAATGTTTTTTCTGTGTGTAGATAAGCTTATCTTGTCTTTTCCGTTTAATTAGTGTTAAGGGCCGGTTTAGCTCAGTCGGTAGAATGTCGGACTAGGAACTACAAGGATCTGAGTTCGATACTGGGACTCGCCAACTCAGCGTATGAGTATCAGACGGTTCTGTGTGGTAAAGTGAGGAGCTGATGACAGGCGTGGCACTCTACCTCAAATACTAAAATAATCTCCTTGGTCTAGCGCTAGTGAAAAGGGGATAGACTCCCTCAATGTCTGGCTGATACCGACATTAGGTCGCCCCGCCGACTTTACTTTTTTTTTCTTATATCATGGACATACTAATTATGATATTGGTCCTTGAGTGGGGTGTCAATATATAATTATCTTCTTACCTCCAAGCAAACCAACATCTTAAAGAACTGTCCTTCAATACAATTCAAATTAATCCAAATTCAAATTAGTGAAATAGATCACTAATTAGGACCGAGCCTATTCTAGTAGTGACCACCCCAAGCGGAGTTTAATGGGTTTGAATTCAGTTTTCCTTCTCCCAGACTGGTTGCCTAACCGAGGTTAAAGTGCCCAGTCTGCCCTACTATTTATCCATAGTTTGGAAGGAGAGTAGTTGGATTTATACCTTTCCCAAAGGTATTAGTGCTATGTGATCTGTAGCTTCGTCCAGGATTTGAACTCTGGTCGACGATTCCATTTCCTACTACTCTAACCATTACACCACGCACCTCTACGTAAGAAATGCTTGTTGATTCACTTACCCGACACACCAGACACTTACTCCATTATTGATTTGCTTCTCATGGCCATTTGGATGCCACCCCACAATTTTTAGTGCTTATAATTTTTTTAAATATTGCTAATATTGTTCCTTGTGAAGTGGAGACTCCTCTCGATATTTTCCCTACTTCCAAGCAACCTAATACAATAAAGAACTGTCCTTCATTATAGAAATTCTTGTTGATTCACTCCTCGACACTTCACTGTTGACCATTGGGCTGTCGCCTATGATAATCAGTACTTATAATATTTTTAATGCTGTTAAACAAGCGAACGTATCATATTTCTTCCGGATATTATTTTGTAAGTAATTAAGTGACTAGACTTTTGTCTTGTTTGGGTGTTACTTTGTTTCGTAAGTCAAATGATAAACAATTATGTTTCATTTAAATTACTTAAAAAGAAAGAAAGGAAATGCTTGTATTTTAAATGTCAATTCGGTTATTATTATTTTCAGAGCAAAGACTCCGTACCGGATGCACATCAGCAAACGCCTAGGACGCACTAACAGCAAAGAACAGTATGCATTTTTGACAAGGTGAGTTATAATATTTTATGGCTGGTGGCACTGACCACTTTGAGAAGCCCTGCTCTAGACTATTGTCTCTCTTGGAGAATAGGCATGTGTTATATATCCTTTTACATCGGGTATATAACTGATGAGAGAGAGAGAGAGAGAGAGAGAGAGAGAGAGAGAGAGAGAGAGAGAGAGAGAATGAGGGGATTATGAATTGGGTCTTCTATTTTTCTCTGCTTGTCTACTTGGTCGGACGCCATCTTCCTTGGAGCTGATTCTACTCCTTTGTTGAGGGCTCTTCTCAGTTCTTGTTGAGAAATCAATAAAGACTTGTTTTTTTAAATATTCTTTATTAAAAACAACCCCAGCCCAAATAATTCTCGAACCTACGCGGATGAGAAGCCGGCATCTTGAGCGAGGGACCTCTGCGTCCTCTCACATTGACTTTCTCTCGGCAACTAAAAACTGATTCGTCACACGCTTTTATTGGAGCATTTCGGAAGGGGTCAAGTAGAGGTCACCATCTAACAGTCGACAGTAACTTTCTATTCAACCTTCCGATTTTGAATCTTCCGAACTTCAATTCAAAAGTTCTAACTATACTACTTACACAATTCATAGGCTACCTATGAATTATGTACCATGTGTCCGTTAGGTGGCTCATAGACTGTCACATTTTCTTTTTACCTCGGTTCTTTGAACAGTTGAGACATTTATTAAAAGGGATTTCAGTTATGATTTGACACAAACATGATTTATTATGAGTAAATTTAATGTAAAACTGGAATTAAGAAGTCCAACTTAAACGAATTTGAACCTTAGCTCTATCGGTAGAGCATCTGCTAAGGTTCTGTTGTAGAGTAGCTAGCACCCCTTCAGCACTCTACCAGATGGACTGACGGATAGCCTTACGATTAAAGACTTCAACAGTAGATTAATAAGCTGATTAATATTCAGAGTGATCTTACTGCGTTTGGCTATACCGCATTTGACCTTCCTCTATTTCTTGTAAGTTTGTCTTGTTAATTGTTTGTAACTTCTGTGCGGTAAAGTGAGGAGCTGATGGTAGGTGTGGCGCCCCACCTCCGACACAAAAACAATCTCCTTGGTCTTGAGCTAGCGAAAAGGGGATAGACTCTCTGGCTGATACCGATTTTAGGCCAATTAAGCAGAATTTATGTTGATTCCTTTGAATAATGACACTTTTCAGACGAATTAATTTAACCGTTTTTTTAGTTCTTTTTCCATATGTCAGACGCAGTGACAAGTACGCCAAAAGCCATTGATTCATGACGATGATTGAGACATTCTTTGGATTTCCACAAGAGCCCCCTTAGCTGGGTTGTAGTCCTAATACCTCTGGGTGTCAGACTGGGAGGCCCTACCAGGAGATTGAGTCCTGGAAGGCATAAATCTAACACTACCACCCTGTCACGGTGAGGAGGTGTTGGACATTAAGGTGGCACGGCATCTTTTGCACTTGAATAATCAAAAGACTGACACTAGCTCAGTCGGTAGAGCGTTCGGCTAGAAATCACAAGGTTCCTAGTTCGATACCGGTCCTCGCCAACTCAGCGTTATGAGTAGCACATGGATCTGTGCGGTAAAGTAAGGAGCTGATGATAGCTGTGGCGCTCCACCTCAGATGCCAAAACAATCTCCTTGGTCTAGCGCTATTGAAAAGGGGATAGACTCCCTCGCTGATTGGCTGATACCGACATTAGGCCGCCCCGACGACTTTACTTTACTTACTACTCACATAAATCCCCAAATGGGTTAGAAGGGGCTCCTTAGCTTCGGTCGGCAACCTATCTAAGTCAAGAAAAAGTCCGACACAAAACCTCCACTGCTTTTCAAGGAAAGGCTAGGGGAGTAAAACCCGAAACCAATTCAGCAGCTTAAGGTGATGTGATATTGAAATCCAGTGCTACCCAACAACTCCTGTGACCTTACCGTTGCCAAATAGCATTGGTTCCTTACCTTTCCTTTGGATCATAGCGGCAGTGTAGAGAGCTAGGATTTGCTGCTTGAGCAACAGCTCATCCTCCATATGAACCCGCCCAGGCTACATAGTTCCAAAAATGAAAAAAAAATTGAACACTACTCCATCGTCTCTCGTAGACGGAAAGATACCAACAACAACATATTTTGGTAGAGCCGCTGCTGTTTTAATTAAATGAATAACTGAAGCTTATCTTACAGCTGTTTGCTGATTTTTTCCATGCAATTTGATAACATATTTTTGCGCAAACTGGAAATACATTGGTTTTTTGGGGAAGTTAGAGATTTGGTGCGAGTACAAGAGATTATAAAAATGACCTACTCTGTTGATAGACCGATCCTATTAGCAGTACAAACAGCGGCTGAAAAATGATCATATATTTCATATATATATATATATATATATATATATATATATATATATATATAGTATGAACAAAATGTAATAAGACAAACAGGAATATTTCTTATATGTTATTTATTCTCAACTAGTTTCGACCTTAGGTCATCGTCAGGAGAAAAATTCTTATTTGAAGAAATTGTTTTTAGAGAGTTTTTTTTTTAATGGAGCATTATAAAAGAATTATAGAAATTGAAATATTTTTGAGAGTTTGACATGCTATTAAAATCCGGGTAGAGGAGTGTGTTAGTAGTAGCAAGTCCATCTGTTCCGTGAAAAAAACCTCTTTTATATATATATATATATATGTATATATATATATATATATATATATATGGTAAAGGAAAGGAATTAAAAATCGGTCATATTAGGAGTCATAAATTTATTTCTACCCATATGTATGTGTATATACATGAGTTTCATATTTTATTGAATTGGTTACAGAATTCAAGGGACATTTTATATATTTGGGGGTAATTTCTGTATTTCGTAAATTGTTATTTTATTCACACACACACACACACACACACACACACACACACACACACACACATATATATATATATATATATATATATATATATATATATATATATATATATAGTTTGAGATTGAGTTTTGTATAACGACATATCAACCTCTGTGGGTCATTTAATGCCAAAAAGGTTATTTTGGATTTCAGTCTTTAAAGTAGTGGTTCTATGGAGATAATTGATTATGTTCTGTTATATTTTGTTGAAAAGGTTGCCTTTTTTTGTAAAATTTAAAATGTTTTCAGGGTTTGTATTCTTAAAGATGTCTACTATTTACCCATAGCTGGAGGGAAAATAGTTTACTACATTTCCCAATGTTATTTTGCGCTATTTGAAATGCAAATTATGTTTACGTCTATGTATATATTTTTTCTTTCAGCCTTCAAGTATATAAACTTCATTGCTATCCACGCTGACCCGAACACTGCAGTATCCGAACTGCAGAGTTTAACGGCTGTTTATCAGGAGACGCTGAAAAAGTGGGGAAGCGAGGAAATTGTCATTCTTGGAGATCTTAATGCTGATTGCAGCTACGTTCCGAAAAGTAAATGGTATTCAATTCCTCTAAGATCAGAAGAGTATTACTGGCCAATTGAAGATTCCCATGATACAACAATCTCTGGCACCGACTGTGCATATGACAGGTAGGTTTTCAATTTATAAGAAACCAAATAAATGAATGCAATTCTTTAAACAAAGAAAACTATTTTTCAATGGATGTGATCTAAATAAGAATTCTGTCCTATCATCAGAGTATAAGAATTAAATGTGTAGTTCTTATAATAGGTTAGAAGGCTCAGAGTACCCTTCCAACGTAGGTGCATATATTCATGAATAAATCCGAACAAAGAATTAAAACATAACAATAATACAGACTTTATTGTCTGAGCACTTGGAGAATGACATACATGACAAGATACAAAACAGACAGGACTAAAATCCTTTGGAAGTGAGAAAGAGTTCATAAAGAATATGAGAGTCACTTACTGATAGACTGATGAAGCCGTGCTCAATGCAGAGCGAAATATATCTCCTACATCTACTTGTCTGAGTTGGTCCTTTGTCCACATTTTTCCCTCTATTCTTTTACCATATATATATATATATATATATATATATATATATATATATATATATATATACTAGCTAAAGTACCCGGTCCATGACCGGACAAAAAAAAAAAAAAAAGAGAAAAAAGTGGTGACTTAATTTGGCGGACCTGAACTTTTGGAACCCCACGCCCTCTAAAATTTTCGTTTTTAATTATTTTTTTTTCAACGGATTATTATCGATTGCAAACCAATCTATCCGATTGTAAAAAAAAAAAACTAAAAAAAAGTTATTTATTTTTCGAGTTTTCAGGGGTGCTCATTTCCCCGTATAAGTTTATAGTAAATCGAACCCCCATATCGAAACCGCTCTATCTTAACAGTTGGGCTGAATTTGCACTAAGGTATCAAAATTAAGGTGACACAGAAAAAACAGAACCCACAAATTTTGTAATAAAACTGTTAAATTCAAGTAGGGGGGTTAGGATTTGGGGTTAGGGTTAGGGGTTGGTGTTTAAGGTAAGTTTAATGGGAAAATAAATAAATAATTTGGGTTCTGTTTTTTCTGGGCCACCCTAACTTTGACACATTTGCGCCAGTTTCCTTTCGAGCAGTTCCGATATGGAGGTTCGATTTACTATAAACTTATACGGGGAAATGAGCACCCCTGAAAACTCAAAAAATAAAGAACTTTCAAGAATTTTTAAAAAATCTGATTGATTAGTGTGTAATCGATAATAATCCATTGAAGGAAAAATAAATATTTAAATAAAATTTTCTTTTTAGCGGTTCCGATAAGGGGGTTCAATTTACGATAAACTTATACGGGAAACTGAGCACCCCTGAAAACTCGAAAAATAAATAACTTTTTTGAATTTTTTTTTACAGTCTGATAGATTGGTGTGCAATCGATAATAATCCATTGAAAGAAGAAAAAAAATTAAAAACAAAAATTTTAGAGGGGTGTTCCAAAAGTTCAGGTCCGCCCTTAATTTAAAAAAAAATCTGCCTATTTATTTATCATTAGAATTATGATAAATTAAATTGAATTTTCTCATTCAAGTTACGTACATTAAAATCATTTTTATTTTATGTTTAAGGTAAGAACATATCATACACTGTTTTGTTTATATACGAAATGTTAACTACATCGTATTTTTATTATAATTTTTGTTTTATTTTTATTACAATACGAATACAACTATGTTTACTTAGTTACGAAATAAGTAGTTATAATTTAACTTCCAATTTTTGTAAAAGGCTTTTCTTTCTAAAATTCTTTTGTTTTTAATTTTTTCGTATATATACAAAGTTGAGTTATATTATATTTATTAAATAAACGAAATAAAATTTATTAAACAATAATAAGCGCTTATTATTTATTTAATAAATAATAAGCGCTTATTATTGTTTTTTTTACTTCACTCTTTCTTACCAAATAAATATTTGGAAGATAGATTATTTCATTTCATTTCTAACTAAATTAATATTTTAAAGACAGGAATAAAAAGATTGCGATATGAATAAGATTTGATTTTTCGTTAAAACATACTTTTGCTGTCCGAAGCAAAATAATTTTTTTTCTAACTCGCTATAAAAAATAATTCAATTGATAAAGACTCGTACAAATTATAAATTGAGCAAGATTATTTTCTCTTCTTTTCACGAAAAGTTTCACTGAAACTCCAGTTTGAAAATAATAATAGTATTTGGGGACAATTTTAAATTCAGTTTTTAATTGCTTGATAAGTTAGAAATAGATTGTAATTTATTTCTTTGAATTTTTTCTACATGACAATTCAAATCTAGTTCTTAACGATAAAGAGAATGCAATATCTATTTTTGCTTACATTTTAAAACGTTTTCATTAGTTCTCTAAACTATTAAGACTTTTTTTTTAAAACCATTAGTATTAATTACAAAACAACTCGTTTTATCATTTTTTTTTATTTACATTTATACAACCCTATACTGGTGACTGATTTTTATTGACATTTAAAATCTTATTTTAAAAAAATGTAACCGTAAACTTGTGTTTTGAAACAATTTTCATTTTTCTACAATTTTTTGTGCATGACAACAATTTAAATTAAGTGAGTGTACATTGTACAATAAAAGTTAGTTTCAAAAACATACGATATTTATCGTATGTTTTTGAAACTAACTTTATAATAAATATTTAGAAAGATTATAAAAAAAAGATTATAAAAGATTATAAAAGATTATAAAAAAACGAATTTATTTTACGTTAAAATTTAGTTTGTCGCTAACATTTTCATTGTTTCTTTCTTTCTTTCTTTATTTCTTTCTTTCTGCTGCTAAAACAGCAAGGCGAGTCGCTAACATTTTCGTTGTTTCTTTCTTTCTTTCTTTCTGCTGATAAACAGTCAGGCGAGCCTCCGCTGATAGACCAAGTATTAGCAGCAGCAGCAGCAGCTATGCTATGGCTTTCGAAAAATCGTTTGATTTTTGTTTGATTAATCGATTAAATCCCTTAATCAGTAAAAATCAATAACCAAATTTGGAATTTTTCTTAGTTAGAACGATATCAATGTGTATGCAAGATTTTGAATCTGAGTGACCTCCCGTTTTTTTGTTATACGTCGACACGTACATACCAAAATCTCTGTTTTATATATTAGATATATATATGTGTGTGTGGTGTGTGTGTGTGTGTGTGTGTGTGTGTGCGTGTGTGATTAATATGCTTTATGCAATAATGTTACTTATTCTTTCCATAAAAATAACATTATGTATTGGATATTGGTATTATTCACTTGTTTTGTTTTCGTCATAATTTCACATTTCTGAACAGATTTTTTTGTCTTTCTCTTTTCCCTACAGATTCATCATTGCCGGAAAAAAACTAATTACTTTGGCAAAAACTGGAAAAACAACTGTCTTTAAATTCGACGAATACTTCGGCCTAGACGTAAGTAAAATGCTCCAATATCGCCAAACAATAATTGTCCGAAAAATGCTGAGTTATTTGCTATCAAAAACTGCAATCTCAATTTTCATCTTTTAACTAATAATTCCATGAATTTTGAACGGGTAACGAGAGCAATAATATAAAAATTATCAGAACGACGTGGTTGTTGGCGCCATCAGTACGACAACAAAGAGATTATAATTAACGTCATTTGAAGACTATTAATGTTAACAAGTTGATTTTTCGAGTCAACAAAAAAACAATTTCAAAACACAAATCCACGAATAATTTTTAAACAGATCTATTTGACCCATATATGGGATCCTAACAGGTACTACCACTCCAAATTAAAGTGGAACTGGGAGTAATGGCAATGAAGGGGACTCTTCAGAACTCCATTAGATGCAGTTTAGTGTCATACCCAGAACACCCCTTTTTTAGGTGTGGAGTCTTCTCCCGCTCAGCAGGGGATCTATTTAACCTATAGATGGGATCCTAAGAGTAATGGCAATGATCTCCATCAGATTCAATTTAGTGTCATACCTGGGACACTTTTGGGGGTGTGGAGTCTTACTCCTCTCTGCAGGGGATCTATTTGACCCATATATGGGACCCTAACAGGTACTACCACTTATGCGTTCGTCCCTGCTTCTGCAGCAGTGTCCACCATGTATTGTTCGTCAAATGGCTGAGGCGGCGTGGTTACGTAGATTAAGAAAATAGTGTACTCTTTCTTTCTCTCGGAATATTAATATTTTAGAATTGAGAGTGAATTTTCTTTCTTGCTTAATACATTGTACTCCCGAACGCTGAACGAATATTGTGTGTTAATAAATATCTACACAGTAATACTCGCGTTCCTTAATGGTAAGACCGTTATCATCTTGTAACACCCTATGGTTAAAAATGAAACCGTCCAAATCGTCCAAGATGACATGTAAAAATGTACATCCTGATTATCTGGTATCGCTTATCCGCCGAATTCCTATTTCTTGTGAGTACCGTCACCTCAGCAAAATAATGGACCATTCCGTTTTTATTAGAAAGAAAGAAAGAAAGAAAGAAAGAAAGGGACGAATAGGATATGCTACATAGAAAAATATAATATGAAAGAAGAAAGAAAGCTATAGAGAGAGTGGGTGAGTGTGCGGAAGCGATAACGCTAATCCGTTCCATCGAACATAAAAAATATATATCTTTTCATGTGTATGAAAAAGAAGGAAAGAAAGGGGGAAAATTAAGTGAGAGAGTGTTAAATCAAGATTATATATATATACTGTTTACATATTGAACTATTCAGCAATAGCTCTTAAGTAAACATATCAAACGTTGTAATAATTAAATTATCATACTGTGGTAAATCCACAGTCTCGCGAGTCTATTAATATTTTGGTACCAGGCTTTAAAAACCATCAGCTATTTTGTTTGTTTGTTTTTTTCTCCTAGCAATATGTGAAAACCTATATTTTATACTAGAAACGGCTACCCAGCATCAACTGGGTAGAGGTGGATAAAATATATATATTGATTTGTTTCCTGTTGAAATTTACAAATGCTAAACATTTTTAAATAGAATCTCAAAGCTATTTCTATGTATATTTTAATTTTTAAATATATTCGAATATAAATCAAATTTTCATTATTTATGCACAAAAAGCAAGAACTGGTGATATTTAATGTATATATATCTTCATTTACTCGTTAATTGTATTATTTTCGTAGTTTCATTCGGACATACATACATACATAATAAGTAGCCTTTATATATGTAAAGATAGATATAGATAGATGTATTGTAAAATGATTCACGCGCTTTTGCAATTGGGATCAACAGGAATTAAAGAATAAACAAAACAAAGAAGGATTTCCTTTTACAAATTCATTTTACATTTTATTTTTGCATTAAAAATCAAAACAAAAGGAAGATATAATTTTAAAGGAAATACGTAACTGTTATGGTAAAATTAATTTCAAAGGTTTCGGGCGATTTTTTATCAACACATGTCGCTTTGTTTTTAAAAGAATTCGTGGAGTCACCTAAATTTCACGTTTCAGTAATAGTGTAATTGTTCATGGAAACTACACACACACACACACACACACACACACACACACACACACACATATATATATATATAATATATATATATATATATATATGGGATTGTGACTTGTCATACTATAAATTCCACAGGATCGTCTTGCAAGCTATGACACGACTGTTTGTTTTGGTTACCAAAAATTGTCAATGGTTACTAAAGCGTCACAGGAAATTGAGTTGGTGGCTGATCGATTGAAGTAATCAGTTCAGAAAGTTATCCATTACGATATATTATATATATATATATATATATTATATAATATATATATATATATATATGTGTGTGTGTGTGTGTGTGTGTGTGTGTCTGTGTAAAATGAAAATGGAAGTGAATCCGACGGTATGTTGAAAAGAGAAAGAAAGTTATCCATTACGATATATATATATATATATATATATATATATATATATATATGTGTGTGTGTGTGTGTGTGTGTGTGTGTGTGTGTGTGTGTGTGTGTCTGTGTAAAATGAAAATGGAAGTGAATCCGACGGTATGTTGAAAAGAGAAAGAAACGAAAGAAAGTATTGAATGGATAAAATAGGATATTTTAATCAATTTTAAAACCCGTGTAAGTAAAATTGACCAAAATATCCTATTTTATCCATTTTTTTCTTTCCTTTCTTTCTCTTTTCAACACACACACACACACACACACACACACATATATATATATATATATATATATATATCCTGCAAATAGTCTCATCCAAGACACACACTGACACAAACACACTTTTATATATATATATATATATATATATATATATATATATATATATTATCCAATTGCTACTTTAATCTTTACGTTGCAGTGGCATCCAAACTGCTCAATATATTAAAAACATAGAGCAGTAATAATAATAATAATAATAATAATAATAGTAACATTTGTAAAGGAAAAGGGTTAAGGGGCTACCATGGTTTCAATCCAAATGATTTCATCAGGACCGTACCCTACGCTTAATTAAATCGATGTACTATATATATACATATATATATATATATATGTGTGTGTGTGTGTGTGTGTGTGTGTGTGTGTCTCTCTCTCTCTCTCTCTCTCTCTCTCTCTCTCTCTCTCTCTCTCTCTCTCTCTCTGTGTGTGTGTGTGTGTGTGTTGAAGGCTATCACAATGCAAGTGTAAAGAAAAACCATTAACTTTTATTAAACGCAGTTTTGTTAAAGTCATTATGCAAATTATTTCCATCATATATTATGTAAATCTTTATTTCTTATTTATAACACATATTTCAGGATTTTAAATGAATTAATGATATTGGCAGTTTTGAGGTAAATCTAACTCAGCTAGACTTTAATAGAGACATCGTTAATAAATAAGATGCTGATTAAGATTAAATAATGACTATTTCATAATCGTTGAGAATATAACTTAAAATTAAGGAAATCGTGACGTCAATGATGACGTAGATTAGGTTACAGACAGACAGATCCATAATCTCCATTATAATAAAACCAGAAAAAAAACCCCCGGGCGGTGTAAAAGTTTATTTTTCAAAGCTTTTGCCAGAGTGGGGGTGGAGTTAAAAATTCAATGACATAAGTAAATAAAATCATGAAATTTATTAAAGGGGTAAAAAAAAACAATTTGAAATAAAACTTCGTTCTGTTCCCCTCAAATAATATGTTGCGCGTATCAATTAATTAAATAATTATTTTGAATATTTTTCACAAAATCATAAGTATTTATTTATTTGTAAACTTTTAGTTAACTTCTTTTTACTGAAAAAACGGCGAGAATTTTTTTTAAATTGATTTTTAAAATTGATTACAAATTTCTCAAATAATTTTTTTCCATTTAAAGTAATACAATTTTTAAAATTATTGTCATAGTTTATATAGTTTATTTATCTAAATGATATATAGTTTATTTATTACAACGGAAAGGATTCAAATATTGAATTATAAGGAACAGTTTTTATTTATTTTATTAATATTGATTGTTTTTTATTCTATGAATTGACGATTTTGGTAAACAGTGACGTAGTTTTGGTTACAGACAAATAAAGACCGAATCTCCATTATTAATAGAGATGTAGTTAATTTTATTCTATATGTTTCTTTTTTTCTTTTTTCTTTGTAGAATACAATGGCCAGATTAATTAGTGATCATTACCCAATAGAAATGGATCTTCCTACCACATCAAATGAAATTCCATATTCAGCTTCATCGACGATAACCGTAAGTATTTCATTTCAGTTTTTCTATTTTCTTTTTCATTTTTTCCTTTTTTTCATTTATTTATATTCATATTTGATTTGATTTGATTTCTTTTATTCATTCATTTATTACTAGAAGCGGCAGACCGAGCGTCGCTTTGGTATAGGGGGTAAAAAAAAAGTTAGTCTTGTAGATCCATTATTACTGAATCGCGAGTTGGATCCTCGCAGGATGTCCCATTTAAATCCCTATGTAAAAAAAAATACCTTGCGTTGGTCCGGCCTAATGGGGCGTCCGAACAAAAACGTTCACAGACACCCTTAAAAAGAAAAATTAATGTCTCCTATTTAAAATATCAAAGTCCATGTTGTTACTATTTGAATTTTATTTTTTAATTATCTTCACGAATATAAATCAAATCTTCATTATTTTCTCCCAAAAAGCAAGATAGTGAATGTGTATATATATATTTATTTATTTTCTAATCTACATTTGTATAATAATAATAATAATAATAATAATAATAATAATAATAATAATAATAATAATAATAATAATGAAATTTATTGTGTACAGTGCTCAGGTGCACCACAACTAATCAAAGTCTCATGTCTAGTACATAGAATAATATATTAGTGTCAGGAACATGAACAGCGTACAGTAATAATATACATGTATGTGAGCGCGTGCGTGCATATATGTGTGGATGGTAGTATCAGGTATAATGTTGACGGACTACAGGAAGCATGGATTAAACAATCTTTTTTTTCCTGGCTTGGCGCGGATTATAGAGTACCCGATTAAATCTAAGTATACACTTTTCAAATCTCAAGTTGATCATTATTGGATTTTATTTTCTTCCTATTTTCTTATACAACAGCTTGAATAAATTCAAGGTAAATATAAATACAATCACTGGATTCATCGTTAAATTCTACCCTAGGAATTTTTTTGTTTGATCTTGGTGCTGGGTTTTATTTTGAATTGCATCCCCGGGTAGGTGTGTTGATTGTGACAAAAATCAAAATCATACGAGGCTGTTTGTGTTTCCTTTCCAATTAATTTTCTTCGGATTAATCCATTTCTTCTCCCCTTCCCCCAGCTATGGGTAAATAGCACGGCAAATTGGGCTCTTTAGCCTTGCTACAGTAACCGGTCTAGGAGAAGAAAAAACTCTAAATTTAAATTAAGTATTAACCTGGATAGGGATGGGCTCGGCCAGGCTATTACTGCCCGTGACATGTTACATGAGTTACGTCCCCACGACCAAAACCGGCTACGAGACCAGTGAGTGATGAATACGTTCACTAAATATTTTGTTTTTTTTCGTTTTGTTCAACTCATATATCGTTGGATTTATTTCCCTTTCTTTTGTAAATCTCCTATTGCTCACCACTGGATTTATATTTTGTTTCCTATTTTCACATATCACAAACGATGATTTAGTCCCTAGTGACTCCAAATGAATTCAAAGGTAAACATAAATATCACCAGTGGGGATAAGATTTAGTTTGTTTGTACTTGTATCCTATCCCCAATTAAGCTGGTTCTTCCTTCTTGTGGGCTGGTAATGTGAAATGGAATTTAAGGAACGAAAAATGAACGAAAAGGAAAGAGACAAAGGCAGGAGGTAGTTTTATGATTTAGGCTTTATTGACCGGGTCATAATCGCCTGTAGCAAAGGGATGATCTCCCTGTCTAGTAGGAGTGACCAGACCCAGTTAAGGCCTGACTCGAAATGGCCGAGAGATTATTTTGGAGGTCGAGGGACAGTCCTTTTTGTCGGACATGCGCGGAGGGTTCTTCCGGTGAAGGTCCCATGGGAGTTTGTTATTTTTTGTGTTTTTTTTTAATTCTAATTTTATTTTCATTTTATTTTAATCCCCACAGATTCCTCGTTAAGTTCTACCCTAAGAAACTTTTTGTTTGATCTTGGTAATGGGTTTTATTTTGAATTGCATTCCCGGGCAAGTGTGCTTTTTGTGAAAAAGTTACATCAGAAACTTATGCATGTTAAACCACATTTACTAATAATTCGATAATGATACTTTTTGAAAGAGAGTAAGATGCAATATCAACTGTGTTATTCAAGTCGTCCTAAAATAGATAAGTGAATAGAAGTGAAAATGTATTCTTATATACATTCATATATACGTACATACATGACAGTAGATAACTTTAAGATGTTATGTGTATCCATACACACATATTTCATATTGCTCACCATTGGATAGCAGTACCTATCACTCGATGATTTTATTGTGAAATGTTAGAACGGAAATTTGTACATGATGCCGCCATTCACCAATAATCTAATTATACTCCATCTCCCTCCCTTTCAAAAAGTAGTATCAAAAGTTTTATCATCAATTCTATTGGTTTTAATGAAAAAAATGCTCGATATGGAAATTCATTAAATTTGCAAATTTATCAGTTATTCCTCTTCGCCTATTTTCCCCTATTTTCTTATACCACAATCTGTAATTTGGTCTCAGCGGAGTAAACCCCTAAAAAATTCAGATGGAGTAACGCTGAACTTCAGGGTTACACAGCAACTCACGTGACACTGCTGTTGGCAAACTGCATTTACCTTTCATTTGGACCACAGTAGTAGGGTGGAGAGGGAGGATCTGCTGCTTGGGCACCAGCACATCCTTCATATCAAACCGCACAGGCTATTTAGTTAAAAAAAACAACTTTTGGACACTACTCCATCGTCTTTCGCAGACGAAAGGATGACAACCAACCAATTTGGACTCTAGTGACCCCAAATCAATTCAAGGGTAAATATAAATACCACCAATGGGTTCATCGTAAAATTCTACCCTAGGAATTTTATTTTTTTGTCTTGGTAAAGGGCTTTGTTTTGAATTGCATCCCCTGGCAGGTGTGCTTATTGTGAAAATATTACATAAAAAATTTGTGCGTGTTAACCCTCATTTACCAATAACGCAATTATTATACTTTTTGAAAGGGAGTAAGTAAAATTAGCGGAGTGGTTTATTGTCGTTATCAGCAAGAGAGTCTATCCCCTTTTCTCTAGCGCTAGGTCAGGGAGATTTTTTTCTGAGGTAGAGCAACTCCCCAATTTACCACACAGATCAGATCATCTAATATGTGCTATTCATTCGCTGTCTTTTCGGTGAGAGCCAGATTGTTCATTCACTTCAATGACCCGTATGTTCATTGAAGTGAATGAGCAATCTGACTAGGTTTCATCAGACATTATTTATAGGAAAGACAGACGATTCCATTCTCATTATTTAGGTACTATATAACAGTTTTCAATCCCAGCTTTATTCACACTGCCAACATTTTATTCAGTCTCAATAGTCTACTGTAGACACTGTAGAAAAACTTTATAAAAGTAAAGAATCAAACCTTGAGCACCCAGGCAATTTAAACCATAAGCTGTTATCAATTCTAGTTTCTGAAAGTTTCTTGGAACTGATAAGACCTATCTTTTCGGTCCTCGCTGGTGGAGCGAAAAGCAGATGTTTGCATTTCTGCTCGTAGAACAGAATAGAGACTCTTCAGCGTCGGCATTCTATATTATTTGATATCGCCATAAAAAAACATGGAAGGCAAGTAAGACTTTTCCCACCATTTCTTGTACCTCTTCTTACACATTGTTTGTTCATGGAGCATCATGTACAAGTGACCTTTTGGGACATGTTAATTTGTTAGTGTAAATAGTCTTGCATGTTAATGTATGTATATTAAATGCCATATATGTTCATCGTTGATGCGAGTTCGTTTTTATCTTTTCATACCACGTATTCAGTGTAAGTGTGTTTCTAGATTCATTAATGTATTTTAGGGTCCTAATGTCATTTCTATATCGATAACAAACTGTTCTTATATAGCTATCCAAAGTTATATCAAATTTATAATAGAATTTGATTTAGTTATTTATCATTTTATATCTTTTTATCCAACAATGTGGGTGCCTCTCAATAATTCGGGAGTTAACAGCCTCAGACAGTCGCACGTCTGCTTTGCCTGACGTCTGGCTGAAAACTGATTACCTAACTAGTCAAGTCACGTGACGTACGAGATTCCCGCCTTTACCGACTGTCTGGTATTTTTTCAACGGAAACCTACCCGCCTACGTTCTGATTTGAAGGCCAGTGCCCCCTTATTCTACAGATGTTTTTCAATAATCTATACTACCATATAGTTTATGCAACATTTTTATGATTAACTATTTTTTGCTTGCCTGGAACCTCCAAAATGCTATCTGATCCCGATTGACCATATGGCCCCTGGTTGAGAACCATTACTTTAAACCATACAATTGTATGCAAATAATTAGTATGAAATGAGAATATTTGATATCATATAACTGAGTGCCAAAAAATCATAAGAAACAACTATACTAAAAAATGTAAACATGAATGTATAATGAACACGATTCCCTAATCTCTTGACATAAATGACCCTAGACGGGTTGACATGCCCTTAAATCAATCAATCAATTTACAAATTACATTTCAAATCTTCATGAATCTATCGACTCAAAAAAAGAACTGCATGCAAAATCAAGTCAAATGAATCTAAATATTTCAGAGTTATCTCCCTTAGACGCCTTGAACGTTCAATGATGCAATTTGTGAAGTACAATGGAACCTCGATTCTCGAACATAATTCATTCCAAAATTATGTTCGAAAACCGATTTGGTCGAAAACAGAAACAATATTACCCATAAAAAATAGTGTAAAGTGGATTCATGTGTTATTCACCATCAGATGAATGCTTGTTTATGAGTCTACAGTTATATGGAAAGACGTCTATTTAGCCAAAAGAACACATAACAATTTAAATACAAAAAAGAAAAGCATTATAAAAGTAATATTGAACCTAATTCTTAATCATTTTACATACCTTTTTCCAGCGCCTTTTCACAAATTATACCTTCGCTAATACAGTTGTAGCGATTATTTCTTTTTCTTTAATAGATATCAGCAGTCATTTCTCAACTTGGTTCATTATTAACTTTTGCTTGCTAACAACACTTGTCTCACCTTTCACAACATCAGCTGCTTTTATCAGATCTTTATTCTTCAGAAAAGTCGAAATCATCAATTTCTCGCCATGCCATATCGGGTTGAAAGATTAGAGACTCGAATACCATCCTCAGACTTTCCGATTATTTCCTTCTTCAATTCTAGCGTTGCTCTCACAACTTTCCTCTTTCCGTTTCCTGTAGTATCACTACTGCTTTTATTAGGATCCATGAATAAGGGTTAAAGTAGCCGTAAAATAGAGAATAAATTAGGTATGCCCATTATGTCGAAAAATCTATGTTTTTACAAAACCCCCCCGTTTCAAAGTAATTTACCAAAAATCAGGGAGTTATCCGATTTTAATGGAATTTTCAGTGTTGATTTATCAATGAATAGATTTTATAATGCATCAGTTATTTCATTTCAAAACTTTACGGTCATATTCGAGCAAAATTGACCGAAAAATAGTTTTAAATATATTAAAAATAAATTACATGTGTAATATTATTTTGCTTTTTTTAATGATGCTCATTATGTTACTACTTTTTGACTTAGACAAAAAAATTACCTTAAATAATCGATTTAATCAATTTCAATTCGTTTTTAAAATGAAAAGCAGATGAAAAATTGGGTATACCTAGAATAAACACACATAAACGGTTTGGCTCGGCAGTCATTCGTGTGACTTCCGTTTTCATCATTTCAACTCGTGTGTTCTAAGTCTGAAAATTTGTTCAACTACCGGAGTCTTTTTAACGCAATTTTTTTTTTGTTCAGACTATGAGTTGTTCAACTTCAGAATCATTCGAGAATCAAGGTTCCACTGCATCTTGAAACTGGGAAATATGCATATTTTTGCTATTTAAAAAATATATATTATTTGTTTTTTTTTTCTTTCTTTTTGGGTAATTGCTAATCGCAGTTAATCCAAATGTTGCAGAGTATGTTGATTCAAGGTTTTTCATCCATCATATCATCACATTGGATAGAGTGTAGTATGTTGACACTGTTCATTATTTTCATGTGCATCTTCTATAGACCAATATGGTATGTACGTGCATGATTTCAGTGTGTCATTTCGATAATCATTTTAATTCTTTCATAATCTACTAACAATTTTCAATGGACAACTCGAATAGTTTAGATAATTTAGGAATTATTAAGACATCAAAAATTTAGGGTTTCATTTTTTTGTTCTTATTCATCTGTGGTTGGAATATTTTGTAGCAGGTTGAACTAGTTATTTATTGGATCAATTATTTTTAGCAAAAACGAATGTTGGGTTGATAGTAGTAATAAACTATATATATATATATATATATATATATATATATATATATTGATGGTATAGTTTACTATATCTAATAAATAAAGAGAGCTCAATATTAGTGATAGAGCATATATATCTAAGTTAAGATAGCATAGACATTGTCAACAAGTGCTTGGTAACTGAAAGTTTCTCACCTACGTGATCCTCAGACCAAGATGGCATAGGTAACTGACTCTCTGTCTACACTATTCTAACATATATCCTAATTTATATATATAATATATATATATATATATATATATATATATGTGTGTGTGTGTGTGTAATAAATGTGAAAAATAAGAGTTGTGAAGATGTCTTATTGATATATGGAAGATTTTTGTCAACATTTAAAACATTTTGATTATCAAATAGATATTAAATATACATATCTATAATCTTTCTCAGGATATTCAAATATCGTCAGGTGATGTTAGCGTATTTATTTATCAAATGGTAAATTATCACTTGATAAATAAATATTCCAATGTCAACAAAATCTTTAAAATATTAATAAATCATCTTCACGATTCTTATTTTTCAGATTTATTCCTAATTTTCCCACATTGGATTGTTGGATTCATTTCCATTTCTTCATAACACACAAACACACAAACATAATCCAAGATTTTTAATGCCAATTTTCAAAACAACATAATCTACTTACCTGGCACACTCCAGTGAGCTTCGGCCACTGTACCGATAAAGTAATTAACAGCGTTGATCCCAGGGTGATATCCCTCCAGACAATTTCCTGCACACTTGATTTAAAGGGGCAGGGCTGGGTTTATTGCCCAGTGTCTGAGCCGCCCCATTGAGGGGGAATGCTGACGGGATCAATGCATTTTTTGCACCTACCATGTGGGCCCACATCAAAAGATCTTGTGTCACACCTGTATATGTGGGGTACACAGTAAATACCTACTCTCATTTCCTTCCCATTAGTCTTGTATCAAACTAAGCTGAGTACCTAAAATGGTTAGTGAACTCAGTTCTCACTGAGTGCCTCATATTTTTGACTTTATATCAAACTCCACTAAGTTTGAGTTCCTTACCTGATTATTGAACTCAATTTTCACTGAGTGCTCTATACTTCTGGCCTTGTGTCAAACTAAACTATGTTTAATAGTTATTCACTAAACTTAGCTTAGTTTAATATAAGTCATTGATTTTTAAGACTTTTAGGTTTAAAAATAAGATTTATATTATTTTAATCCAGAATATGCATTTTTTATACAAATTTTAAAAGATATTCCGGCTCAGGACGTGAATGTTATTTGAACCTCTCATGCCAAATGGTGAAATTTTCCTTCTTTTTATATTCAACAAAAATATGTGCTCTGATGAAGATCATTGTTTATAATTTACAATTGTCTTCATTTTCATTTTAAAATGATTTCAATTGAATTATACTTTATAAATCCCACAGGTTGAAACAGATATCTGTTAGAACAATATTTAATTTTTTATTTCTATACATCCAAAAGTATGATTAATAAAAATCAAACTCACTAACAATGTCCAGTGAGTTTAGCTCATTAACCATCGCACTATGCAAAGTTCCCAAGTTAAGTTTAATAAATGAATCTGCTAAACTAAGCTTGGTAAATATCAACATGTAATAAGTTTGCATTTTAATATCTAACACTTCTAAAATCCCATCTCTACCTTAAGCTTGTCAGCAGGGCCTAGAATATACCAATGACGACCACCACTCCCACCACCCAACCGCGGGGGGGGGGCGGTCCTTGGTATGCCACTATACTTCACTCAGTGATGAGGCCACCCCATCATTGCTATAACTCCCAGAATCCACTTTGATCTGGAGTGGTAAAGTCACATCTAGGGGCCAGGTAAATCTTTTGGAAAAATTATTAGTATATATAGTATATATAATATATATATCATATATATAGTATATATATTAGCCATGGTTAAAGAGCCCAGTTTTATTAACCCATAGCCAGGGGGGGGGAGAATTCTTGGATTCATACCTTTCCCAAGGGTATTAACACTATGTGAAATGTAAACAGCCTAGTCCAGGAATTGAACACAGGTCGACGCGTCCATTTCCCACAACTCTAACCCTTACACTACACATCTAAATTATTAGTACATAACTGTGTACAAATTATTTGTATAATTGTTGGTTGGTCGGTTGGTCTGTTTTACATTATATCAACCTTTTTTTAGACATTTAATGGCAGATCAAGTCATTTTTGATAAACAAAAGAGTCAGGTTGTTTACAGTACCTACTGTTGCTTAAGTGGTCAACCAATTGAACAGGTTCATCACTTCTTAACTCTTTGCCTACCTAATCCCCCCACCCCCACAGTTGTACCTAATTTTCTTGGTATTCTTCCCTATTACAAAAGGATCAAGAACCAATCTCAGGATTGGTTCACAGACAAAACAAAAGATGGCAGGGGCATTCATGTAGTGATTTTTCAGTGTAAATAAGTGACACATGAGAGAGCAGCTGCCAGTGGTTTATGGTAGGATTGTAATGGTGGGAGAGCTGCTGTGAATGGTTTGAAGTAGGCAAAGAGTTAACTTTGGTGATCAAGCAGGACAATATAATTGTGTTCAAATTATTAGTATTAGATAGGAATACTTGAAACTATATAACTGTATTCAAATAAATGATTATTATTATTATTAACTATAAAAATGATGCTATAATTGTTTACAGATTATTATTAGTTACTTGAAAATAAAAAGAGGATTTACTCTGGCATTAGATAACCCAACAAGAGTTGACATGCTGTAAAACTAACCAACCAACAATATAAAAAAGTAAAGTCGTCGGGGCAGCCTAATGTCGGTATCGGCCAGACAGCGTGAGAGTCTATCCCCTTTTCACTAGTGCTACACCAAGGAGATTATTTTAGCATCTGAGGTGGATGGCCACGCCTACCATCTGCTCTTCACTTTACCACACAGATCCCTGTGCTACGCTGAATTGGCGAGGGCCGGTATCGAACCAAGAACCTTGTGATTGCTAGCCGAACACTCTACCGACTGAGCTAAACCGGCCCTAAAAATAGCGACCTTGATATGAAATAACCTAATAAGAGTTGACATACTATAAAACCAACCAACAATAACCTAACAAGGGTGAAAATGCTATAAAACCAACCCACCAACCAACAATATAATTGCAAATAATACCAACCTTGTTATGAAATAACCTAATAAAAGTTGACATGCCTAAAAAACAACCATTCAACCAGCCATATAATTGTAAAAAATGCTGACCATAGTATAGAATAACCCAACAAGAGTTGAAATGCTATAAATCCAACCCACTAACCATATAATTGGAAAAAATATTGACTTTAGCATAAAATAACCTAAAACATGTTGACTGATATGTTATAAAACCAACCAACTAACCAGATCTTCATTATTAATATTTAAGAGAGAATTGAGAAAAAATGAACGCAGTGTTAAAATCACTCATGATTGATTAATTTATTTTTAGCTAAATAGAATTTCTCTGACTTAAAGATGTTTGTGATGATGAAACAGAAAATTTTTCACTTTTTTATCTAAGATTTCTTTTTTTTGTATGCATCAGAATTTCTTTTACGTATTGAAAATCAGAAGAAAAAATCAATTGCCATTAGTCAGGAATTAATGGAAGTTTTACTAACTAAACTGGCAGAGTAGAGTTGTTTGCTATTATCATCATCTATATATTAATGCTCTTGTTCCTTAATCTTCCAACCGTTATCCCTCTGATCAATCGGCTGGTCACGTCAAGCCCTAGCACCTATATGATTGTACTAACCCTATTGCCCTTATGACAAACCTCCGATCCCTTTTATTATTTGTGCTAGAAGGCGGTGGCTGAGGGTCTTAGTGTCCTGGGAATGACATTAAACTCTATCTAATGGTGAGGTTCCAGTTCTGGAGGTCTAGGGAATGTGGAGCACCCCTTCATCACTATTGCTTTCTGGTCCACTCTGACCCGGAGTGGTAGTACCTGTTAGGGTCCCATCTATGGGTTAAATAGTAAAATGTGTTAATAAAAACGTGAATATCAATTAAAACTGAATTTATTTCAAAACTGTGTCGGCCTTAAATGACCCACCGAGGTTGGTGTGCCATAAAATAAAACAAACAAAAAACAAACCAACTGTTATCATCTTGCAACACCTTCTGGTTAAAAATGAGATCATCCAGATTCTCCAAGATGGAATGCAAAAATATAAATCCTGATTATCTGGTGATGCTTATCCACTGAACTCTTATGAGTGTCATCACCTTAGCCAAATAATGGACCATTCCATTTTTATTATAAAGACCGAAAGGGAAGAAAAGGACACGCTACACAAAGAAAATATAAGAAAGAAAAAGAGAGTAGGGAAAAGATTGAGAGAGGGCAATAATGCTAATCTATTTCAATCAAACAATGAAAAGAAGGAAAAAATAAAATAAAAAGGGAGAGTTAAATCAAGATTATCATACATTTTATTTACATATTGAACTATTTGTAATTGCTCTTAAGTAAACATATCAGACGTCATCAGTAATTATACTGTGGTATATCAAAGTAATAATAATAATTAAATAATAATAATTAAATTATTGTGTATAGTGCTCGTGTACACTACAACTCATCAATGGTTTATGTATAGTACATAGAATAATGTACTAATGTCAGGAAAATGAACAGTGTACAGTCATAATATATATGTATGTGTGGGCAGGTGTGTGTATGGAGGTGGGAATATCAGGTATAATGTTGTCGAATTACTGGAAGTAAGGGGGCTTTGAAAGATGCAGTGTTTCAGCATCCAAGTTCATCATGAAACTCAGATACCATGTTTCCCCGAAAATAAGAGAGGAATTATATTAATTTTTACTCTGAAATATAACTGTAAGCCTTCATCTCGGTACATATCTTATTCTTCATATATCAAAAAACATTACGAAGGAGAAAATTTCAAAATTTTACAAAATAAACAGAAATTACGAAAAACAATCTACATTTATTTCCCATTAACATGTTATCTTATTTAAAAACTCATTTATAACAATTTGTTCAAAAATAATCATATCATCATCCACTGGAATGTTATTGTTCTCAACTTGGGATTATTTTAAAGGTTTTGATTTATATTAAAATCATCCTTAAAAATCATACAAGACCCTACTTTGCAGGTAGGTTTTATTTTCGGGAAAACACGGTAATAATTGACCCTCACCATATTTATTTGTTTTTATTTATTTATTTAATTTTTCTTTTTCAGAATGAAGTCCTTGCCATATTGAGTGAATTATTGTCATCGGAATGTGGAAAGAAGGCCCTTGAAAAAGTCAATATGATTACAAATGGGTTTAAAAACCTGTAACAAGAGAATGAAGATACCAATACCATAAATACTTAGTGTTCAGAATAATGCCAAATATGCAATAATAACTATATTTAATTATTAGCCAAACTAAAAGAACCCAGCATCACCTGGGATTAAAAAAAAAAATTAAAAATTAAAAATTAAAAAAAATATATATATATCGTAGAGTACATTTTATCTAAAAAAATAAAATATTCTACAAAATCTTTACATCTTCTTTCTAATCTTATACATTTTTGAAGTGGGATGTATATTGAATTAGAAATTTGAATTAACATTCCTATAAGTTATATAAAATTATCACAAATAAAATTTCAACATATGAAAATATTTAATTCATCAAGTCTTGTGTATTTCAGCAGCAAACTTTTATTATTACAAATTTAAGTATAAATAACAAATTAAAAAATATTTCATCTTATCTTATTAGGTATGATGTTTATGTTAATAACATACATCATATAATTAAGACTTAACATTTATCTACCTTTTATTATATAAAAAGCCACAATAGATTTGATGTTTGCACTTGGGTAGAGGTCAATCCCCCCATGGCTTTTTAAAAAAAATTTGTTTCCAGAATTAATTTAGATTTCCTATGGATACTAAATTTATCTACTTTTTGTATAAATGAGGCCTTTCTGATTAATTTTACACCAAAAAGTTCCAGGAACAATCCTTAACAACAACAAAGGGATCCTCCCACAGGTGCCAATTTTATTTGCTTTCCTGATGAATTTATTTCTGGATTTATTTTAAGCCAAAATGTTTCAGATGCTTGTCAGGGATGAACATGGTTCTCCCTAGTCTAGAAAAAAAAACTCCTTGATGTAAAAGGAGTTCCCATGTCAAATTTTATCAAGATTGTCCCATTATTCTCAGAGGTAAGAAACAAAAAAGCAAATAAATAAATAGAAATTATATTAGAGCTGATGATAATCTAGAATGTTATGAATAAATAAGAAAATTAGATTAATAAATATAAACGAGAAATTTTCATTTATCAATAATTTATTGCTTCCTCTCTGGGTAAGCAAAATTATCTTTATTTTTCTTCTGCAAATAAAGAAATTTGATGAAACATATTGTCTTTTAATTTCTATGTTCAAAACTTTCAAAGAATTATTGAAACACTTCGACATCTTGATTTTGTTGTTAATAAAACATTTCAGCTGGAACAGTCTCTGACCTTCGTCAGGTGGTAATATGCACTCTTTGTGGACACTTTTTCTGATCTATTTAATCAGTAGCACAAAACTAAAATGATAAAAAATGCTATAAAAAATTTTTTTTTTTTAACACGGAGACAAAAAAACCCAAAAGTCCTTACAGAAGTTGCACATTTCACTTGAGGAATGTTGGAGAACATACCAGCTGAAACACACAAACAAATGTTACAAAAAAAAAAAAAAAAAAAAGAAAGAAAAAGAGACCAAAAATTCCTCGATGCTGATAAATTTTTTTTCAATACAGAGTTAAAAAAAAAAAACCCTGTTTGTTCTGTCATTCATGTTCCTTGTGTGGCTGGAAATTTACACATAGCTCAACTTAATCTCACTATGTCTCTTAAATTATAACTTTGTTCTTTTTCTAAGTTTTTCACTCCTCCTACACACCAGACATATTGTTACATAATAGGTAACCTATTAATTATGCGCAATAAGTATAACTTAAATGATCTCCGGTGCTTTAGCATTACCCCTTCCAGCTGGGAAAATTTGGCTCAGGACTGCCCTTGGTGGTGGCAGGCTCTCCATAGCGGACTGTTCATGTCTGAAGCCACCCTGGTGCAACACCATGAAGCCAAGAGGTCCAGAAGAAAGTGGAGGCAACAAAGCACCGGCACATCAACATCTTCAGGGACAGCCTTCACATGCGACATATGTGGCCGAGAATGTTTTTTGAACATTGGACTTCACAGTCACAGGAGGAACTGTAACTTCAGGGGCACAAGAACTTTATTATAGTCTCCCGAGAATGCAATGACAATGATGAATGTGTAGCTTAAATTTTAATTAGCGGTCATGGAAAAACACTTGAAAAATGATTGACACTTTTTAATCCTGTGTTAACCTCCTCCTCCTCTATGGTTCACCAGCACAAACATGAGAAAGAGTTTAGGAAAGTCAAATATTACTTGAGCACTGCAGAGGACGGTCACAATGGCGCCTCCCTGTTGAAACTAAATTCTTACACACATGCTTGTTGATCTAGATCTTATGAGATAATAAAGAGCTCTAAGAAAAACCAAAGTCTTGTGTGAGGTAACTCTTAACATCCTGTTGAGAATTTTCTAAATTCAGAGTCCCATTCCTTAAGGATCTATCAAAAAATGGCTAAAAATGTCCTTTTCATTCAAGTTACCTGTTACTTCCCTTAAATCAAAGACTTCTAAATATGTTTAATATTACATTTAAACAAAGGCTATCATTTGGGGTAGATTAGGAAAATGAATGTGACTTCTGGCCAGGTGGAATGAGGTGGTATAGGATGTTAAGAGTTAACTAAAAACAAATAACACAAGATGTTCCAGTACCATGTACAGAAGATCCAACCCAGATTAAGAAAATCTACCAGCCCAGAGAAGATAGCAGAATCCAGAGATAAGATAACAGCCATACAGATAACAATTACAGAAGATCCAGCTACTCTGAACGAGATAAGTATAAAGAAGATAAGTATATCTGTGTACAACCACAGGTATACAGGTATAAAATATAAAATACATCCGATATAAAAATGGCAACGCAACATGTGAACGCACTTTGTGTGCAGAACTAAGACATCTTCTACACATCTTATGGAAGTAGTTAGGCCATGTGCTCATTTAGAGACCCACTTCACTACAAATCACTGTGACATGCCAGTGATAAGGCATTTCATCATTAATTAATTAAATATTAACTATAATTAATATTATAATATTTCAAGTTTATTAACAGAATATAATTAAGTCTTATTAGATTTTTATATAATATTAATTATAATTAATTATATCAATTAATAATTAATTATTATTAAATATAATTAATTAATAATTGATTATTGAGCACATTATTAAATGTCTTCTGCTCTGATTTCTACTCTCTGCAAGCTTTCCACATCCATGTCTCAGCACATTTTCACCATCCATTCTAAGTAGACATACTCTTTCACTTCCTAGATCTCATCATTTTCCATCAATATATTTTTGCGTGTTTGACTATTATTGCCTTCACTGTATCCTGTGTTTGATGATGACAATTCATCTCTAACATCAGTTTGGCCAAGATGCAGAATCCTCCCTCCAGCAGGGTCTTCTTACAAGACGTCTTTGCTGACTCAGTCATGCTCTTCATTGACAACTCAATGACATCATCCATGAATCCATCGACCCAGTACCCCCTCAGGGTTGGAAGGAATGCCAAGGGGTGAACTGAAAACTTAGCTCAAAACAGTCAAGCAAGTTGCTGGAGCTGATCCTGGGCCGAGGCCTTTATGGAGTTTGTCAATGAAACTGGGAATGGCTGATACTCATAACTTCTATTGCATTGAATCACCACACATGGGGAATTTGTTGGGTGGAGCCAGCTCAACTGAACCAGGGTGAATGCCATCATAGATACAGATAGATACATCATTATAAATGTTCAAAAATGCTGATAGGTACGCGTCCTGCATCACAGACGCAGAAAAATCATATACCAGTGGGGTTTTTTTTTTCCACCTACCATTTCCACCTACCTATAAATACATTTCAATATTTTTTAAGAAACAAATTACACTGTATGGGGTACAAGGTAGATTGTTAGACAGCTTTAGTTGACCATAGATAAAAACTCTACAATTTATCAAGAAACTTTAGTTGGGACCCATCAAATTTCCCGGGACTCATTCAATCAAATCCGTGTGTCCCAGGACGCATTAAATTAAAAAGCTATCAGCATCACTGAATGTTGTTTCTTTTCACATAAAAAAATCAAAATGCTTGAACCTGTCTGTGAATATAAAATATAAAAATTCAGATTTTGTCCCCTAAAAGGTAACAGACACAATCAAAAAAGAAATGTTTTTATTTCATAGAATTTTATAGAAACAATAATCAGAGTGTTTTTGCCTTTTCTCTTTTTTGTTGTGGGTTGTGGGGATATTTTTCTGAAGAAAAGCCATGAAACAAGCCGTAATTTGTGAGTTGAAAGTTTTATTATAGACAGACCTGTAATCAGATTTTAAAGCACCAATATCATTAAAATATAAACTGCAAAGGTCTTTCATAAAAAATATATTTCTATTAGGTGAGGAAAAAAAAAAAGAAATAAAAAGAAATGCTGATAATTCAGAAAGACTTTCCTTTTTGGTTTTTAAAAGAATCTGTCAAAAATTGTATACCATTTTAATTTATCATTTTATAATCTTGTTCATTTTTTTAAAAAGTTAACCAAAACCAAAACTTATTTTCATTAACAGTTGAATATTTTAAATATTTTTAAAAAAATCTTCAAGCTTAGAATTTTAAACCAATGATAAACTGTCTTTTTTTTTTTTTTTTTTTTGCAGTTTTTGGACTTAATTTCAATTAAATGATTGCTAAAAAAAATAAAATAAAAATAAAATTTTTAAAAAAATTAGATAAAAGCCTCCCCTCCCAAAACGTGGTATGCCAGAGTCATAAGTTAGAGATCAAAATTATCAATTATTAAAAAATTGAAACTATATCATTGTACATCAGCTTTATGAAACTGAAGGAGAATTTCTTTTTCTTTTTTTTTGTTCATAATTTTAAGCACACAAAATTAATATAGATATTAAGAAAAATTTTTAGTGAAAAAAAAAAAAGAAAAAGAAAAGATAAGCAAAACTAACAAAAAAATAATATTTTAGATGATAATTACAGGAGACAGAAAAAAAAAACTGAAAAAAAAAACTAACCACACAAAAAAACTTCTATAGAATCTATTGCAGCAGCAGCAGCAGCAACATTCCACAATGTCATATGTTGATCAGTTGCAAAGGTCCGTTGCATTTGTTTCTTAATAATAAATAATCTAAAAGTTTTTATGATGGTTTGAATGCAGGTAAATTAATTCCATTTTCCCACCTGAACGTTCAGGTAACAACCGGCCACCACTTCCCTGCGTGTCTTTAACTTGACAAGAAACGTCAAACTTGGAGATTCAATTCTGGAACATCAAACTGAGCGTAGAATGGGTGTGGCTGCTGCTGCTGCTGTGAGTGTTCTTGTTGTTCATCAGGATTGTGTTTGGGTGAATGTTGACGAGATAAACGTGTGGCTGCATTACTGTCACTGGGCAGGTGAAATGGTTGAGTATGCCTTGCAGGATCCTGGTTAAAAGGACACACCTTGAGATGTTCGGAAAGAGGATTGTTACCGTTGAAACCCCAAAATTTTACAGGGGTAAATGCAGGACTAAAATTCCATTTCTGAAAAAGATTTAAAAGGAAAAATATTTTAAAATAAAACATATATAAAAAAAAAAGATTATCTATATTAATAACTACCTGTATGTTCCCATCCTTGCTCAGGTTATATAGTATCCAGCTAAATTAAGTACATACCATGTTTCCCCTAAAATAAGACCTAGTATGATTTTAATATAAGTCCTCCCTTAAAATAAGCCCCAGTTGAGAGAAAGAAATAAGTATTCTTCACTATCATATCATGCAATTCACTAGGGAAAATATATTGGCTATGGGCTGAAATCATTTAAACACTTTTTTTAAAAACTTACATAAATTAAGTTCTAAGATAGAAATTCACTGGAGACTCATTAGAAAGCAATATTAAATCTAGAACGTCAATACTTCAAACAAACTTTCTCTCTTGCAATATTTGAAAGAACACATGAGTTATTATACAGGGTGGGGCATTTATATCTTTTTTCATAACATTTTATGACTAAAAAATGTGTCAGATAAAAATGCTCCACCCTGTACATGGTATGATACAGTATTTCATCAAGTAACACAGTGTGTGCACATGTACATACACACACACATACACAATGTGTACACATGAGCATATATATATATATATATACATATATATATATATATATATACACACACACACACAATGTGTGCACATATATATATATATATATATATATATATATATATATGTGTGCATATATATATATATATATATATATACACACACACAATGTGTGCACATATGCTATATATATATATATATATACACACACACACAATGTGTGCACATATGCATATATATATATATATATATATATATATATATATATACACACACACAATGTGTGCACATATGCATATATATATATATATATATACACACAATGTGTGCACATGTGCATATATCTATTATCTATCTATTATTATACTAAAGCTGAGATTTTGAGCTTTCAATCCCTAAAGGATTTTTTTCTTAAATTGTTTAATTACACAAAAATATCCCAGAAAATAATTTAGTCCTAAATCTAATCATTGTTTGAAAAAAAAATTTCATTCATTTGGTTCTAATTAGCCGTAATTTGTAATTAAGACAACAGTCCACCATCCTGTTATACTTATAGGTTAGTTCTCTCACCCTCTCTTAATACATGTAGTGTGAAAGAGAGAAAGGCATTAATGTGCTTGAAAAAGAGCCAACTGCTGATGGACCCCCCCCCCTTCTCTCT
The DNA here is from genome assembly GCA_023376005.1 of Doryteuthis pealeii. Lineage (NCBI taxonomy): Eukaryota > Metazoa > Mollusca > Cephalopoda > Myopsida > Loliginidae > Doryteuthis > Doryteuthis pealeii. The sequence goes on along the minus strand of CM042161.1, from coordinate 29,240,414 downwards.
CTCTCTCTCATATATACTTATATTTCTTAAAATTTATCTAGGGAAGGTAAACATAAGATAATTGATTTCTAAAAAATTTAAATAAGATTCGGACTGACTTCTGAAGACGGTTGGGAAATTAAATCGGAAAGTTTTTTGGTGGCCCCAATAACAGTTTTACTACAGTCTATGAATTAACATTTTGCGAATTGGGTTACTGTTTCAGGGGATTATGGTTGTTTTTAATTACGTATTGCTTAAAAAAGATAAAAAAAAAAAAAAAAATTACTATACATTTAATGAATTATTGAATCTATTATTGAGACAGTTGTTTGTGTTAGTATTGCAATGTATAATTTCAATTAAACTTAGTTTAAAATCAACCTTAATCCCCTAAAACCGTAACCCAATTCGCAAAATGTTAATTCATAGACTGTCACTGTAGTTAAATAGGCTGAATGTTCAAATAGGTCGGAAAAGTAAAACTGTCATTGGGGACAACCAAGAAACTTTGTTTTAATTTTCCGACCATCTTCAGAAGTCAGCCAAGATTTGTACACTAGGGAATTAAAATTGTTTTCCTGGCTGTAAAAAAATAAATACAATTAATGTCATGTTTTAAAATATATATTTTTTAAAATTACTTTAATTATTAATTTTTTAAACTTATAGGGTCAATAATTGTGAGTGAAAATTTAGGAAGTGTTAAGAGTAAACCTACTTTTTTATGCTTATTTTACCAGCCTGTAAATATTTTTTATTATGAATGCAAGTAATGTTCAAATAACAACACAGATTTAACACAAACGTTTATTTATATGCATTTATATTTATATTTTGTGAATGATAAAGATACCAAAACTTCTTTTGGTACTATTCGCTGAGTTCCGTCACGGCCTCCTGCCTTAAAAAACGCTTGGCAGTGACAAAAAAACAAACCCACCTATGAATGAAATCCCCAGCTGAAGCGGTGCCTGCTGTATATGAAAAAATAATTTGTCGTTTGAATTTTTGAAAATATTAAAAGAAAAAAAAAAAAAAAACAGCACTTTAGGCGTTTTTCCCAAAAATTTAATGAGATATTTTACCACCTCAGTCTTTTTTCGAGAAGTAAATGTAAATATTTTAAAAATACGGCTTACTTTTAATGCCTTCAAACCAAAAAAAAAAAAAAAAAAAAAAAAAAATTGTTGATAAAAACGCCTTCAATCGACAAATTATTTTTTCATATACAGCAGGCAACACTTCAGCTAGGGATTTCATTTATAGGTGGGTTTGTTTTTTGACCTATCACCGAGTAGGGTTTTTTAAGGCAGGGGGCCAGGACTGAACTCCGCGAATAGTACCCTTCTTTTAAATGAAAAATATCAGGCATTGGAAAAGTTGCCGTAAAATTTATATTTTGCAAAATAAATCCCCCTTCCCGATTAAAAAAAAATACTAACAATCAGGGAACTATCCAATTTTAATGAAATTTTCAGTGTTGATTTATCAATGAATGGATTTTATAATGCATCATATATTTTATTTCAAAACTTTCTGATTTTTTTTCAGGTCACTTAACTTTGACACCACCCCATGTTTTTTGGTGGGGGGGTGCAAAATATGTAAAGTTGAAACTAATTAAAGTATGAGTAAAAAGACAAAAAAGACTGAAGGTGTAAATAGAAGGAAAAAAATTAAGGAAACTATCCTGGTAGAAAATAAATACCGAAAATCGGAAAATAAAATGTAAAATAAAAACTAAAAACATCATTTTTGTAGATCTTTTTTTTATCCTTTTGGATTTAATTGACTATTATCTTATGAAAGAAAAATATACATTGAGATTTGTTCTGTTTAAAAGGAGGGGGTCCTAAATTTTCAATATATTTTGTCTCTACAAAAATTATTAGTTAACAATAATAAACTAAAGTAGTTATTAAATAGATATTTGTTTTTAGAATCTAGAAATAGGAAATTTGAAACTTAAAATTAGGCGTTTCATATTCTAAATGAATTTTAAATATTAATTTACCATAGCAGAAATACCTAATTAAGTCAGAAGGTTTTGAAATAAAATGACTGATGGATTATAAAATTTATTTATTAATAAATCAACACTGAAAACTTCATTAAAATTGGGAAAATTCCCAGATTTTTGGTAATTTTTTTCATTCTGGAGGAGAGGGTAAATTTATATTGTAAAATACAGATTTTACGTCATCTTAGACAGCATTGATGTCCATGTTTACGATAAATTTGCACAAAATTTACCGAAAAATAGTTTAAAATGTATTAAAAAATAAATTTCATTATTGTGATTTTTAACTATCTAACCCAAGCTCAATGGGTGACCCAACAGGTCACATCTTTTCTATATATATATATATATATATATATATATTTGAATAAATACATTTTAGATATATTTGAATAAATACATTTAGATATATTTGAATAAATACATTTTATATATATATATATATATATATATATATATATATATAATATATATATTTCTTTTTTTGTTGAAGTTGGGCGTTATTATGAAGCATTTAAAAATAAATGAAGAAACTCGATGTTATGGAGTACTGGATTCACTTATTTTTTATATATATTATATATAATATATATATGGGTAATATATTTTATATGTATTATATATATATATATATATATCATATATAAATGCATTTACCTATATATATATATATATATATATATATACATAGAGAGAGAGAGAGACAAACACACACACAAAAGATGCCAAAAAGTTCTTGGGCCAACTAAGAAGAGACTGATTTTTTTTTCTTTAATTTTATTGAATATAAATTCAATGAAATAAACAAAAAAGGTGTGTGTGTGCGGGGGGGGGGCTAAATTGAGAATATTTATCTGGATGAAAATGTGAAATAGCATCTACATTTCATGATTCTGGGTTAGTCCCTGTTTGGTAGCCCCCACCCCCTAAGAACTAAGAAAGATATATGGGTCATTCCATATCCAATTACCCAATGCATCCAAGGTCACCTTCTCAGATTCTCCTGTTCCTAAACGAAAGTGATAGAAAAATCCCAAATCCAAAAGTTTGGATCTCTAATAGTTTCGAAATTAAAAATCTGATTTAATCTTATTTATTTGGTGAAATGAGATTTTGTTGAAATTCAGACATTAATAGCTCTATTGATATGACATGTAAATTTAGCAGGGTGGCCTATAATCAGTATAATCTGGACAACGAAGGAGTCAATACCATTTTTGCTAGTATTGGACCAGGGAGATTTTTTTGCTGAGGTGGAACGCCACACCTACCGTCAACTCCTGACTTTACCACACAAATCTGTGCTACTCATACACTGAGTTGGTGGGAACCGGTATCACTGCTTATGTAACAATACCCTCAGGAATTGCATAAGTTTATCAATTAGTATTTAATCTATAATCAAAATCATTAATCAATACATAGAATAAATCTTATTTATTAACAATGTCTATGAAAATCTGAGTTAGATTTGCCTCAAAACAGCCCATGTTATTAATGCGTTTAAAATCCTACAATATGTCCTATATATCACTAAGAAATAAAGGTTTACATAATAAATGGTTAATTTGCATACTGGTTTTAACAAAACTGGGTTTAATAAATAATTACTTGGTGTTATTGATCTCTAAAAAAAGTCGTCGTCGGGACAGCCTAAAGTCGGTATCAGCCAGTCAGTCTATCCCCTTTTCAATAGCGCTAGACCAAGGAGATTGTTTTGGCGTCTGAGGTGGTGTGCCACACCTACCATCAGCTCCTTTACCGCACAGATCCCTGTGCTACTCATACGCTGAGTTGGCGAGGACCGGTATTGAACTAGGAAACTTGTGGTTTCTAGCTAAACGCTCTACTGACTCAGCTAACCCGGTCCCTCATCTCTAATATTATTTTATTCTACAACATATTAAAATCAATCTTATGAATGACTTTATATAGAAACCAATTAAAATAAGTATAATCTTTTTACATGCATTTTTATTTAATTTTGTTAGTTATTCTAATTTAATATATTTCATTACATTAAAACTTAAATACTTACACCCGGAGGGCGCATATTCTTGGCTAGTGTTAGATAAAGCACCTAGAGTTTTTTCCCTTAATATTTGAGATTTTTTCATCACTTTGACATAAGTAATATTGTCCGAGTGGCCTTTTGTCAGTATCAGCTGGGCAGCAAGGGAGTCTATCTCCTTTTCGCTAACGCTAGACCGGGTAGACTGTGCTGAGGGGGAGCGCCATACCAACCGTCAGCTCCCCACTTTACCACAAAGATCAGATTACCTAAACTGTGCTACTTATATGCTGAGTTGGTGAGGACCAGTATCAAACAAGAAACCTTGTGGTTCTTACCGACTGAGTTAAAACAGCCTCTGGAAATTTTTTCAGGAAAATCTGAGAAGGTTACCCAAGAATTTTTTTCTAAAATTGGTTGATTTGAAATTGAATGAGGGCTATTATTGCTGTAATGGAATTGGTAGCACTAGATCACTGACATATAAAAACAAAACTGATTGAATTTCACACAGGAGGAAGTTTCAATGGAAAATAATAATAAACCTTACAATTTAGGGTTAGAGGAGCACATTGTGTAATGGTTATCATTGCAGGAAATGGAATGAGCAACCAGAGTTCAAATCGTAGACAAAGATTGGTTGGTTTGTTGGTTTATTGATTTTAACGGCATATAAACCCGTCTGGGGTTATGTCATGCCTAATGGTTAGGAAGTAATACATATTGTATATTTATATTTATACTTTTTAGTAATTGGTTTTAACAATGTGTTAGCATTATTGGAGATTATGTTGTATGGTATTAAATTCATGTCTATATTATGAGAACAAAGAAGTTTCATATTTAACTTCATGTTAATGCCCTTGGGAGAGGCATGAATCCATCTGTTCTCCCTCCAGCTATGGGTAAATAGTTGGGCAAACTGGATTCTTTAGTGGCATAATGGCTAACAATAACACTTCATACATTGAGTACAAATCAAAGATTTTAGTTTAACTTTTTTAAAAGTTCAACAATAATTCTTCTGCTGACAGTTAACTTAAAGTATTATTAACCTGCACATGGATCTTGAAGTAGAAAGTTGAGTTTTGTTATTATTGTAATTTTATTAATTTATTAATTTAATAAATCTTTGAATAAGTATTGTTAAGTTTGATAAGATAAACATGCGTGTATTTATCTTGGTATTTCATTTATTTGTTCTTTGATTTAATAATTTATAAATAACTAGACTTTTGTAGAGAAAATGTATGTATATATGTACATAGGTATATATGTTTTTGCTTTTTTTATATTTAATATATAAATTCATAGCGTTTTGAGATTTTTAAAAATTATATTCTTATTGTTCAGTGTTAAAGTTTGCTGTATCATGATAAATTAAGCAGTCTAGGGAATAATGAATAATAAATAGAATACAATGTGTACAAGGACAATCTCTCGGTTGAAACACATGTTGGCACTCCATTAAATAATTTTTATCCATTCAACATTTTCTTTCCTTTATTTATTTTTTCAACATATTGTCAGATTCACTTCCATTTTTCAACTTATATATATTTATATGTTGCGTATTTTGGCAGCAAGTTATTTTTCAGGAATGTGTTATTGAATAACACAGAGTACTTCTTCATTATTTGGATCTGTGTCTTTTCCAGTCTTATGGCAATCTTTCTGGTGTTTGGGTCCAATTAAAATAGTATATTTCCCATACTGTTAGCCCGAGCGCTTTCGACTGCTTTCTCAGTCGTCATCATGGGGTATATGAGTTGGCTTTAGTTCGTTTTTTTTTAGGTCTTTTATCTGTTTTTTTTTTTTAATATTTGAAGAGTCTATTATTGTGTTAGTTATTAAAGATAGTTAATATGTTATGTCCGACGTTGAATGCTATTTTATTGATGTTAGGTTTTTTATTTTTTATGCATATTGCTTCAAGAATTTGTAGTCATTTCTTATTGTTATAAAAAAATAATAGACTCAAGTAAAAAAAACAAAAAAAAAACAACATAGATAAAAGACCTAAAAAAACAGTTGGATGCATACCTTTCCCATATTTCTATGACAAACCATTAAATATATATATATATATAATGGTTTTATAATTATAATGGTTAGTCATAGAAATGGACTTGTCAACATATATATATATATATATATATATATATATATATATATATATATATTGGGCCGGGTTAGCTCAGTCGGTAGAGTGTTTGGCAAGCAATCACAAGATTCTTGGTTCAATTCTGGCCCTCGCCAACAGCGTATGAGTAGCACAGGGATCTGTGCGGTAAAGTGAGGAGCTGATGGTAGGTGTGGCGCTCCACCTCAGATGCTAAAAAATAAACACCTTGGTCTAGCACTATTGAAAAGGGGATAGACTCCCTCGCTGTCTGGCTGATAGCGACATTAGGCCGCCCTGACGACTATATATATATATATATACACACACACACACACTAACTGCAAGAGAAGCAAGGACACCTACACATAGACACACTGACCAGCACAAACCTACATTAATCAACTCTGTGTGAGTTCTGGATGCTGTGCAGAAGACCTGTCAAGAGCGATGACTGATAAGGATGGGTGGCAAGAGAGACATGGGAATCTCTGCTGTCAAAGTAACCTACTGATATATACATATATATACGTATGCACAAATTTAAGGAGAACTTTAGTAATATACAGATGTAACAAATACAGACTATCAGATAATTCCTACTTAACAATAGTGTTAATCTCTAAAAGCTAAAGCCTTTAAGCATATTAATTTGAAGTAACATAAAATGAGAAAAGCAAACTTTCAAATTCCTCTCTTTCTCTCTCGCACTGTTAAATTGTCCTCAATTTACCTCATTCCAACTCCTTTTTGCTTTTAGTCAAAGCTTTCTTATCAACAGGCCAAATATGCAACGTTAGTGGAGCTTGATAAGGATTGAAAATAAACACCTTCACCTCCATCTCTCTTTTTTTTCACTCCTGTTTAAAAGACTGATAAGCTAGTAAAACAGTAATTTTCACCATCCAACACTTTTAATGGTAGACTCCTTTCTTTTCGAGTAACCTTATCTTGTTAGATATTTCTCTCTCTCTCTCTCTCTCTCTGATTTGCCTTAGTTCTAATTTCTTTCGTTTCAACATTACCAAGCCCAGTCTGCTCTACTATTTACCCATAGCTAGAGGGAGAGTAGTTAGATGCATAACTTTCCCAAGGGTATTAGCGCTATGCGAAATGCAAATAGCCTCATCCAGAATTTGAACTCAGGTCGATGTGTCCTTTTCCTATGACTCTAACCATTACACCACACACCTTTATGTATATATATATATATATATGTGTGTGTGTGTGTGTGTGTGTGTGTGTAAAAGTTGTATGTTGCTAGAATATCATTTTATAAAGAAAAGGGTAAACTGAGTAATGAGAAATCATATTGTTAGAGTAACATGAAGTGATATGTAAATACGTTATTTAGTTTCTTTAAAAAAAAATTCAAATTAAAATAAACTTAATCAGATGATCATTTTACTTTTAGTTTTCTATTCGCAAAGTGTCAAAAGAGAAACGAGAAAATACCAGCCAGTTTAATGGGCTTTTTTTATATAAGTATAATGCAACTGAAACATTATTTGAATATTTTCATTATTTCCAATGGCATTTCTAAACTAGTAATAAATATTTAGTCACAATATGACCCCTGAAATAATAATCCCTATGTTATAACAGAATAATCAGTTAAAGAGCAGTTGGTGTGTATGAATGTATAGATTGATGGATGAATAAGACTATGAAAATAAAAGTTTACGACAAAGTAAACATACATACACATTAAATATCACCAGTTATTGTATTTTGTGCAAAAATTATGGAGATTTGATTTATATTCAAAGATATTTAAAAAATTAAAATATACATAGAAATAGCATTGAAATTCTACTTTAAATGTCCTGCATTTGTAAATCTCAAAAGTAAACAAATCAATACACCCCCTCCTACCCAGTTGATGCAGCATAGCCGCTTCTAGTGATATTATAAAAACATATCTAACAAAAGACAGACTCTGTATTTTCTTCAAAATAGTTCCTAAGGTTTAATACACTGTTTGTTAAATAAAAATTATATATATATGTGTGTGTGTGTGTGTGTATTTTGAATTGGAGAAATTACAATAAAGTGCTCAATTACAGGTGTAAGAGCTATATTTATTTGTTATGTTGTACTATATAATTAACAGGCAATTGTTACCATTGGTTTCAAAGCAGCATATTAGCCACTATGAAAAACATTACAGGTTGTAATGTTTTTCATAGGTGTATTGAATATATATATATATATATATATATATATATATATATATAAAAGCAGCAAACACAAAAAAGTATATTATATAGTATAGTAAAAACCTTAATATAGGTACATACCTTGTAAGCAACTTTCCAATGACATTTATTGCTCCCTTCAATAAGCTCCTTTTGCCAAATCTGAGTAACAAGCCCTCGTTCCTCCAATAAATTGGCACAAGCCTCCCTTAGCCTCTTGCTAGTGATAGCCAGGTTACACAAACTGAAACTGTCAACATGCCGCAATATTTGTTGTAAAACCTCAAATGGTAACATGCTAAGAAAATCACATTCTGGAGATGGTGGCTCGTGACTCTTATCAATTTGCAAAACCCTAACCAAAGAATCATACTGGCAGGAAGTGACGATTTCTGGTGTCATCTCCCGAGACGTTGGAAGACTCTTATTTTGGGATTGATTCTTGCATTCGCAGTGCATGGTTAACGGAATTGTCGGAGGTACCTCGTAAGAATTTGGAATCACATTTTCATCTGTGCAATTAGAGGTCTTCACTCCAAAACTTTCTACCAAACTGCTGTGCACAAGACGAGACTTGGACTGACCCGGATAAAACCTACGGAATGAAAATGTGCATCCACTGTGCGCCAGTGGACATCGCTGCTCCTGCCACCCATTCAAGCCGCAATGGATGTCATTATGAACATTCTTATAGTGCCAAGCGTATTCATCTCTGCGGAATTCTTGGGCACACAAAAATGTAAACATTGACCTTGGCTTTGCTTGGTAACGTGTCATGCACTCAACGTTAAGTGCCACACCGAGCAATTCATTCAGTTTTATGGCTTGCACCTCTCGTGAAGCAGAACCATCTTTCGAACTGACATCACAGACAGGAGCTTGGCAGACTTGGTCGGGACCTAGGTTAGACAAAAGTTCAGATGTGGAGATTTCTTCTATTTGTGGTGGGCTTATTTCCTGCTGTTCGTTGACCGTACTTTCACTGGCCACATGAGCTTCACTGCTGCAGTCTTTGTTCAAACACTCAGATTGTTCACAATTGCTGTTTGAAGGTTCAACAACAAAGATTTCATCTGAGGTTGATTTTCTGTGTTTACAATGCGAGCAAATCACCGGAAATTCATTTTCAAGTTGCAACAATTTTACGTGACTATCCTCGATGCACTTTGTTTTTGACGGACTGCATGGTTTTGATTTGTTGCTATCCTGCGGAGAACTCGGAGATTTAATCGTAGAATTAGAAAAACTGTTAATGGATTGTTCATCCACCGTTCGGAACAATTTACTGCACACACTTCGTTGCAAACCCGGGGGAGATTTTGCATTATCCCAGGGTGCATCACTGTCATCGTCAGATACCGTTCTTGACGTATCAGCAGAGTTTAAATTGTCAGAATCGAACGAGCTACTGTGGTGCAAAAAAGGTGCTGCAGGATAACGTTGGGTAAGAGAGTTTCTTAAGATGCGGTGGGTTCTGCGAGGAGCTTTGCGAGATTCTATTAGCATTCGTTGGTCACGCAAAGCTAAGGCAACATCTAGCTGTTGGCATCGAAGGTGACGATTTTCTAAAGGCAAGGGTGCTTTAATTCCTTCTTCCATCGAGTGCATCGGCCAACGATTCCACTCTATGGAGCAGAATATTACACTGGCAGGGCAGACCTCAAGGTGACTCGCTATAGCAAACCGTTGCATTATGACAGGACAACCATAGGCTGCGTTTGTACAAGGCACACGTTCATAGGGACACAGATGAGTATGTTCAGCTTGTTTGCAACAGTGATAGACTGCCCCACAACCCAGTGTGCAGCTGGTCATTGGACAGCATGTGATTATTCCATCTGGGGCGCTACCATTGTCATTTGGACGCATACGACAAGACCGATCATAACAGTCATAACAATGGGAATGCAGCAATCCAAGCTCAACCAGCATCCAACTCTCTTTATCTTCATCTTCAACAGCAGATTTCACCATTGGATCATCAGCAGCAGCCTGTAATGAGATAACAAAAACAGAAAATTACAAAAAGAATATTTATTTTCCTGGTTTGATTTTAATGGCATATCAACCTGTATGGGGTTATGTCATGCCTAACAGTTAAGAAGTAATATATGTTGTGTATTTATATTTATACTTTTTAGTAACTGGTTTTAACAATGGGTTAGTATCATTGGGGATCATGTTGCGTGGTATTAAGTTCATGTCTATATTTTATGGCATAATTTCATTTCCCTCAAAAAGTTCTAGGTTCCAACCATATTTTTTAACAATAAGAAATACATGAAGACATGCCACATTAACAAAAAGAAGACAATGGTTTATTTTCACACATTACACAATATAAACAATGTCACAAAAAAAAAAAAAAAACGAAATGTTGGTTGTTGTAGTAATGTGTGTTCACATTAGTGATGATCACTAATTAGGACTGAACCTATTCTAGTAGTGACCACCTCAATTGTTTTTTTGTTTTGGGGGAGGGGTTTGGTTTTTTGGTCTTTTATTTAAAAAAAAAATTTTTTACAGAAAAGTTTGAAAGTTGATTATAAGTTTACTTTCAAAGATTGTAGCACCAACACATGGGAGGTCAATGCAGAAAACCTGGCACCTCAATTTCAAACAAGGCACGAAAAGGAGTGAAACAGAGAGGAAAGTAACCTCCACAGCAAAAAGGGCCAGAAGGAAAGAGAGGCAACAGCAGCCCCAGCAAGTATCACAGTTTGCGTGCAGTGAACCAGAGAATGTCATTTAGAAATAGGCCTGCTCAGCCACTCGCAGATGCAAATTTTTTTATTTTTGTGGACATTATGCCATCGTCTTTAGTAGATGGCAGGATGCTAACAACAATGAACACTGAATCTTGATTAGTCTTTCATAAAAATGAATTAATCTATAACAGAACTTAAAGGCTGCCTTTGGTGGCTATTAAGATCAATGTCAAGTCACATTCATTTACAGAATTTATATCATAACTAAATGACTTGAGTGATCCATGATGATATTGATCCTTCTATTCAGAAAAGAGTGAATGATTCTAATTAGAATTTCATAGTTATTTCCACTATATCAACAATTTGAAAGAGTAAAAAATTTTGCAGATATCCCAAAATATATATTCAGTTCCAAACTGAACTGGAAATTGCTTTATTTTCTAAGAGCATTATAATTGTGCAGTAATAAAAATCTTGCTATCATGTGCTATTTTTGTTAAGTTATGGTTATATAAATATATTCAAACGTACGAAAGTTTTTGTAAAACATACATATCAAAATTAATCACAAATAAATAAATAAGGGAAAATACTAGCATAAATAATCATATATATATATAATATATATAATATATAATTTTGATGAAGCCTCTAAGACCAACCAGAGGCAAAATATTAATTGAATGTGTGTGTTTGTTATTCACATTTTTTCATAACTTTTCCTCACATTGGTAGATTTTTCTTAATCTGCTATATATATATATATATATATATATATATATATTATATATACAGAAAAACATCTGGGAGGCCCAGAGTAACATCTATTGCAGAGGACAGAGACTTGATCATGACTAGACTGCATGAGTAGCACAGCTTTGGTAATCTGATCTGTGCAGTAAAGCATCTGGGAGCTGACGATAAGTGTGGAACTCCACTTCAGCAAAAAAAAAATTCCCTGCTCTAGAACTAGCAAAAAGGGGATAGACTCCCTTGCTGTCCAGCTGTTACCAACAATAAGCCACTCCACCAATTTGACTTAAATACATTATATACACAATTAAGTTTTCTGTGGGTTGAAATGCCTACTCAGTGATGTATTTTCTGGGATATTTGAAAGTTTTGAGTTTTCACAACATCATACTTCCTTTCCGAGGGACCCAGCCTAGAGCAATCAATTACCATCTGGCATTCCAGTTAAATTTCTGCATGGCTGCAAGAACTTAAGAACAAGTGTGCCGATGCAAATGGGAGATTTTTTTTTTTTTTCATGCAATCCACTGCAGGGGTTTTGACCAATCAGGATTGGTCTACGTCTTCACTTCTGACTAGTACTATTTAACCAATCAGAAGGACAGATTTTACTGTAATTGTTTTATCTAATTCAGTTTGGCCCCAAGATTAAGTTTTTAAATTGATTTCTCTTTTCCACTGATATTTTGGATTTTTTTTTGGCCATGCATTTGAAAAGCTTTTATTCATTTTATTTTTTTACCCACACATTTTTTAATTGCATGTAAAAACATTTTGTTTGTAAATAGGATAAGTGCATTAACAAGGAAGTGAATTATATTGAAAAATGAATATCTGGGTTTTTTTAATGATTTGGTTGACATATATGTCAACCAGATAAAAGCCAGATATTTATTTTTCAATTTACTTCCTTGTAAATATACTTAATGTATTTACTGATAAAAATTAAATGGTATATGTACATATATATGGTATATATGTACATCATCATCATCATCGACATTGCTGTCTTGGAAGAACAGAGATTTCTCGTGTCCTAAAGTCACATTCTAGTGCAGCACCTTCTGTGACTGTGAAGGCCAATGTTTGAAAAACAGTTTCGACCATAGATGTCACATGTGAAGGCCAGTCCTGAAGATGTAGATGATGTGCCAGTGCTCTGTTGCTGTTGCTTTCTTTTGGATCTCTTTTCTTCATGGTGTTGTGCAAGGGTGACTTCAAGATATGAATAGACCACTATGGAGAGCCTGCCGCCATAAAAGGCATGTGTAGATATGCCATTTCCAAATATGAATCATGCTAAAACAAGAGTTCCGATTTTCCTTTTATTAGTATTCTTTGACCACAACACTTGAGTTAAAAGATAAAAACTGCCATCAGACAGTTACCAAGTCATTTCAATTCAGATATCTTATTATAATGGAGATTCAGTGTCTGTCTGTATTTACATCACTGCTTACATCACAATACCCTCAGGAATTGCGGAAGTTTATCAAAAAATTTCATTTATAGTCAAAAATCCTTAATTAATACATAGAATAAATCTTATTTATTAACAATGTCTCCATAAAAATCTGAGTAGGAGATTTGACTCAAAACAGCCCGTTATCAGTGCATTTAAAACCCTGCAATGTGTCTTATATATCACTAAGAATAAAAGGTTTAACATAATATATGGTGTGGTTAATTTGCATACTGGTTTTAACAAAACCAAGTTTAATAGATAGTTACTTGGTGTTATTGATCTCTAATATCATTGTTTTATTCTCCAATATTTTAAAATCAATCCTATGAATGATTTTATATAGAAACCAATCAAAATATAATTAAAATAAGTGTAATACGTTTTTATTTAATTCAATTAGTCTTTCTAATTTAAATATTTCATTGAATTAAAACTTAAATACTTATGCCCAGACGGCACATATTCTTGATAGTTTATTTAAAGCCAATAAAAGAGCATATAAAAATGTATAATGGTATTTTCTTGGTTGGTTTTACACCATGTCAAATCTTGTTGGGTTATTTAAAATGTCACTCTTTTTTCAAGCAATTAGATGGTTTCAAGTATCTGATAATAATAATCAGTTGTAAACAATTATAGCTTCAAGCAATTATATTTAATGCAAATAATTTGCACACATAAAAATCATATAAGACAGTTATATGGTTTTAAGCATTCCTATCTAATACTGATATTTTTCAAACAGGTCAGAGAGGAACTGGCAGTAATGTGAATAAACTGGGGAATCCATATTCTGGAGTCTCACTACAAGATGCAGTTGAGTGTCATAATCAAGACAGATATTTTCTTGTACTTAGCTCTTCTATGGCTAAAGATAAAATAGGTAATATTATTATTAGATTATTATACACCTATATTTACCCAATCCCTCCACTATGAGCAGGATACAATAGAAAGTCAATTTTTAAGCAGAGCACAGCTGGTTTGGAGACTGATTGCCTTACCAAGGTTAAAGAACCCAGTCTACCCAACTAATTTATCTCTTAACAGTTCTAATTGAAATCATCATCATGTTGCACTAGTAGGATATCCATGACAATCTCTTGCCAAATATTCCTATCATTCATTGCCCTCAAGAGGTCCTCTGCACAGTATCCAGTATCTGTACATAGCTGGTGAATGCAGGGCGACCCACACTAGCATGCCTATGTGCTGATTTCTATAGGAAAAGATTACTTATAAGTTCATCCCCGCTTCTCCAGCAGTGCCCAGCATGTCTTGTCTCACTCAGATGGTCTGTGTGGTAGGGAGCAAGTAGCCATACAACTGCTTTCTTGTAAAGTTTTGTATCCATGATTTGTTTAATATCATGTCATTCTGTGCAGCTCCCATAAGCTTATCTCTAGGCACTTTGTTAGGGTCCAAGTAGTGCAGCCATACAGTAACATTGATACAACTACAGCTAGAAAGAATTGTTGCTTTAACTTTTCCGTGAGACCAGATTTTCATATGACTGATAATCTATGACAGACTATGCTTTCCCTATACATATATTAACATTACTGTCTGTGGATGAGATATTACTACCTAGGTATGTAAAGTCAAAAATAAGATGTTTTTAGGCCTATTAGCTATATATCAATCAAAGAGAAACAAGAGTTTTTTTTAATTACTTTAACTCTTGAAATAGTTTTCAAAATGAAAGACATTTTGGTCTTATATTTTTTTGCATGTTTCAAATCAAATAATGATGTCCATAAAATCTAAAAGAGTGTTTAATTAGCATTCCCAGTTGATTTTTTTTATTTGAGGTTATTGTTATTTAATCACGTTAGTTATATAGAGCTTTGTAAATGGAGTTCAGAACTGTTTGAATTATGCAAATATCCCCAGTGCTTCAAAGGTTATGAGAATTTAAAGCCCCAAAATTGGGGGTTTTGATAAAAAATATGTCAACTCATGGACCAATTCAGAACAAGAAATTCAGTAATTTCTTCACCATTTCTTTATTTTTGAAACAATTTTGATAAAACTTTGCATTCTTATGTAAAATTCTATGTTCTTTCTGATTCTGCACTTAAATTTTATGTATCTCCATGCTAGAACCCATTATTTGGGGAATAAAAAGTGTTTGTGTTTTTTTAAAGTTTACCACAAGATTATTCAACATTTTCATTTTTATACTGCATATATAATATAATATTAATTTAAATATCTAACATCACTTTGAACTTAAAAATACATTTCTAAATGCTTATATTGAATTGCATAAAAGAAATAGATTACCTATTCACATATGTTTTTACACAAGGTCTACAGTCTGCTGTGCTGAGTTTTATTTACATTTCTCATAATTTTAAGTTGTATCTTTTTTCCAAAATTGTAACTGACGTAAAAAATAATTGGTAAAAACATATGAAAGTTACATATTTAGAAAGATTATTTTATTTTATTTCCAATCATATATATTATTTTTAAAATTGGTCCCGAAATACGTTAGTAATTATTTTTTGAAACTGATAAGGCCAGAATTACGAGAGATTGTTTACAATTTGATGGTTTTCTTTTCAAAATTAAAACTTTGAGCAAAATCCCTGACGGTATACAATCGTTTTTATTTTACACATTATACTGTCTTCTATTACTGGTATAGTGCTCTTTTTGTTTGCTTCTCTTATATTTTTTAAAGAAATCGCCTTCAAATTTGCTCTGTTGTATTTTCGCTTCCACAGGGCCTAGAAACAAAAAACAAGGGTCCTGTTTGTACTTCCAGGTGTCTTCTAATTGAGTGTAAAATTTCAAGAATATTGATAAAGATTAGCCACTATCATTTTGAAAAACAAAGTAGAGTGTAAAAATTAGTCTTAAAAAAAAAAAAAAAGAAAAAAAAAAAAGGTCAGTTTTATGTTTTTGTTTTTTCGAAGCAAAATATCATTTTAACTCACTGTAAAAAATTATTCAATAGATAAAAACACGTAAAAATTACATATTTAGAAAGAATATTTTACTCCCAACCATATAAATATTTTTAAGATTGGTTCAAAAATACTCGAGAAAATTGCAAATTTAACTGATTAAGGTTGCAAATTTGAAAATGTCCGCATTTATCAGCTAAATGCTTGTAATGCTAGTTTAATTGATAATCTAACAATGACCACATTATATTTCAAGTCAAGTATTATAGTAGCTGCATCCTACTATATGTACAAAGCAACTAATCTCTAAAGGAAAGTCCATTGCTTAATTTACCAACTAGGTCAAATCATTGTTTATTGCTCTAAGCAGATATTAACCTAATTTACAAAAAGACAATCATCTCTTACCTATGTGCCAGTTAGCATAAAATAATACAGTACCCTTCTAATAAAAAATAAAAAATACATATATTAAAAATAAGGTTAAGGGGGGAGGGGGGTTCTAACAAAACAAAATACTGAACTATTATTTTAAAGCAAACAATTATGAATAAGAAGATATAATGTTCTCTTTCTTTCATATGTAATCAATACTTTTGCATTATGTTTGTCTATTTGGAGCTAACAATACCAAAATTAATTATTTTTCTTTTTCTTTTTGAATTGATTATTTAGATTATTTGGACTATTGTCCTCATCTTTATTGTTATATACACGTTTCAGCTGTTTCTTTTCAAACTTAGGAATCTGCTTGTCACAATCGGGAGCCTTCATGGAACTTTGAACCAAACCCTTTATTAAATCCATGTTCTCATTCGAGGGCCAATATCGAACATGGAACCTTGTGGTTCCTAGTCCGACGCTCAATCGACTAAACTATACCGGCCCACATATTTGACGAATGGAAAAAAAAATTAAATATTCTTTATTTGTGAAGAAGAAGTTTTAAAAAACTGAAATAAAAATGCTGATTTTTCAAGGAAAAAAATTGATGTTATCGATTGAGTTTTAAATTGCAAAATAATTGCATTTTTTGCAACCTGTAAAAGTTTGATTAACTTGGTAACAACAAAGATTGGTATATTTTCCCCCTTGTTAAATAGTTGTCAGTGGTGACAAAGCACTTCTGGTTGGTTGGTTGGATTTTACAGCATATCAACCCTTGTTGGCTTATTTTATGCCAATGACATTTTGTTTTATTCATTCTTAATGGGTACTCAATTTCTTTTCAAACACTTTTTACCTTTGCAGAGGATACCATCAACATATTCTAATCTCCACTGACATTTGAAATATAAGCATTAAAGTCATTAAAAATTTCAAAAGTTTTAACTATCCCAAACCAGTAAAATGTTTAGTATCTGCAAAGAAAAACTATTTAACATTCTAAAATTTGAAATATGAGTAAATACTCACATATAAAATTTTTAAATGTTGAACAGTTTTTGTTCTCATCGACACTGACAGGGTTAATTTGAAATATCAGTATCTAAGTCATTTAAAATATCTCATAAGTTGTAACTATTACAAAGCAAGTAAAATGTTAAACATCCACAAACAAAAACTATTTAACATAAAATTGGTAGAGTCTAACAAATGACTAATCTGCTCATCTGTGTTTATATTTCCATTACACAATGCTATCTATATATAATGGAGATTTGGTGTCTGTAACTACATCACAGCTTACTTAACAATAACCATCAGGAATTGCATAAGTTTATCAATGATCATTTTATTTATAGTCAAAATCATTAATACATAGAATAAAGAACAACCCTATATTATATATCCTCAGAAATTAAACAATTAAACAGTCCACATTATTAAAAAAGTTTTAATAAATACATGCCCAGTATTATTGATTTATTTATTAGTGTTTTATTTTAATATAATTCTAAAGTTACCGAACGTATAGAGTTTTCAAGAAAATTATTTACAAATACGAAATAGTCATATAATGTTCTTCTACATTAAATTTCATATTTTATTATATGATGAAAAAAATTTCCGTTTTGATTTTTGTCTGTCATAAAACAAAATTTCATGACAATCATGATAATCAAAACCATTAATATTTGAATTAATTTGAATTTAACTGTTAGAAACTTTTATTAAAAAGAAAACAGATTTAATTCAATTTTGATAGCAAAACTATTTTTTATGTCTATTATCTTTTTTAAATATAAGATTTCAAAGATCTGTTTACATTTCTTTACAAAAGAGCATGGCAATAATTAATTTTTACACTACCCGGAGGGAATTTTTTTGCTAGTAAATATAAAGAAAGTAAATATATTACCTATTATATACACCTGTTAACTTGTTCAGGATAATTCCAAGTTACATTAATATAAATAATTAATTTACAGAATGATTTAAAAATAAAAGTAAAACAACCAAGATAATCCCACTTCCTAGTCATGCCAAATGCGACTTTGATCAAATTCCTAATGGAAATTCTGTGTGCAAATATAATCAAATTTTATAAGACTTTTGTATTTGTATCTTCATTTATATTGTTTAGGCCATTATGAAAAGAAATAATAGAAATGGATCTAAATAAATTGTCAGATTGGGAAATTAAAATGTAAAGTATTACTTATTGGATCCCAAAACAAAGTTGAATATAAATTATACAACTGGAAAATCAAAAAAGTAAATGAGGAATGCAATCTAGGGATATATATATATATATATATATATATATATATATATGTGTGTGTGTGTGTGTGTGTATATATATATATATATATATATATAATATATATATATAATATTACATACATTTTAGATAAGTAAAGTTACTTACCATAAGAAAAAACAGTTACTTTCAACTTCCTCTTGACCTGACCCTATAAATAGAATTAAAAAAGAAAAATTAGCTGTTTTTCACATTCAACATTGATTTATGAATTTTAATGAGAAAGAAATTATAATACTCAGCATATAATTGATTAATAATTCATTTTTACTCATGAAATAGGTTTTTGGCAGTGGGGGAGAGGGGGCAACTTCAGATGATTTAAAATAACTTCATTAAAAAATGCTAAAAGCAAGCAAAAAAAAAAAAATATAACATTAGTAAATATATTAAAATGCCAAAAAATCAACAATTAACCTTTGAACCATAATAGTTGTTTAAATTTGCATACAAATTTCATACATTAAATGAAACAACCATTATACAACATATATATATATATATATATATATATATATATATATATATATATATATATATATATGTGTGTGTGTGTGTGTGTGTGTGTGTGTTCAAATTTTATGCTCTGTCATCACCTCAGAAAAATAATGAACCATTCCATTTTAGTTTTGAGGAAAGAAAGGAAGGAAAAAAGAAAGGAGAGAAAAAGAAAGCAAATATAATGAGAGAGAGAGAGAGACAGAAGAAGCAATAATGCTTTACACCAGATGCTTATCATCTGCTTGAATGGAAGGAATATATGGAAGAGATATATAAATAGTGAAAAATTAAGGTAAGTCTTCCTCCTGCACTGTATCCAGTGTTTGCAAGAGCTGATCAATGTAAGTTTTTTCAGGTTGGTCAAACTAATCCTTAACAATTGTAACTTCAAGTACTATTTTTAATACAAATAATTTAGATAAAGTTAAATGGTTTCAAGTATTCCTATCTAACATTAAAAATTATATTCAATAATAATCCTATCTTTGCACACAGTTATAGGGTTTTTATGTATTCCTATAGAATACAAATAATTTTTAAACAATTCTATTTATCCCTAACAGGTAGTACCACTCTAGGTCAGAGTGTACTGGGAGTAATGAATGGGTGACTATATTCCTCAGAGCTCTAGAACTGGAGCCTCAGCATCAGATGCAGTTTATTGTCATACCCAGGGCCGACATTTTGTAGGGGTTTTACTCCTCTGCAAAGAATACAGTTAGTGTATTCTACGTACCACCAACAAGGGCTGTATACTCACAGAGAAGTTGTATTTCTGAAGAGAGAGAGTTTCTAATGCTGATCATCTCCTGTTGATATGAGTGTCGGTCAGCACTTATGAATTTTGTTTGATGTTGTCAGGAGTGGACAATCAAATACTCTTTAATTGGTAAGTGGAGTATGGAATGTACTATTTGTTTACTAGACAAACCAGTTATATATTGAATATATCTTTTATTTTATTTCTATCAAGCTAATGATTTTATATATCTAACTTTCCCTTGATTTTTTTGTGTTATCTAAATATTACCAAAATTCTCATATATATCTTATTATAATAGAGATTCGGTGTTTGTAACTGTAACTGAAACTATGTCACTGTTTTCATCACAATGCGTAAGTTTATCTATGAGTATTTAATTATGGTCAAAATCATTAACACATAGAATAGAATAACTCTTAATTATTAACAATGTCTCTATGAAAATCTGACTTAGATTTGCCAAAAAAAAAGCCCATGTTATTAATACATTTAAAAGCCCGCAATGTGTCTTATATATCACTAAGAAATAAAGGTTTACATAATATATGGTGTGGGTAATATGCATACTGGTTTTAAGAAAACCAGGTTTGATAAATAATTACTTGGTGTTCTTGATCTCTAATAATAATGTTTTATTCTGCAATCATATGAATGATTTTATATAGAAACCAATTAACCATGTAACTGAAACTATATCACTACTCAAGTCACAATTCTTTTAGTCATTTACGTCACATTGTCCATGATTTTATTCTTATTTAAACCTCAATTATTAATAAAATTGTTTTACATTAATACTAGTGGCCTTATCTACATACTGATAACCTGCAATTGTATTTATATATACAACAAAATAGCAGTTTACAGTGTTAATGGGAAGGCTAATTTGCATATTAAAAATTTGATTTTAATGAATATGTGCTTGGTATTATTGATTTCTAATTGTTCTGGTTTTATCTTAATGAATATGAGCAAAAATCTCAGGGATAAATCATAAAAGAAATTGATTAACAAGTAGAAATAACTGTAATTTTATTCTTTACTTCCTATATATAAATAGTTAAATTATGAAAATTTAGCAATGAAAAACAGGAGTGATGGAAGAGTAAGTTTCAGTTGTTTTCCGATTATACCACCTCTGTTTCAAATCTTTTTATCTGCATTTTTATTTACTTTCATTGGCCTTTCTAATTTAATATTTTATTACATTAAAACCTAAATACTTGCACCTGGAGGATGCATATATTTATTAGTATATATAAAAGACATTGGGATTGGAGATTCAGGAGAATTCCATTTGGTAATGGTAACATGAGGAATTACTCAACTAAATAGAAAAGAAATACCAAAATCAGTCATATTTTATTTATTTATTTTTGAAAGCAATTATCTGGTTTTAAGTTACTATTCCTATTAATCATCTTAAACACCTTCTAATTAGTCACAATATCAATGTTTTAAAAACCAATGTATTAAGATTCAGTCATTTTAAACATGCAAATATCATATTTAGTTGCAATATCAATGTTCCAAGTGCAAATATAGTTCATTTCAACCAGGTAAACACTTCATATCTAGTTGCAATAATAATGTTTTAAGAGTTAATCTAATTTATAATCAATCTAAAAATTTCAAATAAATCTTTTTGACCCATAGATGTGACTTTAATAAATACTACCACTTCAGGTTTGAGTAAATCTGGGAATAATAGCAACAAACCAGTCACTTCACATTCCCCAAAACTGGAGACTCACACAGGATGCCATTTAGTGTCATACCCAGAATACCTCCCCCCAGCCCCTTTTTTTAAGGGAGGGTATTACCCCTCTGCAGGGATCAAATTTTAGGTTCCATCATGGAAAGAAAAAGGAGATTAAGTTGGAAGGAAAAACAAAAACAAAAAACAGTGAAAGTGAGAAATATAGAAAGGTATCCAAGAAAGAGAGAAAGTGCTGAGTCATATGTAAATAATCCCATTATATATGATAGTAAGTAGAATCATAGAAGAGATTGCATGCATAGATTAATGTAGAAGAAGAGATTGCATGCAATAGATTAATGTAGAAGAAGAGATTGCATGCAATAGATTAATGTAGAAGAAGAGATTGCATGCAATAGATTAATGTAGAAGAAGAGATTGCATGCAATAGATTAATGTAGAAGAAGAGATTGCATGCAATAGATTAATGTAGAAGAAGAGATTGCATGCAATAGATTAATGTAGAGATGAGGCTTGATAGTTTGGATTATTAGGATTTTTTCAGACTATTGTCCTCATCTTTATTGTTATGTACACAACATTTCAACCAATGAGCTCTCCGGTCTTCTTCAGGTGTTTCTTGTCGTAATCAGGAGCCTTCATGGAAATTCGAACCAGACCCTTTATTCAATCCATCAGGGTAGACTATTCTCATTTTGTTAACAATGACTGTTAATTGTTTGAAAAATATTTTAGGCCAAAGGTCCAATCAAGAACCCTCCATAGGAGCTAGCTTAATTGCCACTGATTAGGCGGCTTTTAAGCTAGTAAGAAATATAAACCAAGAAAACCATATGAAAAAAAAATTTATTGACCAAAAAAATGTGACGGTTCACTGTGCTAAATTCCAATGGTCTGTTGGCATCCTTCCGTCTACTAAAGACGATGGCGTAGTGTCCACTTATTCCCCCCCCTTTATTATCTGCAACTGCGTAAGTGGCTGAACAGACCAATTTTTGAATGGCAATCTCTGGTGCAGTGCTGCAAACACTTCAGCTGACCAGGTCAAATGCCTTCGTTAGGTCTATAAATGCACTGTAGAGTGGCATCTGCTTCTCCTGGCACTTTTCCTGCAGCTGGCGTAGTGAGAAGATCATGTCCACGGTTGTCTGGTTTGCTCAGAAGCCACACAGTGACTTCGGATAGATGCAAGATGCAAGGATCTGCAGACACACCAGTGTAACACAAGCAAAGACTTTTCCCACCACACTGAGGAGGGAAATGCCCCGGTAATAGTTGCAGTCGCTCCGATCTCCTTTGTTCTTGTATAAGGTGATGATGGTTTATACAAACCAATTACAATGACTAATTTGACCGATTCTACAAATTTAATTTGACCTATTATAGAAGTCTACTTTCTTCTTATCACAGAATTTACAACTACTTGTTGTCAATCTTAAAATCATAAACAATATAGTATACTAGCAGATGATAATTTAATTATTACAACATTAAATATGTTTACTTAAGAGATATTACAAAATAGCTCAATATGTAAAAAGTATTACAATCTTCATTTGACTCTCTCTCACTGTTTTTTTTTTCTTTCTTTCATCATGTTCAATTGAAACAGATTACCATTATCACTTCCATGTGCTCACCCCCTCTATCTTTCTCCTCTCTTTTTTTCTTATATTTTTTTTTAGTGTAGCATGCCCTTTTTCTTCCTCTCTTTATGATAAAAATGGAATGGTCCATTATTTAGCCAAGGTAACAGCACTCATAAGAAATAAGAAATCAGCAGATAATTAAGATTTGTATTTTTGCATTTCTTCTTGAATGATTTTGATGGTCTTATTTTTAACCAGAGGGTGTTGCAAGATGATAACGGTCAGTAGATTAAGGAACACGAGTATCAATATATAGATATTAGCTAAGTAGTATCACACAAACACAGTTAATTTTTAAGAGACTATAATTTAAATGAATGAAGCACAAGTCGTTAAAATTAAAACTGAGTTTGTTTTATTTTAATGTTTGACAAGTTTTTGAAGCCTTTCAACTTTGTAGTGTCAGCTGTGTTGACAATAGAAAATAAACAGTAACAAGAGTCTTACTCAAACAATAAAAAGCTGAGTTATCTTTAAAAATACTTCTAAGATTTCCCTAATATTGTGCACAATATGCTGCAGGGAGCTTTTATAGCAAAGAGTTCATTTAGTAATGAATGCTATCTTTTTTTTTTGTCACCACATTTTGAAAAAAAAAAAAAAAAAAAAGAAACTGTTAATAATATCCAAAGTCGTTTGTCATCTTTTTGTTTCATTACACTTTAAAATAATATTTTTTGAAGGAGCTTTATAATATCGCTCCTTAATGTCACTCTGAGGAGGGTTAATACATTCAATATGTATAAAAACTGAAACATTCAAACATAGACTGAACAATTCATTCATTCATAAATAAAAACATCTGAATATTTGTTGTGTTTTTGCTTCTTTGTAAAGCTGACCAGTGGCTTGGACAGTTTTGGCCAAAACCTGCAACCAATTAACCTCTTAAAAGAATCTATCAGGTTGAGTTGTTTAGTAGATAAGACTGGGCAAGCCCCAACGATATTGACACACGGGTAATTTTCAATTTTATTTCATCTTTTGATATCTAGTTGTTAATTGCAAGTAAAGTTATCATTCCATCATAGTGAAGGACAACATGGATTGAATATAATAAATCAAAGCTGTCTGTGAGATTTTAACTCATATCATTTTTTCCTCAAAGAAACCTGGTCAAACATTGTTCTATCTATTACATAATGAATAGGTATAACTAAATATTTTTGTAATGCAGTATAGTTAGGATTTAAATTTTACCCTAAGTAAACTCATGGAAAAATTCAATCTAAGTTCATTTTAAGTTTTATTGAAAAGCTTTAACTCTGAGGTCATCCAAATGGAACTCTGATTGTCTTAAGGACATCACGTGACCAAGTGTCTCCCTGGGAAAGCTAGTTAGAATTACTTAGAATCAAGCTACTGGAGCTGGACATCTTTCGTCTATGCTGACTGGTTCTTCCGCACGTATGTTTAAGTTGGGATTTGGAAATAAAGTTATGTGTACACACAATTAATTCTCCATGTTTCTAATTAATAAGAACAAATGGAACCAAGAAGAGAACGGAAGAAAAACATCCAGATGAAGATGTCCCTAACCCAAAGAGAGCTCGACATGGCCCAAAATATTAGAAAATAAAAGACAATACAAAAAAATAAACAGTATATGTAATATACCAACCAAACTACAAAGAGCCATTGGTTTTCAGAATATCAAATCTGTAAACTCATCCTTTATTCTCTTCATTGCTCTCTACAGTTGCCATATTTGTTTGTTTTATTTTTTAACATAAGTCTATATATAATACTGTCTGTCTGTAACTGACACTACGTCACTGCTTATGTCACAATACCCTCATGAATTGCCTAAGTTTATCAATGAGTATTTATAGTCAAAATCATTAATACATAGAATAAAGAACAACCCTGTCTTATATATACTCAGAAATTAAGTTTGCAGCATTAAATGGTCTACATTGTTAAAACAAGTTTTAATCAATACATGTATTATTGATTTATATATAATTTGTTTCATTTTAATATATATTCAAAGTTATCTAAAGAGAAAATTATTTACAAACAAAAAACAGTCACATAATCTTCTACATTAAATTGGAAGATGTTTGTGTATTTAATTTTATCCAGTTTAGGTTTCCACATGTTCAACAGGAAATATCTTAAAATTAATTCTTATACTTCCGGAGGGTGAATTTTGTTCACTAGTAGTATTAATTATATCTTATTTAATACTGACAAGAAGTTATATTAAAACTGAGATTTTAGTAAAGAAAATTTCTAAGGAAGTATGAAATATCTTTGTTTTATTCTATTAATTGAAAAAAAAAACTTTTTATTTATTCTGATTTGTTTAGAAAAAAAGAAAAAATTATTAAACTGAAAGAACTTTGGGGGAGGGGATTTTACAGCTTGTCAACCCTTGTTGGGTTATTTTATGCGGAAGATGTTTTGTTTTATTCATTTTTGATAGTATCAAAATTTTTTTCAAACTCAATCTTTTTAAAAACATTTTTTTTAAACTAGTTTTTTCTATCTAACCCATAGTTGGGACCCTAACAGGTACTACCACTCCAGGTCAGAGTGGATTTGGGAGTAATGTTAATAAAGGGGTACTCAAAAGAAATTCTAATTGATATGCAAGTAAAATACACTAAGGAGAATTTTTTAAAAAATAAACAAAGCTTTAAAGAGAACCAAATCTTTTTCAGTCTCTCTGTTCCATTATGTCCTAGTTAATAACCAAATGAAAATGTCTGATTGAAGAAACATTTTTTTTATTGCTTATTTTTATAGAGCTGTAGCAATTAATCCACTAAATAGAGCAGGCTTATTTACAAGATTACTAAAAAAATGTCAGCCTACTCCTCAGGTGACTCCACTTCAATCCTGAGTCAATGTACTTTACTACTGATTCTTTATATGAGAAGTGCTTTAAGATTTATTAAACTGATTATTTAAATAACTATATAAAAGCAAAAGAACTTTGTTCAGAGTAGAGTGTATGTTTTTTTTAATATCTGGGTGAAGAAGAAAATTGTCAACTTTCCTCTACCAGTAAAAAGAAACATTTAAACATTTACTGACTTTTGTAAAAAATATAATATATTCAGAAATAAGTCTAGAATAATTATAAAATTCATCAACAAAACAAACTTATTAAAAAAAAGTTAAAAAATAAACTTGAAAATGAATAAAATATAATTATTCAATCTCTCTCTCTAATATAATCAAAAATCCGGAGAAGAAATCTTCCTTACAACATAGAAGTTTTTTTTAAAGTGTCGTAGTTTGCAGAGCTCAATGTGTGCTTTTATTGTCAGAGTCACAGAGCAAAATTATATATGTAAAAAAATATAACAGAAGATTTAGATTTTTAGTATTATAGCCTATTTCAGAAAGCTAGACCAGATCATTCGCATCTGATGATTGGGAACTTTAGACACTTGGTCTAGGCTTCCTGAAATAGGCTATAATGCAAAAAATATAAATCTTCTGTTATATTTTTTACTTTATATATACACACACACACACACACACACACACACACATATATATATATATATATATATATATATATATATATATATATATATATATATAATCTTTTGAAAAATAAAATTCATTTTGCAGACTTTCTCCTGTTGTACCCTTACACACACATAGCAGATATCACAGATCCAGATAAGTATACAAATGACATATATATATAATACAATCTATAACTCCTTAAATGATCCCACAACATAACACCAAGTCCATATTGCAAAGTGTCATACACACCTGCCAACAAAGATAAAGCTGAAAAATGTGTCACCAATAAAGAGAGCAATGGGTGGCTATTTAGAAATCCATTGTTGCTTCTTTTGTTTCTTTGCGGAGCTGACTTGGACATTTGGGGCCAAAACCTCCAACTGACTAATTTTGTCTTAAAATAATCTACACATTTATATTTCAATAAGGCTAACATTGCCTGTTTGTGAGAAGATAAAGTTTGATAAAAACATTATCAGTCTAGAATAATTATAAAATTTATCAATAAAACAATATTTTAAAAAAAGAGAAAAAAAACAACTTACTAAAAAAATAAACTTGAAAATTAACAAAATATAATTAATTATTCATTTTCAATCTTTTTTTTTTTCACTTTATTCTAATTTTAAAAAGCAAAATATGCAAATTAGCTAACCCTGATCAGGAACTAAATTGCTACCTTTGTTAAGTTATATAGTAGACTATTTGCAATCTTTTTTGAGGTGGAAAAAAAAGTGCAAGCTTTGATTCATGCCAATATAGAGCTTGCCTTGAGGGGGCCATCTCCCCTAGGCAGTACCTACCTCCTTATCTAAAATCGCAAGGGTCACGTTCATTGCTTGATGCTTGAAGTGGGGATGCTGATGGAAAGCAAGCAATTTATAGCACTGCCCTTGACTGTTTATTCATGTGCGGGAGGGCCTCTGCGTAAAAATGTTACCTTGTGTCATACCCTACACATAGCAAAAGGGTAAGGTAAATACCAAGGTGGGAAGAAGCAGTTGTTTTGGCAACACAATTTCATGTAGAACTCAGATCAGGATAGACATACAGAGCAGATATATATTATATATATATATATATATATATATATTACACACATACACAAATAGCTTAAATTAAATAGAACTTTAAAAGTGAAGGAGGGGAGAGTTGCTATGGCATAGTAACTAACTAGCTGGACTATGAAATCATAGTAAGTGATTCTGTATTTTAGTCACTGTAACGTTCACTTTTGGAGTAATACCCATAGGAGAGTTATGAACACTCTGGTTCCCCCCCCCCAGCTCTGGGTTAACTAGCACCACTACTGTTCTTCTACAAGGATGCCTTTGGTATTAAATAACCCATGAAGGTTGATATGCCATTAAACAAAGAAACTAAACCAAAAGTGACCACCTTGGATTACAACTTGAATTGTTTAAAATTAGATTCAAAACTATATAAATCAAATGAGAAAAAAAAAAATCCTGACACACATATTTAAAATTCTTCACCTACACTATGAATTTTATACTTCTAGTGTTAAACAAATACTTTAGAAAAAGATGAAACACACCGACACACAAAAAGAAAGTTTGATTATTATGAATTATCATATCAAAGGGATTGATTTAGCTCAGTTGGTAGAGTATCCACATAGGAATCACAAGGTTCTTGATTCGATATTGGTCCCCACCAACTCAGCACATGAGTAGCACAGATTGGTTAAACTGATCTTTGCAGTAAAGTGGCCAACTGACCGCAGGTGCTGTGTTCCATCTCAGAAAAAAAAACAATCATCCTGCAGAGATGCTGATAGGTACGCGTCCTGCATCCCTGACAAAAATCTAAAAGGACGCAGTAAAATCATATCCATGCGTCTCAGTGTTTTTCTTTTTTATGTCCTCACCATTTCAAGCTAACTGTAAATACAATTCAATAGTTTCTTAGAAGTGAATTACATAGGATAGGTTACAAGGTAGAAGTTAGACAGCTTTAGTTGGGGCCCATAAATTTTCCTGGGGTCTTATTCAAAGCAAATATGTGCGTCCCAGGACGCACTAAATCAAAAAGCTATCAGCATCACCGATCCTGGTCTATCGCTAGCGAAAACAGGATAGATTTCCTCACTGTCCAGCTGATACTGACAATAGGCCACTCCACTAACTTTACTTTTATTATATCAAAAACACTATTTTGTATTCATAAAAACAAAAAAGATGTTAACTTTTCCATCATTCTATGGGTAATTCTCTTGATTATTAGAAAAGAGTATGATTAGTATATTGGAATTTTGCCAAAAATACTTGCCTTAAGAATATGTTAATGATTATACAAATAAATAAATAAATAAATAAATAAATATATATATATATATATATATATATATATATATATATATATATAGTAGGAGCAACAATGTGTTTATTCATTAAGACTGACTGGTTGGCAGGTAGCAGAATGAACTGACTCACTAACCAAATAAAACTTTTGTTCTCCATATAAACTTTCTCATATTAACTGGCTTTTTCTCCATTACTATCAAAGGAGTTTTCTTTGTATCCTATAATAAAACGCAGGTAAGATAGAAAAGTGTATATAAAAAAGAAAAGAAAGATGGATACCAACAGAAAGGAGACAAAAAATATTGTTAGCAATCAGATGGGTAGAATTCTTAATCAGCAGTGGGAATATGCTGAGAGTGAAAAGAACAATAGAGAAATCCAAACGTTCTACTAATTTGTAATTAGTGTGTAGCATTTTTAATGAGTGGCAGAATATATAATATTTTACACAAATTAACAAATCATTACTAATTAGAAAATTAAATGAACTACAAACATGAGATCACTACAATATAGATGCAAACATAGGACCATTACGTCAGACGCATACATCGGACCGTTACGATAGACAAACGCATACATCGGACCGTTACGATAGACACACGCATACATCGGACCGTTACGATAGATACACGCATACATCGGACCGTTACAATAGATACACGCATACATCGGACCGTTATGACACAGATACAAATGATGAATCATTACACAATTCGCAAACACTGGATCATTACAAAATAGATATTTTGTATAGATCAATGTTCTTAAAGGAATTATCAGTATTCTTGGTAAATTTCACTAAGGAAAGGACTTGACATTTGTGTATGAAAGAGGAAATTAAAAAATAAAACAAAATTCTACAACATTACCATATTTCAGAGACTAATAACATTATTGGATAGAGCAAGTTTTCAGCTAAGAAATACTTTTTTCCACATAGCTATGCATTCTGGAGTTACGAACAACAGTCTGCAGGCGGAACTTAAAAGAGGGTCACTCAAAAAAGTAATGCCTCTTGTTTTATGTAGTCCATCATCATCATCAGAGGGTGATGAAAGTGGTATGGCAGTAAAAGTTGGACCACCGCCGCAGCAGCAGTGATGGAAGTAATAACCACTGTTCAAACAGTGTTGTCATCCCACAAAATAAAGAGCACCTTGATCAGTTCATCCACATAAATCAGGTTGATAAAAGATAGATTACATGGACAACATTTTCTTGGCAACAAACACAGTCATCACTGCCGTGAAAAAAGTGGGTCATCTCAGCTGCTGCAGATTTTTATGTGGATGGCATTTAAGCTCTTGTTCATTGCTGGTGACAATTGCCTAAGATATTTCTCTGAATTTTAGAGATGAGGCTTGATAATTTGTATTATTTGGGTTATTTGAACTGTTGTCCTCATCTTTATTGTTATCTGTACTTAATTTGTCTACTTATTCTGGTTTCAATCCTTTCAAATCGCCGAATGGATGATACAATATCTAGCTGAAATTTGCTGATAGATTTGCCATAACTAATTTGTTCCCAAGAACTTTCAACCCCATGATGGGCTATCATCAGGGGATGTGTATATTTAAAAACAATACAACTTTTTCTGAATGAGGCTTGAGGATTAGTATTATCTACATTATTCGGACTATTGTCCTCATCTTCATTGTTATCTGTACAACGTTTCGGCTAATGTGCCCTCCAACCTTCTTTGGAACCTTCTTGTCGTAATCGGCAGCCATCACAAAACTTTGAACCTAACCCTTTATTCAGTCCACAGGGGTATCCTGTTCTCATTCCGCTAACCATAGCTGGGGTAGAGGCGTTAAGCTGTGTTAATTATTATTCTATGTTACTGTTGCCCTTGACTAGGATTGAACCTGCAGTATAGGGATAACTGTCACTTAGAACTGTCTTAACCTAACTCCTTTATCCACTAGGACATGTGTCCTATTGGACAATGCAGTGTGAATTTTGGGAACTTATAAGCCTAATGTCTTGTTTTGGCTAGAATATCTACCTGAAAAAAAAATAAAAATAAAATAAATAAATAATATGAGTCTAGGTAAAAAATCATACATAAGTGAATAGGTAGATATTCTAGTGGATAAAGGAGTTAGTTTTCAATTTGGGATTTTTTTAAATGAAAATTAACTTGTTGAAGAACAACCTCTTTTTCTATAAAATTCTTATTCTTAAAAACATGAATTAACATTAAGATGCCCAAAGGTTTAAAAAAAAAAAAATAAATAAATAAAAAAAAAAACATTTCCCAAAATTCCTCATTCGAAAAAATTTAAAAAAATAAAATAATGACATAATTAAAAAAAACTTGCAATAAAAACTAATAACCACACAAGAAAAAATTAATATTATCATAGAGGGAAAATCAAATTTTATTTACATAGTAATTTTATAAATATAACCTCAGATATCATAAGTTAAAATTTTAGGAAATTTCAGTGTTTTAACCTTTTTTAACAGCTTTAAAAGTTGCTATCTCAAATAGCAACTTTTATCACAATATCTGGTGTTACATTATATCATGGGAATGATGGTGTAACACATGGTTTAAGATTCTTTAAAATCAGTGTCTCTTCAAGGCCCTCTTTTTAAAAGGTATAGATTATTTTTGGTTAGAAATGAGTACATAGAAGAAAATTCAACTTTTGCAAAATAGTGAGAAAAAA
The DNA here is from genome assembly GCA_023376005.1 of Doryteuthis pealeii. Taxonomy (NCBI): domain Eukaryota; kingdom Metazoa; phylum Mollusca; class Cephalopoda; order Myopsida; family Loliginidae; genus Doryteuthis; species Doryteuthis pealeii. Next base: position 29,208,400 of record CM042161.1, on the reverse strand, counting down.
AAAAAAAAAAAAAAAAAAACAACGGTGAAAAAAAAATTTAAATAAATAAATAAATGACACATGGATAAGGAATCTTAAATTTGGGTCAACAAAAAATAAATAAATGAATGAATGACCCGGTCAGCCAGCAAACTGATTAAAAAAAAAAAGCCCCAAAATTCCAAACAGATTGGCAACCATTCCTCAGAGGGTCTTTGGAGAAGTTTGTGCTGGTCAGAGTAAAATGATACCCTAATAGAGAAAATTTCAAACTTTTTATATCGTTGGATGATATAATCCAGGTGGAGCCTGCAATTTTAACATGATCCCAATTTCAAGTGATTGAAGAATATGGCATGTTCCAGATAGATTGGTTAAAGCAGAAGTATATAACCAAATTCAAGCTGCACAATTCAAACTGATACTAAAATCTTTCATAACTTTCAATAAAAGTTTTTACATTAGGGATACCCATTTTTCCGTCTGCTTTTCATTTTAAAAATGAATTAAAATTAATTTAATCAATTATTTAATGTCAAATTTTTGTCTAAGTCGAAAAGTAGTAACAATGAGCATCAGTAAAAAAAAAAAAAAAAAAAAAAAAGAAAAATAATATGCATGTAATTTATTTTTAATATCTTTAAAACTATTTTTTTGTCAATTTTGATCAAATATATTTTAAGATGGCCACCATGAGTTGCCGTAAAATCAGTGTTTACAAAATAAATTAAGCATTCTCGATTGAAAAAAAACATTACCAAAAATCAGGGAATTATTCGATTTTAATGAAACTTTCAGTATTGATTCGTCAATGAATGAATTTTACAATGCATCAGTTATTTTATTTCAAAATTTTCTGATTTAATTAGGTATTTCTGCTATGATAATATATAAAATTCATTTAAAATATGAGTATCATGATGTTAAGTTTAAAATGTCATATTATTAGATTCTAAAACATTTTTTTTAATAACTACTTTACTTTAGTATCAATCACTAATAATTTTTTGGTTGAAAACTGTATTGGATATTCAGCCCCCCCCCACACACACACGCACACTCCTTTTAAACGGAAAAAATATTGATGTATATTTTTTCTTTTATAAGATAATAGCCAATTAAATAATTATTAAAATGAATAAAAAAAAAATCTCCAGAAATTATTTTTTTTAGTTTTTATTTTTCAGAGCAGATCCTTAAAAAAAATTTTTTTTTCTTCTATTCACACCTTCGGCCTTTTGCCTTTTTATTTATGCAGAAAAAAGTATCAATCACATATAAAACAACCAATATTTTGCGCCCCAAAAAATAGGGGGGGGGGTCAAAGTTAAGTGTCCTGAAAAAAATCAGAAAGTTTTGAAATAAAATAAGTGATGGAATATAAAATTCCATCATTGATAAATCAACACTGAAAATTTCATTAAAATTGGATAATTGCCTGATTTCTGGTAGTTTTTTTTCAAATAGGGGGTTTAAATTTGTATTGTAAAAACACAGATTTTTCAACAAATTGGGTATATCTACTTTTTCCCAATTTAAAAGTTAAATTTAAAGCTGAATAATAAGCATTTGTTTAAAATTGGCCAATGATTTATTTTATATAGAAAATTTCAAAGTTTTTATGGTGTCAGTTCTTTTTTTCTTTTTTTGCATGTCAGAAATAGGATAATTCCATAAAATCTATATAGCAACTTCAGTAAGATGTACTTTTGACCCACTTTTTTTTTACCCATTGTGTTAAAGTTTGAATTTTTAGTTATAAACTGCTAAAGTTGGTTTCTAGTTCATCACCCCATAAAACACAATTTCCAATGAACTTTGAATGGTCATAACTCGGTTTTTACTTGATCTACCCAAATAAATTTGACACTTTTTTTTTTTAAATCTTTTGCAACAATCTATAATGCCTGGATAAAAATTGGTTTTGGTTTATTGAAAAGAAGAAATCAGTTTGGGATTCCTAATAACTGGGATTTTTTATAGCCAGTTTCAAAGTTTTACAAATTAATATACTTCAAATCTGAAGATGGTGATAATTAGAATAGTGGAGTTAAAAATGGATTTGGCAGGTGAACAAAATAAAAAGGGATGCTTAAGTAAATCTAAGGTGAATTACTTTGACTATATATATATATATATATATATATATATATATAGAACCCAGGCTCGATGAATTCAGAGAAGCCAAAGATTGCTATTTAGTTCCAGGGATGAAAATTGAGAAAAATCCAACAGTCACTCTTTTCCTTGCTCTCTCTTGCCCAACAGTCATTGTATTTGACCGGTTATCAACAGACAAATAGTAAAGATAGCAGTGAACTAAAATTCCTTGTGTTCATGTAAGTTTTCTTAATATGACAAGTAAGATACATTTCCCCACCTACTCGCATTCATTTCGGGACCGTGACTATGCTACACGCATTCATTTGGGGACCGTGACTACCCTACACGCATTCATTTGGGGACCGTGACTATGCTACATACATCCATAACTACACCACAAACATTCATTGAGACAACATTACATAAATAGTACTGTGACCACATTACATAAATAGTACTGTGACCACATTACATAGGTCATTTTAGTATCAGGTACATCATATAGGTCATTTTGCTGCTCACAATACACCCATAAGAATTCTCTTAAGCTACATTTTGTTACAAACTCGTTAAATATAATTGGCTTACATAATTCATGGATAGTCAATGAATTATGTACATACCTGTAGTAAGAATATTTTTGAATAAGATTCATTAGATTTAAAATCGGAGGGTGTTAAGTGGGGAATTTCCATAATTGTTCAGGTTATGATTGGCATGTAAATGACCCCATCTTGAACCCTCTAATAGTACGCGATTACAGGTGTGAGATAGTTTTAGTTTCAGATGCGAGTGGACTCAAAAGTCGCTTGCTCTGATAAGTTGCTCTCAATACACTGCAGAATATGAGCTAAGGTTGTTGAAATAAAAGACTTATAAAAAAAACAAGTCTTACTTTATTGAGTGAGTAAGTAACATAATTCACAGACATCCAGCCCGAAGAAGAATGTAGAGATCAACTCCCAGCAGAAAGCTCTGAAGAGAAATAAGCCCAACAAGAGAAGATTGTGGCCAAGTTAGAAGCAGTAGAAGCAGCAAGTAACAAGTACAAACCCTCATCCCATCTCTACTCTGTCTGTCTGTCTCTCTCCCATTATATACCCGAGATGTGGGTATACAAAACTCTCTATAGATGGCTAAATGGTTTCCTAAATTTAGCAAACATACTTATTAGACCCAGAGAAAAATGTTTAGTTCTTCATTGAGAAATAAGGTTGACTCTCATTGAGAAATTGTCTCTAACAATAATCAACAGAAAGCCATGTTGATGCATTTAATTAAACATTACTAATTAGGTTTAGAGGTAGTGCTTTAAGTTGGAGATAAAATAAAATATCTATTATTACTTAGTTTGGACTTACAATTCAAACTAAAAACATTTAATTACTAAAATTCCTTAAGTGTCACTCAGATTAATAAATATTTCTCAATAAAACTCAATGTTTTCCCAAAACAATATCAACTTTATAACATAAAAATTATAATTGGTAAATCTCTTCTCTTTTATAATAAAAATGAATGAATATATAATAAACTAATGATCAAATATTTTTTTAATTTAATTAAATATATCATATACATTCAGTTATGCTGATAGCTTTTTGATTTAGTGCGTCCTGGGATGCACATATTTGCTTTGAATGAGTCCTCGGGAAAATTTATGGGTCCCAACTAAAGCCGTCTAACTCCTACCTTGTAACCTATCCTGTGTAATTCATTTCTAAGAAACTATTGAAACGTATTCACAGTTAGCTTGAAAAGGTGAGGGAAGAAAAAAGAAAAACACTAGGACCTTTTAGATTTTTGTGCATTAGGGACACAGGACGCATACTTATCAGCATCTCTGCTTATATATAGATTAATTAAATTTTATTTTTTTATACATTGATTTCATTATATCTTGTTCTTTATATAATCTTGTTTTTAAGTTGTTTATTTTTATTCTTCTTGTGTGTATTCTTTTTTTTTTTTAGAATGAGTCATTTTAAAATGGGTGAAATAAGAATTTGGCATTTAAGCCACACCAGATAATTAGGATTTATATTTTTGCATTTCATCCTGGATGATTTGGACAGTCTCATTTTAAGCATAGGGTGTTGCAAGATGATAACGGCCATAAAATTAAGGAAGACAAGTATTAATATATAGATAATAAAAATGAATAATCAATAATGTAAAATGAATATACAAATGTTTGTAACTGTTTGATGCAAATTTATAATTGTCAATACAGATCATAAAATAGATTCTGCTTGAAAAAAATTGAATAAGAAAAGATTTCAATATTTGCATATCAGTGTTTGCAACACTTGAATTCATACCCAGCATTATGGTAGGTCGATTTTGGAAATGTAATCTCTCCAATGTGGCAAAAGTTGCAAATTAACGTAAAGAATTACCCCACAAATTATTTTTCTACAAAACTTTGCCTTCATTTGAGGACATATATTTTAATCTTTTAAAGTGTTATCACTGTTACAGCTTAATTATTAGGGAAAAAGCAGCATATCGGAGGTTTCGGTTGTGATGGGGATATATTTTCAATTTGAATTCTAGATATATTTTATTTGTTCCGTTTAAAAGGACAATCTTTTCTGTTTTAAATATTGAAACTGCTAAAATTTCAAACCAATTCCTAGGCTAAATGTTGCAAAAATGAGGATTTTGGGTGCATTTTAGTAACCGATCTTTGATGCTATTTCCTCAAACAATGGTACAAGTAAGAGATCTATTTTTTGGTATGAGTATTCATTAAACCAACACACAACTTTTGCTGTTTGAGAGAATTTTACTTTTTTTTAAAAGTGAAATGCTACCCAGCATAGACATGTACTTCAGCTAATAAGCAATGTGACTATGCATTTAAGTAAAGCTCTCAGATCACAGTTATTCTTATTTTCCAAATATCTTGGTGATTAACATTTTAAGATATATTATAATTTATTATAACATTTATAATAAATATTATTTAGTTTATAGAGAACAAAAATT
>CM042161.1:29135827-29200827 GCA_023376005.1 Doryteuthis pealeii | reverse complement strand
TGGCTTGGGTAAAACTAGCTACAGTTTGGGGATGAGCTGATATCAGAATAATGCTAACAGATTCTCTGAACAACACTACTCTGGTTTTAAATTCAACGCTTTTTCTTCTCTGAAACTAGTTGCTGTGACAAGTTTAAGAAGCACTGTCTGCCCTACTATTTAACGCATAACTGGGACAAGAAAATATGGATTCATGTTATTCTCAAGGGCATTAGCACAAAAAGAAATGCAAACAGCCACTTGCAGTTTTTGAACTTTCATATCATTGTCATCCATTTCCTTAGAATGGCTTGTGTATTTACACATTATATGTACATATGAAAATATATCTATATATTAATACTCATGTTCCTTAATTGTATGACCGTTATCATCTTGCAATACCCTCTAGTTAAAAATGAGACCATCCCAATCATCTAAGATAAACATGCAAAAATGTAAATCCTGATTATCTGGTGTTGCTTATCCACCGAATTCTTATTTCTTATATGTCATCACCTCAGCTAAATAATGGACCATTCCATTTTTATTATAAAGAAAAAAAGAGAAGAAAAAGAGCATGCTACACAGAAAAAATATAATAAGAAAGAAAGAGAGTAGGGGAAAGATAGAGAGAGAGGAGGGGTGAGCATGCAGAAGCGATAACACTAATCTGTTTCAATTGAACATAATGAAAAGATGAAATGAAGGAAGGAAAGAAAGAAAGAAAGAAAAAAAAAGAGTGAGAGAGAGTTAAATCAAGATTATTATACTCTTTACATATTGAACTATTCAGCAATAGCTCTTAGGTAAACATATCAAACATTGTGATAATTAGATTATCATACTGTGGTATATACACAGATCCTGCTAGTTAAATAATAAAATTACTGTCAATCCATTAAAAAGATAAACTTCAAAGTAAGAAGAGTGATCAAAACTGATGGAATGAATACAATTAATTAAAATGCTATAACACAAAAATACGTAAACACACAGACACACACAATTATTATGGTGTTTGGAAAATAAGTTTTACTAGAGAGGATACAAAAACAGATATAAGTTAAATTTATTTAAATACTAGACAAAACGTGACACATTGGGTCACCCATTAAGCTCTATTATCTTGAGATTAGGGAAAAACAGAGTTTGCAAAGGGAAATTAATTTTTTTTAAAATAAATACAGCCCGGACAAAACATTAAAATCATTTTGTAAGATTTCTAAAGAAATCCATCCGAGAAAGGATTGAAAAAAAAACACATTGAAAATCACAACAATAAGAGAAACACATGAAGAAAAATGGATGGAACATCTCCACTAAATGGCTTTAACATCAAACTAAACCACCCTCAAAACACTGAAGAATGGACAATGGGTTGCTACATAAATATATAAATAACAAAATCCCCCAACCTTCCAAATATGGCCGTTGGGGCATCAGGTGGTCACAGTACACATAGATCATAAAATGGCTAGCTCAAAACACTTTGATATTAAAAAATGATCCTTGTTTAAAAATTGGATATGATACATTAGTAATTCATTTTTTGTCATTTTTTTTTTTGTGGCATATCAACTCTTTAAAAAAATGATAAAAAGTTTAAAAGTCTTCATAAAAACTTTTCTCCCTGATAATGACCTAAGATTGAAACTAGTTAAGAATAAAAATCAAAATAAGTAATTACAAAGAAATATTCCTGGTTTTCTTATCACTTTAAAAAAAAAATTATTAAGCACATGTTGCATTAAAAATCATAATATAATGTAAATAACAGGGCAGACTGGGCTCTCTAGTCTTCTTTAGTAGGGCAACCTGTCTAGGAGAAGGAACAAACTGAATCCAAACCCCTATATCATGAGTAAGCATGGCAGGGTAAGGTCTATTATAATGTGTGACAGATCTTATAAAATGCCAGAGTTCTGCAGTGGACTGAGAAAATATATACATATAGATAGAGCAAAAAACAATGTGTAGCTTTATATATTTCTTGAATAAAATGCAATTTGTACTTTTTTGGTAATTTTCGGATGCTGTCATCCCAGCCTCCTGCCCTAAAATACAGTAGGCTGTCCCTGCTGAAAAAGCGATCCATGCTAGTTATGAACCGTATAGCAGTTTAAAGGCATTTTTATTGACAAATTAATGCGATAAGAAAGCAATATTTTACAACCCCCACCCCCAAGTTTTTTTTATTGACTAGTAAAGGTATATATTCTAAACCCCTCCTTTAAAATATTGTTTTAGTGGTTTGAAGGTGTTTTTATCAACAAATTAATGCAATAAGAAAGCGATATTTTACGCACACCCCTCCAGGTTTTTTATCAACAAATAAATGTAAATATTTTACCCCCCACACACACTTTTTTTTTGTGTCTTAGTTAAATGATTAAAATACTTTAACATCATTCAGAAGAATTATCTAGAGTTGATCCTATCTTTTGCATACATCTACACTATTCATTCATTTAATCTTATAGAAAAATGATTTATCAAACAATAACAATAAATGTGGCCTTATTAGAAATTCTTTTTTAAATGGATTGATTTTAATGACAGATCAACCTGTCTCAGATTATTTTATGCCTAGAGGTTTGGGAATCGTGCTCATTATATGTTTATATTTACATTTTTGTGTAGTTATTTTTTAAGAGTTTTTTTATTATTTCTTTCTTTTGCATGGTCTTAAAAATAGGAATATTTTTAAATCGATCTATTTGACCGATTGATGGGAGCTTAAATGGGTACTACCACTCCAAGTAAGGAAGGACTTTGGAGTAATGGCAATGAAAGGGTACTCCACACTCTCCAGAACTGGAACATCACCATCATTGCAGTTTAGTGTCATACCCAGGACACTCTCTTGAAGGAAGGGGCAGGTTTTACCCCTCAATAGGGGATACAATGTATTTTAAGACCTGCCAACAGGGCAGAGAAGAATAAAAAGAAAATTTTACGCCAGGTATTATTTTTACATTGATCATAGTATATTTTCTTTTTAAATTAAACTTTATAAAAAAAGGAAAATAAAATAATTTCCTAACCCAAGCATAAATATTTTTTTTAAATTTTTGGTTTTCCTAAAAATGAATTAGTCAATTATAGAGGTCAAATTTATTTTAATAATATATATATATATATATATATATATATATATATATGAATTAAACATTTTTTGAAAAAACAAATGATATTATTATTTTTCAAAAAATGTTTAATTCATACTGTCGGATTCACTTCCATTTACTTCATATATATATATATTAGATGATTTTTCAGATGCTGTCATCCTGGCCTCCTGCCCTAAAATTTGCTAGGGGGTGCCTGCTGAAAAAGTGAACTGTGCTAGTTATGAACCACATTTGTTTTGAATTAAGATAAAAAAAGAATATCTAAAAATTCTGATTTCTTATTTGTATTCGTTTAATGTATTGATTGTTTTTATTTTCGAAACTGGGTTGTATTTATTTAAAAAGACATGACATTTGTTTTGAATTAGAATAAAATGAAAATACAAAAAAAAAAAAAAAAAAAATATTTTAAAAGTGGGGGGTTAAAAATATTTACATTTACTTGTCGATAAAAAACCGGTGTGTGTGTGGGGGGGGGGCTGTAAAATATTGCTTTCATATCGCATTAACTTCAAACCACTATTTGGTTCATAACTAGCACAGTTCATTTTTTGAGCGGGCGCCACCTAGCGTAGGGGGTAGGGAAGACAGCATCCGAAAATCACGTATATATATATATATATATATATATATATATATATATAATGAGAACATCATGTTTCTTTAAAAACTAATCAAAATCCTTTCTGTCATTAGAATTTTTTTTTTAAGAAAATTAATACTGGTACAATGTATAGATGGTGATCTTTGATGAACTACAGCTGATTGAATACATATAATAATTGCACTGAATTTAAATAATTTTTAAATAATAATCTGTGTGTTTTGTTTGTTGTTGTTTGGGGGGGGGGCTCGATTCCTAAATTTTCATCTTTTTTATTAAAAAAAAAAAAAAATTTTAAACCTAAAAAATAAATATAAATAAACAAAAATTAAAATCAAATCTGCAGTACACCCCATTCGGGACCACCAACCATACATTATAACTTAAAATCAAACACTATGGATTCATTCATTATTCAATGAAATTATTAAACGAACATCCTTATCTTTGTGGTTTTGGTCATCTTACGCTTCTTTAGTAGTTCAGGTCTCCGGCCCAAACAAAATGATTGAAATAACAAAGAAAGGAATATTTGAGAAAATAATTCACTAGATAATATGAACACTTCAAACAAGACAATTGGATAAACTTAAAGGAAAATATTCCCAAACAATAACAACAATGTTTATAAATGAATCTGTGAGTGTATTTAAAATGATTGCATCATGTGATGATCCCATTGCAGATATCATCATCGTTGTCGTCTTTTCAAATCATAATCAGCATTTTAGTTATCTACCCATCTTCTTATTTATTTCTTATTCTTCTTTTTGATGAAGGGTCTCTCTTTCTATTTTCCTCTTCTTCTTCTTCTTCGGCGATCTGATCGGTCAGAGAAAGATGAACTATTTTATTTGTTTTGGAAAAGAAAACAAATACTGAATCTACACGGGGATGACCAGTAATGAAAGTATTTATTTATTTATTAAGAGATTACACATTTGAAATCTCTGATTTAATAAATCGCTTTTTTATTTACATTGTAAAAAGCAATTTACCAAGTTCTTTCTTTCTTTTTTTTCTTTTTTTTTTTTTTTTAATTATTTTATTATATACAAATGTAACATTATGGGACGGAGGTTGTAAATTTTACAACCTCCGTCCCATAATAGGTTACATCTATATATAAATTTAATAGACTAAATATAACAACTATTATAGGACAGATATTTTTGTTTGTTATTGTTTTGTTTTTTCCTACTACAAACATTGGGAAAACTATGATAAGGATTAATACTACTATATAGGCTTCTTTTTTTTTTTAATGGAAGCAAACTTAAGGGGAAAAGGGGGGATTGAAATGCCGCAATATGTATTTTAAAAAAAAGAAAAGAAAAAAAAGAAAAGAAAAAAAAGAAAAGAAAAAAGAGGTCGGTGGCAACAACAACCATCATCATCATCATCATTTTCCTGGGGGTAGTAAACCATAGTCACAGGTAACCAAAACAGTTCTAGGTTGTTTGGGTTGGTTTTTACTTTATTATTATTATTATTATTGATTATTAGATTTTTCGTTCGCCCAAACTTGGACATCTTTCTTTCATTTTAATGATTAATTCTTTTCGCAATGCCGTAGATTTTTATGAGCTAAAGTGCAACGTCTTCAATTTCGTACTCTTCAATAAATACTCAGATTATTTCTTAAGAGAAAAAAAAAGTGGCAATGTTTCTTTTTTTTTTTTTTTTTTTTAATAAAAAGGGATGCATTTTTTGTAACATAAGCTTACTTTCGTAATATATAAGTTTGATTTATTTCTTTATTTGGGCTGGGTATGTATTTAATGCAAATAAATGTGTACGTCGTTAGTAATTAAATTTCCTTGTAAAATGTAAATCCTTGCAATGTGGTCTGGTTTTAATTTGTAACTTTATCTTAAAACTTAACATTAAAAAATGTTAATACTTTAAACACAAATTTATTTGTACTAAACCTAAACAAACCACAAACGTTACCTTTTTAGGCTTTTATGCATTGAAAAAGGAAGTAAACTTTTGTGCCTTTTTTATTTATTTATTTTTACTATCCCCTGTTTTTAGAGTAAGAAGCATTTAAAGATAATTCATTTATTATTTTTAGATTATTTAAAATAAAAATTCACACTGGAATTTAATTTCAAAATACAAACAAAATACTATCACTTGATGGTATTTATAAAGATTTATTCATTTTTTAATCCTTCGACATTTTTTATTTTTAAATCTCTAAATATTTTCCGTTTAAAATAAAATAAAATTCTGTTTATACTTTATGCTGTTAGTTACTAACAGCATAAAGTATAGAAAATGTTGCTTATCAAGTAAAAATAAAAATATTTTAAATTTCAAGGGAGAAAATGGATTATAGATTAGTGTTATTAATTTTAAGATTTTACGAGGTTTGCACTAATTTAATTTCAATAAAAACACCAAACATTAAAAGGATTTATCAATATTTAGCATTAAAAAATTCGACATAAACACATTTATTTAAGTCCCTTAAAAATGTTACGTTTAGAATAACAAGCAAAAGGAAACAGTAAATTAAAAAAAATGTATAATTTCTTTTTAATCAAATTAATTCTTTTATCTGCGTGAAGTTAATGATAAGTGCCTGGTACAAATACTGTTTTAATTTTAAGGATGAAGTAGGGTTCATAATAGAAGAAAAATGAATATCTTAGTGTGACTATCAAGTTTTTGTTATGATACAGTTAGTAGTAGTAAAGATTACGAGGTTTTACGTCCAACTTTTTATTTAGTTAAATGTCAAATCAAACATAATTAGAAAGGAAAATCCCACGACTACCGGTAGCACTTGACAATATATTAACGGCCATTTATGATATGATGATCAAGTCTTTCTTCTTTATTAAATCTATTCGGTATATTTTAACAACAAGAACAAAATTAAATATCAAAACCGTTAAAAAAACAAATCCAGCCCTTGAAAGATATTTTAACCACTAGCGTCAAAGACTTTCTAAAAAGAAAGGTAATGTTTCCAGTGACGTTTTACAAAAAATCATACACAGTTTTTGTTATTAGTAGGTTCATTTTACTATTTAAAAGAATATATTTGTTTAAATTCTTAAATATACGATAAGAAATCTAACGAATCTTCATTTTTTGTCGTATCAGCTAGTTCTAACTGTAGTAATAATAAACGTAAGGGGGACACCTGTTTATTTATACATGATTTTTTTTTTCTAATATCGTCCAAGTATCAGCTGTCATTTTATGAGACAAAAATGATTTGGTTAACTTAACACACTTGACCTTGTACTTTAAATTAAATAAAAAAAATCTTGTTTATTTTTAAATCTATTTATTTTAAATATTGCTATGAAATGAATCTTTTTCCTCAGAGTATCCATAAAAAATAGACCTACTTACCTATTTTTTTTTTTTTTTTTTTTAATCAAAAACTTCCAAAAATCAGAAAAGAGCACCTTTTTCTGAAAAGTCGTTAAATCCAAAAGTGTCCAACCATGAACAAAATGTGAAAAATAAAACTTATTTTCTTGGTTAAATGCGTAAAAGCGGTTAGTTAGATATTTTGAGGGAGTATCACCAAAAAATAAAAATAAGATATTTTTTATGAATGAATGAACACAAGTCTATAATAAACTTTACAAAAATTTAAACACAAGCGTAAATATTGGGTCAAAAAATATATATTTATTTTCTACATTTGCTGGGATTTTATTTCTTTTTAAGTCCACGGTGTTTATTTTAGTGCCAAATATGTCTAGAAATCTTTTTAATATCTATTTTCTTTTTCAATAATTTTCTTATTGATCATTAATAATATGACTTGAAAAAAAATCAAACTTTAAAGATTAAATTATGGGCTTTTTAGGGTTAAGGTTGGGCTGTTTAGGGTTAGGGTTGGGCTTTTTAAAGCTTGATTAAGGAAAATATAACATTTATTTGTCGAAGTTTTAGAAATTCTAATGTTTTAATACTTTTTTTAAGTAAATAAAATTAAATTTTATTGTTGCTATTTCTTTTTTTTATAGTAAATAATCAAAGCTTATATCATCAAAATGATCAACAAGTCATGGATGTGTAAAGAAGAAGTATACTAAGAAAAGTGTAAAGTTTACCTGGCTATTTTTTAAAGCTTAAATTAGAAAAAAAAACTTATATTTAGGTTTTAAAAAATTATTGAAGATTTATTAAAACTACGAGAAAAAAAACAGTAAGTAAAATCGAAAACTAAAAATTTAAAAGAAAATTCTAATCAGGATTTAAGTTAAGATAATCGTATTAAACATCTAAAATAAAATCTAGATCTACTAAATAATTTAAAAAAACAATAATACGAATTTAATATTTAAACTTTGGTTTTAAAATTAATTTGTTCAATTTTTCTAATGAGGCGATTTTGTGGCTTCAAAAAACAACAAAAAATCAAAGAAAAACGCCACAGGTAAGAAAAAAGAAAGATCAAATGACGAAAAAGACTCACCTTTTTTAGTTCAACCTGTATGTATGATGGTAAAAATAAGTGTTGCTTCTAGTATAGTGCAAACAACAACAGTCAGCTGTGGTATCAACACTGAAGTGGGGAAAAAACGAGTGAAGAAGTCGAGAGTTAGAAAAGAAAACATCAACCGCTGCCATCTCACTACTCGGCAGAAATGTTCACAAATGCACACAATTGGATGGGAACGGTAATTCAACTACGGATGCACGCAATTGCTATAACCGAACATCGTTGCTTCTATCTTTCTATGATGTATATTCGATGCAGTCCCATGCACGATGGCGACATTATTAGAACAATATTAGCAGTGGAGATTACTAATAATAGTTTTAATAATCTAATAACGGATGCCTAGTTAATATTGCTTATTAGTTTGGACTTTTTAAAAAAGTACATTCTAGAAAACGGGTTTTCTTTTGGTAAGAGATTTTTTTTACCTATTCGGTCTTGATAAAATTCAATTCTACTTATAAGAATGAATAAAACTAGACGACCCGTTAACATATTGGGTCACCGTTGTGATAGTGGTCCATGATGATAGTGGTGCTTCTATTTAGAAAGGAGTGAAAGATTCTAAAAAGAAATTCATAGTCATTTTGTTATATCGAGAATTCAGATGATTGAAAATACAAAAATATGTTGATCATCACGATTACAGACCCCATCAAATTGTCAGTCATTTACAAATTAGATCGCAAATTTATTTACCTTGCATCCCACTTATGCGGGTATGACACAAGGTCATTTAATGTGGGACCACCCACAAACCGAAGCTCATGGGGCGACAGGCACAAAAATGCGTAGATCCCATCAGCATTCACCCACAAGGCGGTGCCTCAGGCACTGGGCAATAAACCCAACCCTGCCCTTTTAAAAGCAAGGGGACAGGTGTTGCCTGGGGGGGGGTGAAGCTACTGGACACATGCCCGAGGAAATTGCTTTATTCTCTAGATTAGAGAATTTTAAGAGTATTGCTCTAATAAAAAATCTCGCTATGATCTACGGGGGTTTTTTTTCTGGGTTTCAGTTTTATAATGAGAATTTCAGTAATATGTGCCATGTATTAAATCTAGACAGGGCGTTTTTTTTTTGTTTTTTTTATTTTTATTTTGTTGGGGTTTGGGGGGGGGGTCGTCTAAGGCCAATCTCCAATATTTGTCAAACTATCATACAAACCGGTATTTTGGGGCCTGTGTCCAGTGTCTTCGGCCATTAGACCGGTAAGATATTTAATATCAGCATGATCCCAGGGGGCATACATCTGTTACATAATTCATGGTTAGCCTATGAATTATGTAAGTACTATAGCTAGATAGTTTTGAAATAGAGTTCGTTAGATTCAAAATAACAGGGGTTGAGTGGAAAATTACCTTAACCGTTATCGTTGTGATTGACTTGTGGTGACATCCGTTTGACCCTCTACCCACCGAAAAACGCACCAGTAGAAGCATGATACATTTTTTAGTTAGTTGCGACCAGTTGCCCATCAAAAGAAAATGTTCTTTCGAGATGTCGCTTCTCAATCCGCGCGGTTTGGACTGGGGTTGATTAAATAAAGCTATATAGAAAAACATTATTGTTATTAATTAACAAACAAGAATGCGTAGATACCCAACCCAAACAAAAAAGAAGATGGCAACCCACAGGATCAGCTCAGAGAATAGGCCAGGAACAATAGAAATAAGAACAAATTTATCATACCCTCATCCTTTTCATACTCTGTCTGTCTGTCTATCTGTCTGTCTGTCTCTCCATTACATATCCGATATGTTAGAAGGGTATATAATACATCGACTAAAAAGGGCAGGGCTGGGTTTATCGCCCAGTGCCAGAGGCGCCTTAAAAAAGGAATGCCGAGGAGATTCACGCAATTTTTAAACACTAGCCACACATCGATTTGAGCGTGGTTCCCCACTATAACGATCCTCATGTTCGGCTTAAATATGTTGCTTTGTTTTACGGTATATCAACCCTTTTCGGGTCATTTAATGCCGAATCAACTCATTTTCAAAGGACTCGGGTTACTTACAGTATCTGCTGTTGCTTAAGTGATCACCCAAATAAGTACTGAACAGGTTCATATCTGCTTAACATCGGTGATCTTAAATATGGCACAAGATTGTATGGGGTTACCTGATGAGGATCGAACGCACAACTCAGTAATAACTGACCTGCTCGACTAAATGGCTCACCATTACACCGAAACGAGGTACCCAAGATATTTATTATTTTTTACTAAACGTAGACATTACACAAGGCTGCAAGCATGAGCACATAGTGTAGATCGAACTCAATACTCATTAGAAATAATTCACAAAGCTTAGCCTATAAAGCTAGGCGTATGAGTCACTCGGTGAGGATAGAAGCTAGTAGCAATGGTCAGTTCGCCTAATTCGCTAACCCTTATATTACAGGTGCTCCTAACACAGCTTACATTTGGCACAACGCCAGAGATCGAACTCACTACTCATGTTACATAATGGATAGACATAGCCTATAATTTTTAGTTGGTAGTGTAGAGTAATTTAAAATATCGGTATACAGTGGGAAATCACTGATAGTTTGATTGATAGGTCTTAGGTTCGTCTGGAACAGGGCTACCATTGGCTTGGAGTGTCACGTGATCAGACGAGGCTGGGGAAAGTAGAATTATAAGTTAGTAAAAATTGAGGCTAGCGCCCCTGTGGGCCAGACGTGTTTTTTTTTTTGGTTTTTTTTTTCTGTTTCTGCTTCCCCGAGCTCGTGTGGGTTAAGAATGTATTCGGGAGAATAAAAAAAATCTTTACACATGAAAAAATCACCTTGTGACAAGGTGACTTTTCTTATGTATCAAGTGACAATTCTTATGTATCAATTTTTACTAACTTTTTTTTATCAATAACTTTCTTATTGATCATTAATATTATGACTTGAGAAAAAAAATCTTTAAAGGTTAAATTATGGTTTTTTCAGGGTTAAGGCTGGACTGTTTAGGGTCAGGGTTGGGCTTGTTGTCTCCATCATAAAAAAACAAAGAGAGAGAGAGAGAGAGAGAGAGAGAGAGAGAGAGAGAGAGAGACAGATACCCGACCCGATACGAAGAAGAAACCCCGGTACGACGATAGATAATTCAAAAAGAGCACTATGCAACACTTAGACGCTTTTAGATTTTAACGACCCCCTAACCCAAATGTTTCATCGAACCTTTAAATAGAGAGAAGACCCACGTGTCATAATTTTGAGAAAAAAAAACCCAAAAAACCTTTCCCTATTTTGCCACCGAAAGTTAGTGGGTCTGAATAACCAGTTATCCCTCGTCCTACTAAGTAATAGTCCAGCAGTCAAAGAGGACGGGCCAAGATTCTCCAGCTGCCGACCCAAAAATATTAGTTCCGACGATAACCAAGTTTTATCCACAAAGGAATTCAGGACTGACACAGAAAAAATCAATTAAAACAAGAATACTAAAAAAAAACAACATTTAACACTGTACACATACAAAAATCAGGATTTCAGATTTTACAACGTGTGAGTTGCTCTATCTTTGATATTGAGCACCCCTTCATCACCATTGCACCCTGGTCCACTCTGACCCGGAGTGGTAGTACCTGTCAAGGTCCCATCTATGGGTTAAATAGAAAAAATGCATTTATAAAAAAAGAATTGAGTATCCATTAAGAATGAATTTATTTCAAAACTTTGTCGGCATTAAATGACCCACTGGGGTTGATATGCTGTAAAACAAACCAAATCAAACCAGTCTAGAGTAAGAGAAATGTCTTGGACAAGATATTTTCCAGTGATTTTTCTTGAGTGCCAATGTCAAGTCATTACTTATCTCTGTGTTCCTTTTCCTTTATAAGTTACCATTCCGATTCTATCTAATCGATTCTAAATGACGTTTCCCAGCATTATGCGTCTATTTATTTCATGATTTGCACAGAACAAATCACTTTCTTTTTTTCATATGTGAATGTTGAAGAAAAGAATGTTGTATCAAGGGAAGTAGAATAGAAGAGTTAGTTGGTTGGTTGGTTGGTTAGTTGGTTGGTGTTGTGTTTTTACATACAGATAAAATACGGAAGACTGAATGATAATGCAAGACCAGGTTGTTGGAAAATTAACAAGGTTTTATTTAACACAGCGTAGAGAATACTTCTACCCTAAAAGTGACTTAACTAGCTCATACGTGCTGTAAGCTGCGTCCAGTCGCAACCAAAGCCAATCCAAAAGTAACATGGCGGAAACCCCACTTCCGGGTTCCCATGTCCCCTACTGATCAAAGGGGAGCAACTCGATTCTTCCTAACAGCTGGTTGGTTGGGTTTTATGGCATGTCAACCCATTGGATCATTTTATGCCAAAGATGTTTGTTTTTGTTCATTCTTCATGGGTACACAATTTTAATTCAATTTTTTAAGCACATTTTTATAACTCATTTTGTTGAACTTAACCCATAGATGGGACCCTAATAGGTACTACCACACCGGGTCAGAGTGGACCTGGGAGCAATGGTGATAAAGGGGTGTTCCACATTCCCCAGACATCCAGAACTGGAACCTCACCATCAGATAGAGTTTAACGTCATACCCAAGATATGAAGACCCTCAGCCACCGTCTTCTAGCACATATATGATAAAAAGGGTTTGAATTTGCCATAAGGGCAATAGGGCTAGAACAATCATATAGGTGCTAGGGCTTGACGTGACCAGCCGATTGATCGGAGGGGGCCTCTCCGACCGCCCGTCTAGCCTAAGTAAGAGTCAAAGTGGCGTGTTGCATGACATGGACTGCTCATCCACCAGGATTCCCTCCTTAAGCATCACGGGTCGCCACACACGGCCAACAGGCGGTCCCATTGGGGAGGTCTTACCCCTCTGCTGAGGTGCAATCGGTGCATTCTGAAGTCCCAGCCGCCAGGGCTGAACTTTATTTGGAGGAAATGGACGATAGAATGAATTATAAATACGAAGAATTCCTGGCCCAATATTGTAAAATGAATTATTGCACTACGCAGGAGTGGAAGTGAGGAAAGGAAGGAGGAAGAAGAAGAAGAAGAAGAAGAAAAAGGGTTGAAGGAATTCAGTTTACTGTATTGAGTCGGGAATTCTTAGTATTTATAATTCATCCTTTCGTCCATTTTCTCCAAATAAAGTTTCATCAAACGATTGTGTCTTCTGTTCTATTAAAGATACATACATCTTATAATTATGAAACAACTAGATAAAACGTGACCCGTTGGGTCAGCCATTGAGCTCTGGGTAGATAATTGGGAGTAGGGAAAAGTGAGTTTGCAAAGTGAATTAATTTTTTAAGAATAAATACGACCTGAGAATTAAAAAATAAACATTAAAATCATGTTGTAAGATTGAACTAATTTAAACTAATTTAAATTAATTAAGTGCCAAGATGTTGACCGGATTGGTAGCTTATAAAACTTAACTCTCTCTCTCTCTCTCTCTCTCTCTCTCTCTCTCCTCTCTCTCTCTCTCTCTCTCTCTCTCTCTCTCCACTACTCTACTCTACTCTCGTAGAGAAATTAACATTTAATTAAGATATACATAGAGAGGGAAAAAGTGATAGGCAGAATGCATGGTAAGAGACGGGTCAGTTTTTTACTTAATTGCAAATTACGACTAATTAGAACCAATTTAAACGGATTTTATTCAAACATAACTCAATCCTAAAACTAAGGAATAATTTAGTCTTCGTGTCATTAAACTAAACAGTAAAAAAGGCTTGATGAAACAAACATTGATTCGTTCAGCTTGAGTATAATAATAGATAGTAAGAAGGTGAAATTTTAGTTATTCTTAATTTTTATACTGCTCTGCTGGGTAGCATTTGGGCACTTTTCGAATTATCAAACCCGATATAGCTCTCTAGAAGTGATTTTAATTGACTTTCACCACCAACATAAAGCAATGATCATCTGTTTACAGATTTGATCTCTCTGTTAATTGTAAAGTATATACACATATGTATTTAAAACAGTTAAACGACCGCTCCTTAATGGCAGCCGGCGATGGCCTAGAGATTAACGGATCGGGCTGATGAAAAGTCATTTGGGTTTCGCTCCTGTGTCGGAGGTAGTTGCTGTGTCTAGCCACACTGATGAGACGTGAAACGTTGAAACCTGGTGTCTGTGGATGACTTGTATATATATATATATATATATATATAATATATATATATGTGTGTGTGTGTGTGTGTGTGTGTGTGTGTGGAGAAAAGTAGACAAACACGGGATGTTATGGAAACTGGATGTTTATTGTCGACGATGCATCAGGACAAAAGCCCAGTTCTTGCTTCAATGAAGAACATTTTCAGAATGGTGAAAAACAGTAGGTTGTCAGTAGGGGCAGGTTAGCTGGGGGGATGGGTAGTGGATTTTCTTCCCTCTAAATGGGGAGTGTATATGTGGAGATGCAGGTGTTTGGTCAGAATGTTGGAATGGGTAAAATAGATGAGTATGTGTATGTGTGTTTGGGAGCTGGATTTGTCATTAGTTGTGTATGTGTGAGTTTTATTTATTTGTGTGTGTATATATATATATATATATATATATATATATATATATATATATATATGTGTGTGTGTGTGTGTGTGTGTGTGTGTGTGTGTGTGTGTGTGTGAAGAAAATAACAGATTAAGAAAGATTCGACAAGATGTGAGGAAATATATTAGAAAGGTGAATAACGAACACAAACAATTCAATTCAATTCAATTAATATTTCGTCTCTGTTGATTTCATCAACTTCATTAGAATGAATTTATTAGTTTACACAGATTGATATATAGATGAGGAAAGGTTAAAGGGGAGAGGCGAAGGAGAGAAACAGAGAAGGAGGAAATAAGGATGTTGGTAGTGGGTGTTACGGTGCAAATGAGGGGGTGGGAAAAGACAGGGCGTAGATTTGTTTAGGTGCGACAACATGTTTCATTCACGAGTGATGTTTAATAAGCCGACGCTACAGTTTTTCAATTTGTTTAACAAACCTTCCTCAGGGCCTTCGTTTGTTTAAAGAAAAATAAATTATTTGTGAAAACAAAACTCTGCTTTTGGTATGTGGCTTTTAAACTAGTGCTTAAACATCACAAAATACATTTTGTTGATCAATATTAAACATCACTCAAGAATGAAACTTGTATTTTTTCATCTTTTATAAAATTACATATTGTCGGATTTACTTCCACTTTTTCTTTATATTATATCTATATCTATATATATGTGTGTGTGTGTGTGTGTGTGTGTGTGTGTGTGTGTGTGTGTTGTAAGACCTTAAAATCCCGATTGATAAAAAACAAACTGAAAGAGGATTTCATACACAAATACTCGGTAATACTGTCAGTTTCACGATCTTTCCTCAATGATCAGCCGCATAATTTGATTCTTCACATTACGTGGTTAATGATTAAGAAAATCTTATGAAATCCTCTTTTATTCCGTTTTTTTTAATGGCCAGGTTTAATCAGGATTTTGAGATTTTACAACGTGTGAGTAGCTTTGATGTTGAGCACTGTATCAAGGGAAAACGACAAACCAGTTGTTTTATATTTTACTCTTTCGATATACATACCGCCATATACATATAGCACCAATATTATATATATATATATATATATATATATATATATATATATATATTACTGAAAGTCGGGCCCAAAACGGAACCCATCGAGATACCATCATGTTGTACATATAAATTACCTAGATGGTCATAAAATGGGACTTCAATTGTACAGTAGAGGATAATTTCTTTAAGGGTGTTGGGATTAATTTTAATTTTTAATTCCGTTTTGGGTCCGACTTTCAGTAATTTCTATATGGTTCACCTTTAAAATAGATATATATATATATATATATATATATATATATATATGAAGTGAACAAACAATAATTATAATTAATTAATAAACAAATTAGGTATGACTTTAATTAAGCACATAATCTCCCCAAAATTGTCGGTCTTCGCCATTTCAAACACATTGTTTGTTCACTTCATACTGTCGTGCTATAAGTCACCAAAAAAGTGCGAAATACATATCAGTTTAAAATAAACGAGAAATCATTGGGAAGCCTTCTAGTGTAATGGTTAGTGTCCGCCTATCAGCCTGACAGGTAGGGTTCGAATCACGCACAAAGCACTGTCCTGTCTATAGCTCTGCTGATAAGGCCTAAATGGGTTGAAATGTACATACAGAAATCGACTTTTTCTCGATTTGTTTACGCTTTACATTTAAACCGATATGCACGCCTAATTCATTTAATTATAATTAATTAATTAACAAATTAGGTATGACTTTAATTAAGCACATAATCTCACATATATATATATATATATATAAAGATTTTTATTTTATTTTTATAGTGTGTTAGAAGCATTAATTAAAATATAATAATATATTTTTGAAGGCAAAATAATGCAAATTTATATATATATATATATATATATATATATATATATATATATATATACATATTAAGTGTTTTTGGGTCCAACGGGAGAAAATTAAATATTTTCTAAAAAGGAAATTAAAAAAAACATAATCTATTTTGCGAACCTTCTTTTTATAATATATATATATATATATATATATATATATATATATATCAGACAGGTAAGTTGGGGATGATTCTACTTGGGATTTTCTTTATCCCCCGTATATCCACAATACATGCCCATGCAGATGCACACCTATGGATTTATACAATGATTCTTTAAGTCCCTAGGAGAGCTCAATGCATAATACTTAATCAATTATATATAGAGCAATATTCACTATTCCAATATGAGAGAAAGAACTCAACATTTGGCTATTATGAATTTATTTCTGCTGGTAACTTTATAAAATTGTCCAGTTTCGTCAGATAGCCATCACACAATTATGAGATGGTCATCTGACGAAATTGGGCTATTTTATAGAGTTATATATAATTGCGTTCATGGTATGTCAATATTTACATTTTTTGTGTAGTTGCTTCTTAAGAGTTTTTTTTTCTTTTTGCACACGGTCCTATTGAATACTATCTAAATAAATCTATTTCACCATAGATGGTACCCTAACAGGTACTACCACTCCAGGTCGAAATGGACCTGGGTGTTATGGCAATGATGGGGTATTCAATACTCCCCAGAGCCTCAGAATGGGAACATCAGATGTAGTTTAGTGTCATACTAAGGACACCCTTTTGGGGTGGGTCTTAGCCTTCTGCTGGGGTTACAGTCAGTATATTCTAAGCCCCACCGACATGACAGCTAGTTTGAATAAAAGCTTCAAGGGGAAAACTCGATTTTTGCAACACAAAAGAGAAGAGAGAGAAAAAAGGGAACTAAACCGTAATATACATATTTACCTACCCTCCACACAAGCAGGATGTGACCAGTGTCAATTTTTTGGTTAACAGTTTTATAGGTTTTAATTTAAAGTTTTCCTTCTCCTAGACTGGTTTTCTAACCAAGGTTAAAGAGCCCAGTCTGCTCTTCTACCTACCCATAGCTCGAGGAAGAGTTGGATGCATACCTTTCCCAAGGGTATTAGCCCTATGTGAAATGCAAACAACCTCGTCCAGGACTTGAACTCGGGTGGACGAGTCCATTTCCTACGACTTAAACCATTACACTACGCCTCTCCTAAACCGTAATGTATTTTCTTTTTATCGATGTTAAACTGGCTTTATTGCCTGTAATCTATTAATATCTATTGCACAAGATCGACATTGGCACACGGCCATGACAGTTACTTTCGTTTAAAAATTATGAAGCGTTAGTTGCCAAATTTGCTGTCCGTTTCTTTCTACAAGGGTACTTCAAAAACTGAGTCCTGTCGGCTGAGGCTTTAGAATACGTCGACCGCACCTCTGTAGAGGGGTAAGACACCCCAGTGGGGCCACCTGTTGGCCGTGGGTGGCGACCCGTGATGCTTAAGGATAGAACCCAGGTGGTTGAGCAGTCCATGACATACAATACTCCACTTTGGTCCTTACTTTGGCTAGACGGGCGGTCGGAGAGGCCCCCTCTGATCAATCGGCTGGTCACGTCAAGCCATAGCACCTATATGATTGCCACAACCCTATTGCCCTTATGAGAATCCCTAAACCTTATCATATGGGTGCTAGAAGGCGGTAACAGAGGGTCTTCATGTCCTGGGAATGACTTTAAACTCTATCTGAGGGTGAGGTTCCAGTTTTGGAGGTCTGGGGGAATGTGGAACACCCCTTCATCACCATTGCTCCCTGGTCCATTTTGACCTGAAGTGGTAGTACCTGTAAGGGCCCCATTTATGGGTTAAATAGAAAAACATGAGTTCATAAACAAAATTGATTATCCATTAAGAATTAATTTATTTCAAAACTTTGTCGACATTAAATGACCCACTGAGGTTGATTATGCCGTAAAACAAAACAATCCAAACCAAACCAATCTTCCTGTTGGCTTTTTTAATTACCTATCTTTTCGAACCTCGATAATATTCGCTTAAAACGTCACAGTAATTTCTTGAAATCCGTAGAAGAAGCCAGAGCTGCGATTAAGACATCATTATCAAGTTGTGATGGCAGCATGAATATCCATGACAATCTCTCGTCAACCATTCCTATCTGTCATCGCCCTCAGGAGGTCTTCTCCGCAGCATCCAGAATCCACGCAGAGCTTATCAATATAGGTCCTTGATAGGCGGCCCACACTGGTGTGTTCATGTATAGGTTCCCACAGGAGAACGTCCTTGCTTCTCCAGCAGTGTCCAGCATGTCTTTTTCGCCTTACTCGGATGGTTTTGTGATAAGAAAAAAACTGGTTATATAGCTGCTTTCTTGTGGAACGTTATTTCCACTATTTGTTTAAGACTGTGCGCAGCATTCTTGTGCAACTTTCACCTAGCATAGCCTCTAGGCACTTCGTTATGGTCCAGGTGGTGCACTAATACAACTGCAGCTTAAACTGTATAAAAAGAGAATATCGACAAAATTGTAGATAAATTATTTGCCCATGGCACCAGGGGGCGAATCACCAATATACGATATTGGTGTCTAAATTGAATACCATGACTTGTCACTTATAGTGTTGAGCAGACTCCAGCAAGACGTCTTTTCTAGTTGCTCCTAATGCCTTCAAACCCTTAGCAGATAAGTCCTGTCGCAAGCGCCATTAAGTTTGCAATTTTGTACCTTTATGAATATGTGTTTTTATCTTCATTTGCCTTTGTTGTCTTCTTCATCCGAGCTTAATTACCTATAACCTGGGAAATTATATGAGTCCCCGCCAAAACATCATAAGATTGAACCCCAAAGAAATCTACGAATATATACTCAACTCACTTGGTGAGGACCCCCCTTGGTTGTCTAAAATTTGATGCAATTATAAAAGAAATGGGGTTGATAAAATATTCCTTAAACAATTTAGATTAGATTATTTAAATTAATGATATAATTCTTTTCCAAGACACACGTGACTGGGGGTGTTGCATGATTGTATGGTGGCGTAGGGCTTTTGACAAGCCTTGTAGCGAGAATGCCCAAGTGGAAAAATACAGACCATTTGGGAACTTTGACCCCAAAGGCGGGAATCTCGGGAGTCACGTGATAGATTTAGTTAAATCAGTTTCAACGAAAATGCGACGCAGTGCAGACATGTGACTGCCGGGTTGGACTCATACTGCGCGGTGAAAATGGGCAATACTGAAATAAAATCTTGTACAAGTCTTGTTAGTTAATTACTTGACTTTAAAAGAACTAGCCCTTTAATAAGAAGCCCATAGACAAAGAAAAAAGAAAGAAGTAAAGAGGGAACAGTCCTAGATGATCACACAAATGGCCGAAAGAAAGGAAAATGAAGAACAAGTAAGTAACACGACTCTATCTATCTGTCTATCTCTCTTTAATACTCTCTCGATGTATATATCTAATGAAGGTATATTCAGGGGCAAGCAACGTCTTTCGCCTCACTCCACTGTGGATTTCCGTTTTGAATTAGTTTTAACGACCCTTTCCATTGTTTCAATTAACTGCTTGAGAGATATGTCCTTTCAATTAATTATGCCTCACTTGCTTGTTGAGGTCTGTAGGAATTTTATTTTAACTGTAAACCGATTTACATATCTTGGCTTCTGCTGGTATTTGTTTGAGGAATGCAAATTATGAGATCATTCGATGTGCACCTCATGTAGTGTAATGGTTATGTAAGCTACATTTTCAGACCATTGTTAGTGAGTTCAATTCTCATCGGGTGCCCCATACTTCTAGTCTTGTGCCACAGCTAAGCTTAGTAAATAGTCTGGTAGATAAGAAGGTGGACCAGGTAAAAATTGTTACTAAGCTAAATTTGGTATTTTTTGAAAGCTTAGGGTATCTTCTTTTAAAATTTGAAAACTCCTCTTTTTGATCCCATGAGGAAATTCTTTTCTTTTTTTTTTTTTTTTTGGAGGGGGGCGTATGCAAACCAAATCTAGTCTGGTAGATGAAAAGGTGGACCGTGAAAAAATTGTCACCAAGCTAAATTTGGTATTTTATGAAGGCTTTGGTTATTCCCTTTTGAAATTTGAAAAAGCCTCTCTTTGACCCCCTGGGGAAAACCAGATTTAATAAGATCATTTTATAATGCTTTCCATAATATTTTTCTCTGCATGAATTGAATAAAATTATATCATTAATTTTAATAATTTAATCTTGTTTTTTTTGGGTTTTTTTTAAATTAGTTTTGGTTTGTCTGTATTTTACAGCATAATCCTTTGGGTAATTTTATGCCGAAGATGTTCTTTTATTCATTTCGTTTGGTATTCAATTTTTTTTCAAACTCAATTATTTTTAAACACTTTTTTAAAACTCATTTTTGTCCTATTTAACCCATAGATGTGACCTTAACAGGTACTACCACTGCTGGCTAAAGTGGACATGGGAGTAATGGTGATAAGGCGGTTGACCCAGAGCTAAAAAATTAAAACCTCCAATTTAATAGTTTATCTTGTTTATTTTTTTTAAAGTATACTCTATAAAACCAGAATGTTCAGCTATAAAACGAAAAATGTTTTACATCCTATTTTTTATTAGTTTATTTACTGCTAAACACTCGAAGTGAACATTCTCTAAGTGTATTAACTCCATAATTTCTGCTGGGGTGGTAGTTTTATTTTAGACATATACGACGGTCATTCAATAAATAAAGTGATTTGCCTAAAAAGTTGGAAATGGTAGGCACTATTTACAATTTCACATTTTTCAAGTAAATCAATAGTGATGGCCCATTTACATCCCAAAAGACTATCAGCAAGATTTCTTTTATTGACCGCTACGCCATGAAGTTTTCTTCTTGCTTCCAATCCATTGACTGTTTTTTTGTTTGTTTTTTTTTTTTGTTTTTTTTTTTCGCCTTTAGCTGATTTCTAAACATTTTTTTTTTACTTAAACATGTTTCTCCGTACGCATCATATATTCTTCAGGAAATTTTACAGGGTTTGCACTTTTCAGACACCAAAGATTTGATGACAGGCCTCTGTTCAAATTTGGGTTGCTCTGTTTGATTTGCCACCATT
The DNA here is from genome assembly GCA_023376005.1 of Doryteuthis pealeii. Lineage (NCBI taxonomy): Eukaryota > Metazoa > Mollusca > Cephalopoda > Myopsida > Loliginidae > Doryteuthis > Doryteuthis pealeii. Next base: position 29,179,137 of record CM042161.1, on the reverse strand, counting down.
TTGAAAAGCCTCAAAGCAAATATTTTTGCGTGATTAAAATAATTTTTGCTATAAAAAATTTCAAACAGTTTACATTTATGGAAAAAATTCTAACAAAGTTATTTTGTTTTATTTCCTCCTCCCCCCAAAAAACTTATTTATTAAATGACCCCCTTATCCCTTTTCTAAATGATCTCGTATATATATATATATATATATATATATATATATATATATGCGATAATGAAAGACAAGGCAAACTCATATGTTAGCAACTACGTTAGCAACTGGTTTTGTGTTTATATTTGCAGAAAAAATACTGTTGCTAACGCTAACTCCCATAAAAACGGGAATTATCAAGATTACACCCCCCCCCACCACCATCACCAAAAAAAAAGCAAAAGATGTAAAAAAAAAAATTTTGAAAGATATTGCCTAAGAGGATGGGAGTTAAAAATTCAATGTCAGAGGGTTTTGTATCATAATTAAGTAAAATCATCAAATTTATCAAGGAGTAAAAAAAAAATAAATAAATAAATAAAACAATTTAAAACGGAAACTTTATTCTGATAACTTTAAATCTATATTAAGATAAAACAAGCTATATATAAATATATAATAACGGGCATCTATTTATTAAAACTTGTTTTAAAAACAATGATGACCGTCTAAGGTTACGTGCTCAAATTTTGAGTGTGGGTTATTCCATGTCAAATCATCCAGAAAAAATAAAATTGTCATCCACCCACTTCAGTTTTTCTGAAACTTTTTCTAGGTGTGGACTATGTTAACATTAGACGATCCCAAAAATTTGAGTCACCAATTTTTTTCTATTATTTTTTCACATGTAAGTAAAAAAAGTAAAGTCGTCGGGGCGGCATAATGTCGATATCAGCCATACAGCGAGGGAGTCTATCTCCTTTTCATGAGCGCTAGACCAAGGAGATTATTTTAGCGCCTGAGGTGGAGCGCCACACCTACCATCAAACTATTTTTGGTGCAAATAATGTTCAATATATGTGAAGAAATAATAGAAAAAAATTGGTCATAGATACAGTGCCACATCGGGATGTTGATCTTGCTAGGAAAAAAACCATAACTTAAAATTGGTTGATTTTAAAACTTTTTTGGTAGCATTTTTGGATTTCTTGGAAAAAATGCTTTTATAAACCAATTTTTAGAAGTAGGAAGCACTAGAACTCATTTTACAGACAAAAATAGGTTACAAAAAGTCGCCATTTTTCGCGACCCCCCCCTCAAATTTAGAAAGCTAAAGATCGACATAACTCCACCTATTTTTGGAATTGAAAGCTCAAATATTGAGGAATTGGCTAACTTTATCATAATCCACACTTGGACAAAATTTCAGAAAAATTGAAAGGGGTGGGTGACATGGCCTGGATTTGACATGGAATTACCCGTGTATTTATGTTATGACGATTTTGGGTAATGTGACATAAGCAGTGACGTAGTTTCAGTTACAGACAAAATGATCGAATCTCCATTATTAATAGAGGTAGATGTAACCGACATTAAATTCCTAGAATGCATTAGTGTATCCAGTGATACACTAACACAGGATATATGGTACGGAAAGACAAGGTAAACACATACGAACATTCCAGACATTTTATAAATACACATATCCAACAACACATTCAGGAGTCGTTCTGACCTTCGTTTGAACTCTTACCAAAACAACAATTGGTGTCAAACTAACTTAACCAGAGACAGGATTGTTGATGCTATTTATAATCAGTGCCCGATTAAAGCCTTGGGTTTTAAAGGCTGTGACCCAGGGGACTCCGCCAGCTGGAGAGGCTCCAAAAAATAAGTGAAATATAATTTCATTTCTGAATGCTGAATCAAAGTACAAGTACTCAAGGGTAGAGATTTCCAAATGTTGATACTGTTATATTGGCATTTCAGTCTCAGAAGATTATAATATAGTTTTTTTTTTGCCCCTGAAGTTACAGCGCCTCCTGTGACTGTGAAGTTCAATGTTTGAAAAACATTCTCGTCCACAGATGTCGCATGTAAAGGTTGTCCCTGAAGATGTTGATGTGCCGTTGCGTTGTTGCCGCTGCTTTCTTCTGGACCTCTTAGCAGTCCTCTACGGAGAGCCTGCCGCCACCGAATGCGGTCCTGAGCTAAATTTTCCCAGCAGGTTGAGGCAAAGCCAAAGCACCTGAGATCATTCTTGCAGACACGGGGGCGACCAATCTGCCTCTTACCTGACGAAAGCTCTGCATAGAGGATGTTTAATTCGGGATTCGTCCATCATCCATCCGGCGGACATGACCCAGCCATCGGAGACGACGCTGTCTCAGTAGAGAACATCGTCGTTTCCAAATGATGTTATATGTGAGGATTTTTTTAAAAAATAGCAATCTCCCATGAGCCTTCAGACCGGAAAATCCTTCCGAGCATGTGCAGGAATAAGACCACTTCCGACCACCAAGATAATCTCTCGGCCATTCGGACTTAGGCCTTAACTGGGACCAGATCACTGGACAGCGAGAAATTTCCTCTCCACATGGTGGCTATGACCCACGAATAAAGCCTGAATCCTAAAACTACCTTTTGTCTTTGTCTCTTTTTTTTCTTCCTTTAATTCCTTATCAGCGTGACCACCAAAATAAGATGGAATTAAAAAGGCAAACCCTAGGAGCACGCACCACAAATAACCAACGACCTTTAAACCTAAACATTAAAATACTTGTTACCCCACGTATATTCAAAGACGAAGGTGAGATAAGGCTTACCGGATTCGAGTTGGGGTTTGGAGAAAGAGATGATTTCCCGGTGTGGTACAATGCATGGGTGCAGTTGTGTGCATGTGTATGTAACTGTATAGGTTATATGAATAAGTCAAACCACATATATGTATAAATATGTGTGTGTGGTATAGATAGTAGTAAGACCACTCACATATAGGTTTATGTATGTGTATTCAGTGTGGATCATAGGTGTGTGCTTTACGTGTATGTGTGTGTGTGTGTGTATTTATATATGTGTATACATGTATAGATAAGTGTATATATAAAAAGAAATTCTACAAAGGAGAAAGAAATAAAGATCAAACGGTGTGATAGGTCCGTTGGCCAGACGAGAAGTCTAGCTTTTTGGGCAAGTTGATAGTTGGCTAAAGGTCAAGATGGCCATATATCTCATAAATGAGGGTGGTCTTCAAACAAACGGATTTTCAAATCACGCGGGGGTTAATGAATCTCGGAGGATGAGATTTTGTGTGAGAGTTGAGATGAGATTTGGGAGAAGGGGGAAAGTTGGAGGTAGTCAGTCAGGACCGGGCAGTGGGTCAAGACAGATCAACCTTAGACTTGTCCAGTAGAAGTGAACTTTAGCAGAAGACTTTAAAGGAACAAGGATGGGCGTTCACCCACTCCCACCTCGGCAGTTTGGAGTAGAATGAAATTGTAGCAGATAGGAATGAATGCTAGTTGTGTACCTCTCTGTCATATTTTGATGTTCACCTGACTTTACTGTTTGTTTGTTACTCTCTTTCTCACTTGGTTTATTAATTGTTTACCTTACGGTAGGGGGTCCACCGGGGTGCTTTATTATGATAACAACGAGTAGAGGTCCAAGATGAAACGAGCAGACGACACGAGATTAACGACCAGAGAGAACAGTGCATCAAATGCAGAACTGCAGCAATGACGTGCAATAGCCCCCTGCCTGTCGTAGGTTTTACACCGGTGCCGATATATTGATAACTGCAACACGTGTACTGAATCAACTACTATTTTATTTCTACTAAGAGTTTTTCTGTCACCCCCCCCTTCGGAACTGGAAGCGTTCCCTACCAAAACTCCAAGGGAGTTAACGCTGCATTAAGATAGTGTATATATACACATACAATAGATACTAATGCTGAATAGCGCGCAAGAGATAATATCAATAGATTCTCAGTTGGTAGAGCGTTCGACTAGGAACCATAAGTTTCGATACCGGCCCTCGCAAACTCAGCGTATAAGTAGCATAGGGACCTGCGCAGTAAAGTGAGGAGCTGATAGTAGGTGTGGCGCTCCGCCTCAAACGCTAAAAACAATCCCTTGATCTCCCTCGCTGTCTGGTTGATACCGACTTTAGGCCACCCCGACGACTTACATATAAAAAGCATTACATTTCACGGAAATACCCGAAACCTTTGAGACGCCATGGTTAGGGTTAGGATAAGGGTTAGGGTCAGGGTTAGTGTTTAGGTTAGTGTTTAGGGTTAGTGTTCGGTTACTTCGGGAATTTTCCGTAATCTATTTATTCGTAAAATTCGATTCCAATGACATTATCTCTTGCGCGCTATTCTGCATTTGTACCCAAATGTTTGTGCTTTTATTCTATCTTTTTCTTTCGACATCCTTTTTTTTTAAGATAACTTTTTTCAGCGCATTACTTAGCTAAATATATAATTCAAGATGTATAAAAATAGATAATTCGATGAGAGATTTAGATAATATGTAATGAAATTGACACACATAGAGATTATCTGTGATAAACCTAAAAGTTTTGGAAAACGCTGATTTTAAATGCCTCCGCCGCTTTTAGCATCCTAAACTAATTCTACATTCCAAACATTGAGTATATTTTTTTTTACCTTGCCTCATATGTTGTGTTCAAATATGCCAATCACAGCCCTCCAAGAGATCACGTGAGAACACTTATAAAAGCAAGACCGACTTGTTTCACCCTCTTTGGCCATACCACGCGGTGTTACCTACGATATAAGGTAAGGCATTCCGCTTCGCGTCGCTATAAACCCAAGAATGTAGATCAAGCAGTGTTTCTTCCACCACACATAGGAGAGAGAGGCTTCAACCCTAGAACTACTACGGATTTCAGGATAGAAGGAACAGTTACTAGGAAACTTCAAACAGCTGAGTTTTCAAGGTTCATTTTCTGCATAGCCATATTTCTAACTTCTGGGAAAACCTTGATATTTCCAGCAATGAGCGAGTTGAATGATTCCACCAAGATTTGAAATTCATGGAAGAATGGAAGAATCAAGGGATGTAAATATGATGGCTGACTATGGGGCATAAAATGAAATTATTAGATTGAACACTCTAGAACAAACTATATGCTTAAATGCTTATCTTAATTACTTGCACACAATTTGACTTACAATATCCTTTGTATGAACAATATGAATTTGTACAAACGTTATAATTAAGCAATTTTTTTATTATTTTCCATTGAAAATCTTTTAAACATTCTATAAAATACACTCAAATTTGTTACATGCAGTATTTTAATTATTTTTGAAACCAAACGAGGTTATTCTGTTACTTATAAAATTGATGTAATAGAGAAAAAGACTAGGGGAATTCAGAGTTCAAAAGTTAGTCAAAAACAAGTGTCAGATCTAACTCAACAAAATGTGTGATGCTCAGCATAATAATTTCCCATAATATATAAATATTTAAAACATTCCATAAAACAAACACAAATTTGTTAGATGCTGTATTTCTATGGATTTTAAGAAAAATCGAGTTGATGCGATATAGAAAAACTAGGGTTATTTTTGGATTCAGGGGTCAAAAACAAGTGTCAGACCCAACCCAACCAAAATTGTATTCCCCAGTGTAATAAGACTTTATTTGAATAGAATTAGTTCTGATGTAGATAGATAGTGAACTCTGAAATATCTCATCATAGTAAAAAATACCAAGAGTTGCGGGGGAAAATTGGCTGGCAAAGAGAGACGTCAGATAGATCCACAAACAGTATATTGATTCAACTTTTAAAAATCTTCTTTTTTTTATATCATTCAGACTACATAGTGAACTCTAAAATATCTCATCATACTGGTAAAAAAATACCAAGAAAATTTGTGCTTTTAGTGCTCGAAACAAATTTTTCATTCGAAGCAGTATCTTATTTCATTATTTTTTATTCATGAAAAAATCGGATTTATTAATATATTTTAACGGTATATCAACCCAACGTGTGATATTTCATACATAAAGATTAGAGAATCGAGTACATTGTACGTTTTCATTTACATTTTTGTGGAGGTGTTTCTTTAGAGTTTTTCTTTAATCATAGTTATATGGAATCAAGTATTCCTAATACACATAATTTGCATACAGTTATATGTTTTTTAGTAACTAAAATAATAATCCTTAGTAAACAACTATAACTTAAAGAAACTTGTGGAGATTAAAATAAAATTGAAATAAAAATTTTTTAAAAATAACAAACTCCCATAAGCCTTCACACCGGAAAAACCCTCCAAGCGTATGTAGAAAAAGGACCCACTTCCGACCCCAAGATAATCTCTCGGCAATTCGAACTTAAACCTTAATTGGGACGAGAGACGGCTACTGGTCAGGAAAGAATTTCCTTACCACGTTGTGGCTATGACCCGAGAATAAAGCCTAAATCCTATAACTACCTTTTGTCTTTGTCTCTCTTTCCTTGAATTCCTTTCAGCGCGACCACCAAATACGATGGGGTTAAAATCAAGCCCGAAGAACACGCACCAAGAATAACCAGCTACTTTTTAAACCTAAAACATTTAAACTTCTCGTCTCCCCATAAATTATTTTTGATACACATGAACGACTACCCTGACTGGTCTTAGCAATTGAACACGAGGTTCTCAAGAATTTACAACTTACTTATTTATTTCCATTGTACAGAAATTCGTTTACATTAACAAAAGTATTGCGTGTATAAACTACACATCTCTCTGTCATCTTTTCATCGATTGATCGATTGATTTTAACGGTATGTCAATCCGTCTGGGATTATTCGATGCCTACAGATTAGGAATAGCGTTCAATGCACATTTAAATTTTTGTGTAGTTGTTTCTTAAGAATTTTTTTTGCACAGTTGTATGATATCAAGTATGGATGCGCGTTGTGTAATGGTTAGACACGTAGGAAATGAACTTGTCGACCCGAGTTCAAATCCTAGACGAGGCTGTTTGCATTTCACACTGTGCTAATACTTTTAGAAATGGTATGCATCCAACTACTTTCTCTCCAGCTATGGGTAAATCGTAGAACACGATGGACTCTTTAACCTTGGCTAGGTAACCAGTCTAGGAGAAGGAAAACTCTGAATTCAAACCTGTTAAACTCCGCTTAAGAAATTGACCTTGTGTTGCATTCGCGTTGAGGACTTGGTAAATATATATATATATATATATATATATATATATATATATATATATATATATATATGTGTGTGTGTGTGTGTGTGTGTGTGTGTGTGATATCAAGTATTCTCATCTAACATACAATCTACATACAATAGTATGGTCTTAAGTATTCGTATCTAATGCTGATAATTATATGATTTCAAACAATAATTTCTATTTAATGATAGTCCTTTATTTGCACCCTGTTATATAGTTTCAAGTAACTAATAATAATGATCCTTAGTAAACAATTATAGCTTCTAGTAACTATTAATATAAATAATTTACAGTTATGTTGTATCAGGTATTCCTAATATGAATAATTTTCAAACCGATCTGTTTGACCAATAAATGAGATCCTAACATATACTATTACTCAGGGCCAGAGTGGACCTGGGAGTAATAGTGATGAAGTGGTACTCCACACTCTTTAGATTTCAAAAACTGGAACCTCACCATCAGATGCTCTTTTAGTGTCATGCCTAGAACACCTGTTTTTTGTGGGGAGGGGGTCTTACCGTTATGCAGGGGTTACAGTAGGCATCAGAAAAAAATCCTACGGGGTGATCTTTTTGTCTGAATTTTTGATCATTTGTATTATTTGGATTATTCGGACTTTTGTCATCATCTTTATAGTTATATACACAATGTTTCGGTCGATGTGCCCCCCCCCGTGGCCTTCTTCAGGTATTTCGTATCAAACTCGGGAACCTTATCTGGAGTGCCTTCTGGTCGTAATCGTGAATTACGGAACATCGAACCGAACACTTTATTCTCATTCCGTGATTACCTGAAGCCTGCTTCAGAGCGTTTCGGCCTCTGGAGTGGCTAGGTAATAAAATTAACAGCGTCGATCACAGGGGGCTATCCCCCCAGGCAATACCTGCCCCCTTGATTTAAAGGGGCAGGGCTGGGTTTATTGCCCAGTGCCTGAGGCGCCCCTCGAGGGGGAATGCCGACGAGATCGACGCATTTTTTGTGCCTACCACTTCGACTTGTGGGTGGTCCCACGTTAATAGGGCCTTGTGCCTAACCTGTACAAGTGGGGTACGAGGTAAATAAACCTTTATTCTCATTCCGTTAACCATGACTGGATACAGGTGTTAAGCTTTGTTAAGTATTCTATGTTATTATCACCCTTGGCTAGGACTGAACCTGCAACAACACTTAAAACTATATTAACACAACCCTTTTACGCCATGTGTCCATGTGAATTTTTGGAACTTATATATTATAATGGAAATTGTGTATGCCTGTAACCAAAACAATATCACTACTCAAGTCACAATTCCCTTAGTTATTTACGTCATATTCTCCATGATTTTACTTTGATTTAAATCTCAATTATTGATCAAATTGTTTTACATTATTAATACTATTGACCTACAAGTTACATGCAATTGTATTTATATATATAACAAAATAGTGGTTTACAGTGTGAACGGGAAGGCTAATTTGCATATTGATACTAAAAAATTGATTTTAATTAATATGTGCTTAGTATTGTGGATTTCTAATTGTTTGGTTTTATCTTAATAAATATGAGCAAAAATCTCTTTAATAAATCTTAAAAGAAATCTATTAACAAAAAAATAACTGTCATTTTATTCGTTACTTCCTAATTTAACTAAATAGTTAAATTAGGAAAATTTAGTAATGAAAGACGGAATTGATGGAAGAGTAAATTTCAGTTCTATTCTTCGATGATACTCTGTTTAAAATCTTTTTATCTGCATTCTTATTTAGTTTCATTAGCCTTTCTAATTTGATACAATATTTTATTACATTAAACTTAAATACTTGCAACCGGAGGGTGCATATATTTGCTAGTAAACCTAATGTTCTTTTAACCTAGAATATTTACCTTTATACCTATGTATGATTTCATTGCATTTTTTATCTTCCTTTTTAGAATCCTTATTTAGTCCAAACGCCTTGTAAAATTATTTTGCAAATTTCTTTTTCATCCGACGGTTTCTATAGTTTGTCGTTGGCCTGAGGCGAATTTATCCAGCAGATATGATGCATTTAAATAAGCAAAGCTTTATGGACTGAGAAAATGTTTGTAATGAAGTTAATGAAATAATCTAAAAATTGAGTACTTGCACTTAAAGCAGTTAATTACTCCGGGGTGAAGGAAACTCGTTAAACAAAATGTATCCTCATTTAATGCTTCATACACCTATTCATGTTAATTATTATAATAAAAAAAAGGAAAAGAAAAAGAGAATATTTATTTCGTTGCTCATTGAGTACCCTTCTGAAATTCCTCCTCCCAAAGAAATATGGTGTTTATTCGGCATCATCGAAATTCTATTGTCTGAATGATTTTCAAATGTTAATTGTTAATGAGTTAATTTCATTGTTGACAAGAAACTAATGTGAGGGCGTGGACGTGCCCCACAACCGATTAAGTTGTCACCGTGTCATAGCGAGTAATTGTCACCCCTTCAGGGAGACTGCCAAACCGTTTGATGCGGATCTAGCAAATTTGGTATGAATACTTACTGGATCCATAAGAAGGTTTCAATGTATGTATTTTTAATCAACAGGATGTGACACAAGGTAATTTTTTTAGCGGAGTAAAGCTGGTTTGCATTTAGAGATTTCCTTCTCCCAGAGTGGATGTCTAACTAAGGCTAAAGAACCCAGTCTGTCCTACTATTTTCCCATAGCTGAGGAGAGAACAGATAGATTCATGTCGTTTTTCAGAGGCATTAGCGGGAAGTGAAACAAGCGAGATATGATGGCCGAACTTTATAATTGCTGTGAAATTAGTCAGCACAACAATTGCTATGCAAATTAGTTTAAAAAAAACATATTATTTGGATTATTCGGACTATTGTCCTCATCTTTATTGTTATCTGTACAACGTTTCGGTCGATGTGCCCTCCGGCCTATGATTTTCCATTGACGGATTATATCAGGTCCATACTGAATATATACTATTTCTCTGGATTTTTTAGATGAGGCTTGATAATTTGTATGATTTGGATTATTGGCCTAAGCCTTATACCGATAACAATAAAGATGACAATAGTCCGAATAATACAAATGATACAAATTATCAAGCCTCATCTAAAAAAATCAGAGAAATAATACTCATTTACACTAAAAATGAATACAATAAGTTCTTCAAATGTCGAATGTTTATCTGAAAGGGTGACAATTACTCGCTATGACACAAGCAGGGTGTGACACAAGGTCAATTTTTAAGAGGAATAAAGCTCGTTTGGATATCAGTTTTTCTCCTAGATTTGTTGCCTAACAAGACTTAAGAACATAGTCTGTTCTACTCTTTCCTCCATAGATTTTGGGTGGGATGGAAAACACGGATTCATGCCTTTACTGAGGGCATTAGCACATAATAATGGAGATTATGTGTCTGTCTGTCTGTCTGTAATCGAAACTACGTCAACACCAACGTCACATTTCCCTTTGTTTACTTTACTTTTTCTTTGATCCCTTCTTTCTTCTTTTACCTAATATTCTTTCTGTCTTTTTTTAATTCCTTCCTTTCCTTCTTTCTTTCTTTTCTTTCTTCTCCCTCTGCATTTTGTTTTGTTCTTTATCTATTTTCTTTCTTTTTTGCCTTCTCTCAGACCATCTCTCTCAATTTCTTAATTTCTTTCTTTCTTTTTCCTTTCATACATTCTTTACTTTTCCTTTGATCCCTTCTTTCTTTCTTTCTTTCTTTCTTTCTTTCTTTACATTCCATCTTTCTTTTTTCAGGACTTGTTAAATGTAAACACACTCGTCCTGGATTTGAACTCGGGTCACTTATTCCATATCCTACGACGATAACCGTTACGCTCAGTATACCTCCTAAGTTTGCAATGAAAATTCCTTTTTTTTTTAACTCTTTGTTTACAAAATTTTCTCCACGGCTGCACCAAATTTTCTTGGTATTTTCACCTGTATGATGGAATATTTCAAAGTTTACTATCTATTCACCACAGGAATTCTATTCAAATAAAAAGATGCTAGGGGTGTTCAGGTAGTGATTTTTTCAGTATAAACAAATGACACGTGCAAGAGCCAGTGCTCACGGTTTACGGTAGGATCGTTCTGGTGGGAGAGCTGCTGCGAGAGCCTTAAATTAGGCAAAGCGTTAAATACAAATTGTCAAAAAGACAGTTGCGTTCTTTGTCTATTTTGATAAAATGATTTCAGTGTTTCCATTTGTAACATTTAGTGAAAAATTAACCAACACAAGAAGAATGTAGATAGGTTTGTAGTTACAACGATACCACAACATATAGAAGATATTTGTATAGCATTATATATATGTAGTTTAAATTTAAAAGATGGAACTTCGCAAACTTGTAGCCGGAGAAAGAGTGGCTCCCGAGAGTTGTTAATCCTTTTTATAAGACCGGAAATGAGAGGCATTGTGGAAGTGGGGTAGGTGAATATAAAGTCTGTAATATCACAAAAATGCGTATGGTTTGCAAAAGAAAAAATAGACGAGAAGGTTTGGATTAATTTTGTTTATTTGAAATAAACAAAAGCTGGAATTCTTGAGATGATAATTCCTTTTCGCTGCTTGGTGAAATGAGGGCAGGTGTGGGGTTGAAAGTCAGTCCTGGCTCTGCGTGACGCGAGGTGTGGTGTGGGTATATTATGGCGGTTCCTTTCTCTCGGCCTGGTATGTGTCGGCTCTGGCTATCTACCCGTAACTTACTTTTTGACATGTCGGATGTATATATAGTAAGTGATAGGCTCGAGAAGGCCTTTGAAGGGTTTTGGGGGAAAACATTTTTATTGGTTGAAGAACATTAAATAGAAAATATTTTTAATTGTTTATAAATTTTGTTTTTCGACAGGAAGTTTTGCTGGGCCTATGCGTAGAACATTTGTTTTTGTTCATTTCATTTTCACTGTCACGGGTTAACATCCGTTGATGTCAGTAACTTATGTTCTTTCCGAAGTGTTTTGTTTGGTTTGTTTTCTTTTTAAATTTGTTTTGTTGGTGAGTGGATGCATTGTGTTAGTAGAAACTGTGAATCAAGAGAGATATCTATTTCTGTTATAACAAGTCGAATATCTGGCAGAAGGGGACTGATTTCGCTAAGGCAAGATTGAGTGAGTATTATAGAATTGCAAGAAAGTGACGTTGGACGGACAAATAGTGGAGAGCTAAGAAAAGGGCGTGGTCGAGTTTGATAATACAAGTTGATTGAATTACAATATACTAACAAAATATGTGCCCTCTGGGCACAAGTATTTAAGTTTTAATATAATTGAATATTATATTTGATTAGGAAGACCAATGAAATTAAATACAGACACAAAAAAAGATTGCACTTATTTTTACTTTATTCTAATTGATTTCAATATAAAATTATACATAGGATTGTTTTTAATACGTTTGAGAATAAAACAATAATATTAGAAATTAATAACACCAAGTAATTATTTATTAAACACGATTTTGTTAAAACCGGTATGCAAATTATTCACACCATTTACAATGTAAACATTTGTTTTTTAATGATATATAACACAAATTGCAGGATTTTAAACGTATTCATATGTTTTGAGGCAAATCTATCTTTGCTAGATCTTAATAGAGACATTGTTAATAAATAAGATGCTAATTAAGATTAAATAATGATTATCTAATAGCCATTGAGAATATAACGTAAATAATTAAGGGAATTGTGACGTTGGTGTTAACGCAGTTTCGGTTACAGACATATACACAATCTCCATTATTATATTTACGTATTTGAGTGTTTAAAAAGCCGGTTTAGCTCATTTGGTAGAGCGTTCGACTAGTATAGAATTCAATTCTATATATTTTTAAAAATACACGTACACATTTCTTTTCCCAAACTTAAGGAAAAGAAATTAAAACAAACACACAACACAATCCTTTTCCCAAACTTAAGGAAAAGAGATTAAAACAAACACACCAACACAATCCTTTTCCTAAATGTAAGGAAAAGTGATTAAAACAAATGTTTACACAAAAATCAGAATCGATTGGATAGGTTAGCATTGCTCTCAACTACGTCCGCGCGTTTGCGCCAAAAATGAATTACTTTTCGATTCCATCTTCTAATTATAAAAAACGGAGAAGAAATCAACAAACAGACAGACTTCATCTCACGCTCAAACCGGACACACACGGACAACAACAAACAGATATTTGCGGGGACGATTCACTTAACATCAAGAAAACACGGCACCCTTCTGAGTCACAGACTGACTACTAGAATTTACCATTCAATCGTACCACCGCATTCAACATCAGGAATCTGTTTCAGTAGGTCGAATATACAAACTTGATTCTCATTTTTGTCCACATCTAAACGAACTTTTCCAAACTTAACATACGAACTTTTACATTTTACATTACACATATCATATCTACACTATTCCTTTTGAACATTTCACATATTATTGCAAATTTATTCTCTGAATAAATTTATTTGTTATTTTATTATCATATGCATTTGTTTTATCATTTCTCCGTATTTTCTACTTAAACTGTGTCATTCGTCATTCCTAATATTATTGAACACATTCTCTCAACCCCCTACACTAGGAACCACAAGGTTCCTGGTTCGATACCGGTCCTCGTCAACTCAACGTACGAGTAGCACAGGGATCTGTGTGGTAAATTAAGGAGCTGATGGTAGGTGTAGCGCTCCGCCCCAGACGCCAAAACTATCTCCTTGGCCTAGCACTAGTGAAAAGGGGATAGACTCCCTCGATGTCTGGCTGATACTGACCTTAGGCCGCCCCGACACTTACTTATTTGATTGTTTCTATTTGAGTGAATTATTTTTGTTTGGCTTCAATAACGTTAAACGTGACATTTTTCGCAATGACAAAACGCCATTTATGAGTTGCGCGGGAATTTAGTTAAGCAAAAAATTGTAGCCTAATGTTCGTAATTTCAGTTCTTGGGACAATTAGGGGAGGTACAGGAAGCTTAACAGTCAACGGCTCAGATGATGGAATAGGCTACAATCTCTGGCTGGTACATTTTGCAATAGCTCTATATATATATATATATATATATATATATATATATATATATATAATTGGTAAAGAAAAGGGGTTAGTATGAGTATCATCAAACCCCTGACTTTACTGAAAATAGTAAACAGAAAATTCACGCGGCTTTATTTTCTGGGAAATCCTGAAAGGATTCGGTTTCAGTTCTTATCATCTTAGTGGGTGGTGTTTATGGCTGGGGATTCATTTACCAGATGGTTTAACTATGGGTAGTTTAGTCCCTTCAATAAATTCTTATTCAGAGGATATATATATATATATATATATATATATATATATATATATATATATATATATATATATATTTGTGTGTGTGTGTGTGTGTGTGTGTGGTACCTTGACTGTCGGAAATATTTTTTCTACTTTCAGAAAAATACCGACCCTTGAATTTAAGCCGACGTCGTCAAAGAAATGGGTAGGAAAAAAAAGTAAACCAACGGTCTTGCTTGATAGTGAAAATGAACTTTATTTACAAATATCTCCACAAAGGAGGCAAAAATGAAATATTTACAATTCAAATTAAAATTGCATGAAATTCCCCATGCACGACGTCCGCTAAATAGACAATTTAGGCGCCGGGTAACAAAAATACAAAATAGAACAAAATGTGTATAAAAAAGGAGGAAGGTTACACTTATTGTTACTGAAAGGGTGCAAACAATAAAAGAACGACCCTTTAAAAAGATATATTCTCTCACGCAGGAGAGGTCAAAAATAGTTCTACAGAAAGATAAAAGTCCTTTCAATATTCTCGTTCTTTCTCGCCAAAAAACGTGGCTCCTGGTTGAAACAGATGTCCCCGCTGGTACTTTTTTCTCAGGTCAAAGGAATTTTCTAGAACTTCCGTGTTTCATTTTACAAGGGATTTGGCTGGCACCCGATAACAATAAGGTACTTTTCTCAATGAAGTACTTCCAAGGGACCAGCCAATGTTTATATTCTCGCGCGTTGTGCCACGTAAGCTAAAACCTCCCTTCTCTACTATTTCATCATCGCTGACGAACTTTTGCCTGACGTCATTCGATATTTCCGGTAAATTTCGTGTATATAAGAAAGTCGTTTTGCGATCACAACACTTCCAGCCAGCCGGAAATCTCGACGATCCTGATTCCTGTTCTGGACGAATCACCTTTTCTGAACGCCTGCCTTTTCCCGCTAGACGACCAGCCTCGTCCTCTGCTGTGATGACACAAACCTTGTTCCAGTTCCAGTTCCAGCAAACCAGCCTTTTTCAAGGCTAACAAACCCAGCTCTTTTCAGAGCTAACCAGTCGGCCTTTTACACTTCTGTCTTTCCTTAACCACGAATGCGATCCTAGGGCGAAATCCCTAGAAGATCTGGGTCTTACGACCGGATAGGCGTCCATCGCCGACAGTACGCTAGGTACTAGCTTAGCAGATCCGACTCGATCTTCCGCCGAGCAAACACTTAGCTACTCGAGGCATTTGCGCACACGTACACGCCGGTCTGAAATCCTGCATAACCGCGGCCAATCAGGCCCAAGCAACACACGTGCTAAGCGAACGGTCCGTCGCTGTTACGTTTAACGCTTGTACCCGAACAGTCCTCGACGGGACTACGACCGGGGCTCGCAGCCGAATCCAACTGCAAGCCGAGACCGTTACCGACCGACCACGACGTCAACCAAAACCGTTACCGACCGACCACGACGTCAACCGAAACCGTTACCGACGGACCACGACGTCAACCTCGCTCGTAGACGCACTGCTATCCTGATTCCGGATTCCAGCTGCCTATCCGATGCCGACGACCTATCCACCCAGATCGACGGAAGACTGACCGAACGTTGAGTGACCAACCTCGAACATCGAATCCTCAACTAGCCGATTTACGTCTCTGTCAAATTCTCGCCAATAAATTGACCACCAGGTTACTTTTGCCATCCAAATCCTCTGCCTTTGTCTCTTTCATTGTCTCCAGTCGTTTCACTTATTCAAACGTCTGTGGGGTCGACATCCTTAGTGGCCCCGCAACAGCGCCAAATAAAAGCTTGGTTCTTAGTTCTTCTGGGCTGGTGAGCTGAAATGGAATTCAGGAACGAAAGGAACGAAAAGGAAAGAGACAAAAGGCAGAATGTGGCTTTACAACTCAGGCTTTATTGAAGGGGGTCATAGTGTCCTGTAGCGAGGGAAAAATCTCCCTGGCTATCAGGACCAACTGTCCCTAATTACGGCCTCAATTAGAATCACAGAGGGATTCTTTTGGGGGAAGGGAGTCAGTCCTTTTTGTCGGACCTGCGCAAAGCTCTTCTTCCGGTCAAAACCCCATGCGAGTCTGTTCTTTTTATTTTATTTTTTATTTTCGTATATTTTTAATCCCCACAGGTATGAGCGACCTTCACAGACGCTTATGTTAATAAGTTCACTAAAAACATTTAAGTTTCGAAATTTATTACGCCAAAGAAAAATGTTATTTATTAGAAAATAAACATTAAAAAATATTACAACACATAAGTCATTACATTCTATATTATTATTTTTTATAAAATGCAATGATATTTCCAACGGGGAAAATTGAGTTACAAGCGGAACGAATTAAACACGTAAGTCAAGATATATATATATATATATATATATATATATATATATATATATATATATATATATCAATAAAGGAAGGAAGAACTCAATACAGTAATCCCATAATAAATTTATTTCGGCGAAAATTGGGGCCCATATAAATTTAAGTTGATTTAAACCGGCTCCCCAAATTTTCGCCTCATCAGATGGGTCTCAATTCACTTATGGACAAGCATATCACAATATATAAAGTTAAGGGGGATGATTCTATTTGGGATCTTCTTTATCCTCCGTATATCTACAATTCATGCCCATGCCGATGCATACTTGTAGATTTATAAAAGCATTCTTTCAAGTCCCAAGGAGAGCTCAATGTATGATGATTATGTAACAAGGTTAGTAGCCGGACAGGTGAAGCCTTTTATCTTTGTGAAGACAATCTATCTTCAAGGAACTTGTCCTGTCAGCAAGGTATAAAATTAGTCGACTGCATTCCCTTGCCACCAGACCCACCAAAAAGGATGTTCTGGGTATGACACTGTATCCGGTGGTGCGGTTCCGGTTCTAGATTTATGTGGAGTGTAGACTACTCATTCGTTATCATTACTTCCAGGCCCATACTGACCCGGAGACTACAATACTAAAGCCGCAACAATTCGACCCCAGGAGAATGCCTAGCAGCACTATACAGCATTATACAATAATATCAGCTTTGTCGGCGGGGCTTTTAATACGTTGACTGTATCCCATGCAGAGGGGTAATACTCCTCATAGGGATGTCCTTCGTATGACACTTAACTGAGTGACAGTATTTGCTATGGTCCCATTTATAGATCAAATTGATCTGTTTAAAAATTATTCGTATTCAATTGGACCATGTGCGAAAAACTCTTCGATTGCACACACACACACACACACACACAATATATATATATATATATGTATATATGTGTGTGTGTGTGTGTGTGTGTGTGTGTTGTGTGTGTGTATACAAGGAACGCGTTTCCCTAGATGGGTTGAAATACCGTTAAAAACAATCAATCAATCATTTGCAATAACAACATATACTGCCATGTCTATTTCTCATATAATCCATGGACAACACAAAGTAGGTGATATGAACTGTGTTATATTTCTTTTTGCATACACGTCATTTTTTAACACACACACACACACACACACATTATGTTCCACAATTTTTGTATTGTTCCTGTTTGGTTCGCATACCAATAAAAAGTTCCAAGAACTGTCTCTGCATATCACCCCTACCAACACCGCAACAGAAGGCTGTTATAGCAGTTTCTCTGGAAAAGTGATTTGCTGGGCGGAATTGGCTCTGAATGCCATTTTATTGTCTATTTGTTTGTATATTTAGAAATGTGCAATACCGACGTCGTTCACTTGGCCAATTAACTATAAGAATTGTGCTGTTGTTAACACATAGAACCGGTTTCCCTTGCATTTAATGAAGACTGCAGACCCGCAGTGAATGTTATGGGCTATTTAAATTGTATAGAATTTGTATACCAGATGCAATCAGGCTTGTGACGAATTTGAAGCGACAATAAACGCCGCCATTTCAAAATGGACAATATGATTTTTTTTAAATATATGTAAAAATAAATAAGAAAAAATGAAAATTGTTTTGCCGTTGACATCATTTTTGAGATGACAATTCTTATATATGGTTAACAATACTGGGGAAATCCTTGTAAACAAATTTGCGTTCAGTGTATAAATGATACACTCATATTATTGAGAATAGAAATTCTAACAAGCTTGCAAATAGTTTTGCTACGTATGACCATCCATACTTAAAAGTTAATCTTGATGCTGAATGACTGTTGTTCACTTCCTGCATTACTGAACTTGCCGTATTTTTTATCGATTCAATATATAAATAACTTAGTTAGAATATTGAAAGTAAAATAAAATATTTGTTTATTAATTTTTTAATTTTTTTTATTAGTGAAGTTTATTTTTTGCGATAAATATCCACTTCCGTTTTTTAACCGGAAACGACATTGTTTCTTCCTCATGGTCTAAAGAATTTTTGACACTGTTGGGAACTTTTTTAATATATCGACATTTTGGCAGGTAAATAATATTTTTCGACATATTTCTATGAGACTTATTCATGTATAAACATTAAAATGGGAATTTTAGTAAAATACGGAAAGAATTGTGTATTAGAGACTTAATTTTTAAAATAAAGGGAGTGACGATCGTGATTAATAATAATAACAACAATTACAGCCGGTCTGTTGGTTTTTTTTCCGTGTTGCTTTTTATTTCAAGATTTTTTCTCATAATTCTTTTAGTTAAATTATGTATTTTAATCTTACCCTATATTATATTATATGTATGTTTTTTTTAAAATTATTTTGATTAAGTTAAATCTCAGCTGCCACACTATATTTCTCATAATTAAAAAAAAAAAAAAACTTAAATCTCAGTTGTGAAAACATATTTCTCTAATATTTTGTTCTATTTCATTCATAAAATTTGTTTTTTTTAATCCATTTTTATTTATTTTATTTTAAAAAAAAATATTATTAGCTGTAAATTATTTTTTTGGAAATTACACGAACTCTCTCTTCTTGAAACTCTTCAAGGTACATATCCAGAACATCCCATTGGGGAATTGTCTGTCAATTAAATCTACAAACAAATTATTTAGAAATATAATACTTACATTCTCCATCCAGATAAGATGAAGTTTTAGTTATTATCTTCATCTTTTTACTGAACAGTTACATTTAAAAACAACACATTCAACTCGCTACAATTCATCAATCCGACATATTACGTTAGTTTTTCTCTTTCCCCAATGACTAAGAAGATGGCGACTTACGGCTATTATGTGTCATTTTTTTTGGAATAAAATGTAATTGTTCAGTAAAAATAAATTAAGAAAATGAATGAAACTAACTCTTATCTGGATAGATATGTAAGTAATAAATGTAAATATTAAATTCCTTTAGTTGTTTTGTGTACATTACTGCAGACATTTCTTCAGCGATATATTCTGGACAAATACCCACTTAAAACATCATCTAAATTAATTATAGTCTAAGAGAAGATGTTAACAACTCTGGGTGATGTTTCTGAACATGTCGGTAAAATGGGACGCTATTCACATTTCACTTGAATTATAAAAATGTGTACAAAACTTCCAAGCGCCTTAGCTTCGTTTGAAATGATTTTAAAATAATTCCCTTTTCGCTGGTTACTTTTGCACACACACAATATTTATCCCCTCCCCCAATAAAAAAAAAAAAAAACTAAATGGCCTATGGTACACTTTACCTACAATTTAAAAAAAATATTTCTTTTCGATATAATTATCCGCTGTAAACAATGATGAGGATGTTGTTCGTCAACAAGTGGGAATAGCAGCCCTTATTTTACCGACATATTCCGAAATATCGACCAACACATTTTTAATGGATTAGTCATAAAAGTCAGTTTTGTTGTAGTTAATTTCCAGTTTCTTTTTTGGGAAAAACAAAATATCAACTATCATCAACAACTTGAATTTTGGTGATATAATTTATTTATTTATTTATTTATTTATTTAGGCCTGATAATTAAATCCTCTCCCATCTACATCAGTTTTATTTTCTCCTGTGTGTGGGGGAAACATCCATTTTTAATCTTTTAAATCTAAAAGAAAAAGGGTTTTATGAGGAAGTTTTTCAACAAAAAGAAAAGCAAAACTCAAATAATAACATTCACTTAGTTCACTCCCTTTTTATTTGTTTAAAAACTGATTTCAACATTTTAACAACGAAGAAAATTTTCTTTTCACAAGTTACGAATATTATTTCTTTTAAAGACGACAGAAGAAGACAATGGTTTATTTTCACACATTACACAATATTAACAATATCACATAAAAAAATAAAATAAAACGTAATGTTGGTTGTTGTAATAATGTGTGGAGGATGATCACTAATTAGGACAGTCTATTTTAGTAGTAACCACCTCAGTTGTTTTTTTTTTTTTTTTTTTCACATTGTTTATTCACATTGTTTATTCACATTGTTGTAGGAAACTTATTGTTTGTCCTCATGATTTTATAGTTTGAATCTTATTTTTCTTTTTCTTAAACTTTAAAATTGTTCGATCAACCAAATCAAAATAAATATGTTGCATTTTACTTAATAGACGAAAATAAAATGAAACCGAGAAACTACCCCTTCTCATTTATTTTAACCAAACTCGAATAGAATGTTTATTAGAATATTTTGTTTATACAATTTATAATTTTCTTATGTTTTTTTTGTGCCCCCCCCCCTCCCATTTTTATAAGTTAATAAGTTTAAATACCATTCTAAAAAACACAAACTTACTTTCATATTTTCGCGTTGTTTACATACATTTTGTATATTTAGTATTTATCATTATTTACTGTTTTTAGATTGAACATTTTGTTTTTATGTAATGTTTTTTTGGGTCATATGGTTTAATTTTGTCTCTGCTGATATCATTGTTTTAAGTTTAAAAAAAAAATGGTGAAATATTTTACAAAAAGACAAGCTTTTTCTGTTTAGCTCAGTCGGTAGAGCATCCGCATGGAATCACAAGGTTCCGGGTTCAGTATTCAGCATATGAGTAGCACAGCTTGGGTAATCTGATCCGTGTGGTAAAGTGGGTAGCTGACGGTAGGCGTGGCGCTCCACCTCAACAAAAAATCTCCCTGGTCTAGCGCTAGCGAAAAGGGGATATACTCTCTCTCTCTCTCTCTCTAGCTGATACCAACTATAAGTCATTCAACCAACTTTACTTACTACTCTAATGAACATATTTACCACCCTTATAATATGCCATATCCTCTGCAAAAGGAGGTGCTGGGGGGTGTCCTGGATATGCATTTAGGAATACCACATACATCAAGGGGATTGCCCCTGCTGAGTGCAATGGGGAATTGTTGATTAGGAGTTGAGGAGCTTAGCCTTATCTTATGTCTTCAGTCATGAATGCTGGGGCTGTAGAATATGCCCACTGCAGATGTGTAAGACCTTTCCCATAGGGCCACCTGTTGGATTTGGATGGCAACCCATAATACCTACAGACAGAATCCTGGTGGCTGAGCAGTCCATGACCCAGGTACTAAGTGGTCACATGACCTAAAACACTATACTTCAGCCCTTACTTGGGTTAGACAAACAGAAAGGCCTGATCCAATTGGCTAGTTATGCCAAACCCTAGCATCTATATGATCGTCCCAACCATATTCTTCAAATTACTCTTATGGCAAACACCCAACTTTTTTTTTTATCTTAAAGGTGCTAGAAGTCACCAATTTATTAATATACATGAAGTTATTTCTTCTAAATTATGAATGCACATCAAGTTAATGAAAAATCTAACATAAAATTTATTTATACCAATTTATAAAACCAAACAAAAATATTTGCTTACAGGTATACAAAAACACCAAGATTTGACATTAAATAACCCACAAGGTTGATAGGCCATTGAACAAAATAACCAATTAACTGGGAGGCTTGCTTTTTATGGGACACCCCACTTTAAACCAACCTCATATCACAAAAAACAAAAAAATCTCAGTGTGCCCAGAATGGCATATATAGGAATAAAATCTATATCTGGGCTAAATGATCATCTGAAGGTGGTTGAGGGCTTGTTTGTTAGAAGCCAAATTTTATTGTCTTGATGTTGAAAAAAGATTTCAAAAAATTTTTTTTTTTTCTTTTTACAGGGGTCTGGGCCCTAAGACCCATATTTAGTCATAAGGACACTATTGCGAGTCTAATTTGACAAAAAATGATTATCTGAAGGTGGTTGAGGGATTCTTGGAAGCAAATTTTTATTGTCGTGCTGATACAAGAAAATTCTAAAATGTTCAATTTTGGGGAGATCTAGGCCCTAATAAACATGTTTGGGCATAACAAGCTAAAGTTACTATTTTGGTAATAGTTTAACTAAAAATGATTGTCTGAAGGTGGTTGAAGGCTTGGAAGCCAAATTTTATCCTCTTGATAATGAAAAAAAAAAAATTTCAGCCGTGTCAATTTTTCAGGGGTCCGGGCCCTCCTCCCTCTTATTTCTCTAGGGGTTAAAATGTCTTATGTAGGTGCTTGTGGTGTAATGGTTATCGCCATAGAAAATGAATATGGTGATTCAATGAGTTGATTAAGTAGCGGTAATGGCTTGAAGGAACCAGATTTTGTTGTAAAAAAGGAAAACAAGTTCTGTCTGCCTTTGTCAACATGAGAAACATGTCTCTTGGCATTGTTAACTACAAAGTAACAAATCTTTTGGCCTTTTTGCTACATGTGTAGTTATACAAGCTCAATCAGTGGTATCCTATTTGTGACATCATGAGAGAGAGAGGCTGTTTTCACATGTGCAGTAAAGTCCTCTCTAACTGGTTGCATGAAGGCTGCACAGCTGGTCCTCAAGGTATTCAAAATAGAGCATTACTTTCCATACTGACTTTATATTTGGTAATGAAGGCACATGGTGTAATGGTTATCATCATAAAAAAATTGACTTGGCAACCATTTCACAAAGTGTTAATACCCTATTCTCCCTCCAGTTATGGATAAATAGTAGGATGAACTGGACTCTTTAACCTTGGTTAAGCAACCAGTCTAGGAGAAGGAACATTCTGAATTCAAACCTGTTAAACTCCACTTAAGAACTTGACTATGTGTCACATCCTGAGAGAAATTGACATGTTGCAATTGATTAAGTAAGATCAGATCATCTATCTGGAAAATAAGTAAGTAAAGTCGTCGGGGTAGCCTAAAGTTGGTATCAGCCAATCAGCAAGGGAGTCTATCCCCTTTTCACTAGCGCTAGACCAAGGAGATTTTTTTGCGTCTGAAGTGGAGCGCCACACCTACCATCTGCTCCTTACTTTGCTGCACAGATCCCTGTGCTACTCATATGCTGAGTTGGCGAGGGCCGGTATCAAACTAGGAACCTTGTGGTTTCTAGCCAAATGCTCTACCGACTGAGCTAACCCTGTCTGGAAAATACTTCGCCAATTAATTAGCAAGAATCTTGATATTTTTTACAAGTGATTTAAAATAAGATTTAATCAAAGTTTAATTTATTTTAGCATTAAATACTTGCTTCTTTTAAAGCAGGCATATATAAAAAGGAGAATTAGATCTTTAACTGTTGAAGTGATAGCCATTAGTTTCAATTGGATACAATTTAAGAGTTAAATAAGAGTAATTGTAAAGGACAGGTGTGAAAAGATCAAACGATATGGGAATTGTTCACAAGAAAAATAAGCTAGGAAAAGTTTTGGTAAGAATTTTACATGAAGCACAATTTTGAGAGGATATGTCTTTTTGTGATTTGGCTTATATCTATATTTGACTTTTGTACTTTAGATGATTTTAATGGCATGTTAACCTAAAGAAATTGAAGACTCGATAAATAATTGTTTCTTTTATGCTTTAACCCTTTAGTGATGGGTGCCTTGGGTATGATGTTAAACTGCATCTAAAAAAATGGATATTTATTTTCAAGTCGGATACAAGTTTAAGAAAACTCGCACACATTTCTAGACTTCTGATGCTAAAGTTTATGAAGTCTACTTTGTTTTCTGAATAGTAACTTGTTTTTAATTCTAAAATTATCTTGAAAGCTAAATTTTTATTTACCCGATAAACCAGTGACCTTTTTGAGAGAGAAATAGTCCATTCTGATGAGAATGAATGATATTACTATTGTTTGCTTTAGAAATTTAAGAAAAACCTGATATACTAATGCTTTCTTAAACAATGGAATAAAAAAAATTACTTTTTAAAAAAATTCTTAAGTTTTGTTTTTTTTCCAGACTTCCCATCAAATTGGATTGACATGTTTTCTTTTAATGTGGGGAGCCACACACAAACTGAAGCTCATTTGTGGCCACTGCAAAGAAAGGGTGATCTTGTTAGCATTACCCTTCAGGGGTGCCTCAGGTGCCAGGCAATAAAACCTGTCCCTATCTCCTTTTAGGTGAAGGGACAGGTGCAGCCTAGGGGTAAGGCTTTCTGGGACAATGCAAAATTTCTGAGTGTAGATTAATTAAATTTGGATTAATTTATTAACTAAAGGTTTAAGATTTTAGATTTTGTTGTAAATGCATTAAAAATTTATCAAGTGTTGTCTTATTAGCATTCCCAGTAGTTTAACTGAAATCCAGAGACATTGACAAATTTGCACTATAATCAGTTCAACTTGCAACTTGTTGCATATTTCTGGTCCAATCTTAAAAATATTTATATGGTTCAAGTATAAGATAAGGAAAAAAAGAGCACTATCTCATTAATAAAAGATTGTTTCAGAATTATTTTGAGATATAAAAGTCGTCGGAATGGCCTAAAGTCAGTATTAGCCAGACAACATGGGAGTCTATAATGTGGGAAATGTTGATGTTTTAATGTCAGGTTTTTTGTGAAACTTTCAATTTTGGAAAAAACAAATTTATGTGCTAGTATTAAAATGTAAATAAAATTGTTCAGCTCACGCCAGAACTGCTTGGTTTAAAAAAAAATTATGTAATGAGGTATTCTATTTTTTGTATGTAATATAATATAGCTGGTATTTAAAAAGGTATTTTTAAGTTCAAAGTGATGTTATTTATTTAAATTATACATGCAATATTAAATTGAAAAGTTGAATAATCTTGTGGTAAACTTAAAGAAAAAAAAAGAATAAAAACTCTAAATAATGGGTTACAGCATAGAGATACATACAATTTGAGTGCAGAATCAGAAAGAACATACAATTTTATATGAGAATGCCAAGTTTTATCAAAAAGAGATAAAGAAATTACTGAATTTCTTGTTTCGAATTGGTCTGTGATTTGACATTTTTGTGCAAAATCATGTTCACCTTTGTACTTTAAATTCTCATAACTTTTTAACCACTGGGGATATTTGAAAAATTCAAACAATTTTGAACTCTATTTACAGAGCTCTATATAACTAATGTGATTAAATAACTATAACCTCAAATAAAAAATCAACTGGGAATGCTACCAAATTGATTTCCTATGATGAGATATGTGTGTGGAGTGCATGTGCATTTGGTTATCCCGTTGAGTGACCAGATATATTGGACATAAAATATCTGCAAAAAAATCTTCCTGACTCATAAAATTTGCTGTAATATATTCTGTAACATGTTGAGGCTTAGAATAGCCAAGTCGACCAGTATTGATGGTTGTAAAAATCTGAGTCATCGGATTTAATAAGATGGGAAAGAATAAAATTCATTTATCTGACATCTTTTATCAATGCAGTCTTAAAGATTTCTGAAGTGATTGCCCCAACCCTATTGCCCTTATGGCAAGTCCTAACCCTTTTATCATATATGTGCTAGAAGGCAGTGGCTGAGGGCCTTCATGCCGTGGGTATGGTATTAAACTGATGGTGAGGTTCCAGTTCTGGGAAATGTGGAGCACCCCTTCATCACCATTGCTCCCAGGTCCACTCTGACCTGGAGTGGTAATACCTGTTAGGGTCCCATTTATGGGTTAAATATAAATATGTTTATAAAATTGAGTTTAGAAATTTTCTTTGAAACTATCGCTATGAATCTTTCCAAACTTTGCCAACATTAAATGAGCCACTGAGGTTGATATGCCACAAAACAAATCAAATGAAACCAACTTCTGAAGACAAATAAGACGAGTGTCAATTTCACGGATGATTTCCTAAATATGCAAGTTGGATTTCCGTTCTTTCTATGGCTAGATTTATGCACATGATGAAAGGGTGAGGGGGGAAAAAAGACTTTTTTTTTTGTCCTGGGTATGATGTTAAACTGCATCTAATTGTAAAGTTTCAATTGTGGAGTACCCCTTCATTGCCATTACCCCTAGGTCCACTTTGACTCGGAGTGGTAGCACCTGTTAGGGTCCCATCTATGGGATAAATAGATCTATTTGAAAATTATTTGTATTCATATAGGACCATGTGCAATAAAAGAAATTTTTAGAAACAACAAATACAATGTAAATGTAAACATATAATGAACATGATTCCCTAACTTCTTGGCATAAAATAAACCTAGATGAGTTGATATGCCATTAAAATAAAAAAAATACTTAAAAAAATTTGATACTATCAAGAATGAATGAAACAAAACATCTTCAGCATAAACTAAGCCAACAAGGGTTGACATGCCGTAAAATCCAAACATCCAACTAAAAAGACTTGAAAACACTCCGATTGATATAAATACTATTACAATTTTTGTGGCCATCCTTTAGGCTTCAAGCAAGAGCGCTTGTCCAGCGGAGATCCTTTGTGTTAAGTAGAGCGCAATCCATAGTGTAGAATCCTTTGGTTGTTCCTTGGTGCTCCTCAGTCTTGCAGGTCCTTCATCAATGATTGCAAATGGATGTCTCTCAGTATCAGTGATTAAGCAGTTAACAAGCTACATATTCGGGCTGTTGATTGGCTGAGGTTTAAACCATGTGACCTCGCTTAGTCTATAAATTTAAATGTTGTTGTAGCACACCTTATATATCAAAATATTCCAACATCCACACATGCAAGTACATATGGAGATAGGAGAGGGGGAAAGACTTTCTAAAATACTTCATTCAAATTATTATTTACCTAAAACTGGGTAAGGGGAGATGGATTGATACATTTCCCAAAGGCATAAGCGCAATATGAAACATGGCCTTGGCCAGAATTTGAACTTTGTTCACCAAGTCCATTTTTAGTATAACAATAATTTAATCATCATCTGTCATAGGAAATAAACACAGTGAAGTGAGTTCAAATCCTGGATGAAACTGCATTTTCACATAGCACTAATGCCCTGGAAAGGTATGTATCTAACTATTCTCCCTTCAGCTATGGGGGAATAGTAGGGCAGACTGCACTATTTAACCTTGGTATGACAATTAGTCTAGATGGTCAATTCTGAATTCAAACCTTTTTAATTACAGTTAACCAATTAACCTTGTGTCACATCCTGTGAGGAGCTGATGGTAGGTGTGGTGCCCCACCTCAGATGCAGAAACAATCTCCTTGGTCTAGTGTTAATGATAAGGGGATAGGCTCCCTCACTATCTGGCTGATACTGACATTAGGCCACCCCATTGACTTTACTTTTTATTTTTAATCCTATTTACAATTGTTTTTCTTTTCCTTACAGCTATCCTGACATTTTTCTACTGCTGTTATTTGTGCCCCCATCAACTATAATTCGCCAAAATGACGATGATAGAATTTTTTGGTTGCAGTTTTATTGCTTTTGGGCCACCATTTGCAATGTTCATCTTCACCATTGCTAGGGATCCACTTCGTGTGATTGTCCTCATTGCCAGGTATGTAGTAGTAAATACTTTTCAAATACAGTGGGATCTTGACTTACAAGTTTAATTTGGTCCACTCTTAACTCGATTTCCTCATATACTCAGTGATGCTGATCGATTTTTGATTTAGTACGTCCTGGGACACACATATTTGCTTTGAATGATTCCTCAGGAAATTTGATGGGTCCCAACTAAAGTTTCTTAATAGATTGTAGAGTTTTTATTTATAATCTGGGGAAACAATTAAAGCCGTCTAACTCCTACCTTGTAACCTATCCTGTGTAATTAATTTCTAAGAAAATATTGAAATGTATTTACAGTTAGCTCAAAATGGTGAGGGAAGAAAAAAAAGAAAACACTGGGATGCATGGATACAATTTTACTACGTCCTTTTAGATTTGTATGCGTCACAGACGCAGATGTATACCTATCAGCATCTCTGCACCAATTTTTTCCATTGAAATAAACTGAATCAGTTCAACTTGCAATTTCTCATGTATTTCTAGTTCAATCTTTAAAGTATTTATATGGTTGGAAAGAAAAGAAAATAATCATTTTAAATATGTAATTTGTATGTGTTTTTATCCATTGAATTATTTTTTATTGCGAGTTAAAGTGGTATTTTGCTTTTAACAGCTGAAAATGTGAAGTATGAATTTTTTTTCCGAGACTTAATTTTACATTTTAGATTTTTTTTTTTTTTTTTTTTTTAAATCAAAGTGGCTAATCTTTATCAATATTCTTGAAATTGTACACTCAAATAGAAGATCCATGATTTGACATTCTTTTCAGCAAAATCATGTCCACTTTTGTATCCCCAATTTCATGGCTTTAAAGTCTCATAACGTTTGAACCACTGGGGATATTTTCATAATTCAAACAGTTTTGAACTCCATTTATAGAGTTCTAATATGATTAAATAACAATAACCTCAAATAAAAAAATCAACTGGGAATGCAGAGATGCTGATAGGTATGCATCCTGTGTCTCTGATGCATAAAAATCTAAAAGGACGCAGTAAAATCATATCCATGCATCCCAGTGTTTTTCATTTTTCTTCCCTCGCCATTTTAAGCTAACTGTAAATACATTTCAATATTTTCTTGGAAATTAATTACATGGGATAGGTTATGAGAAGGGCTTCAGTTGTTTCCCCAAATTATAAATAAAACCTTTCAATTTATTAAAAAACTTTAGTTGGGACCCATCAAATTTCCTGGGGACTCATTCAAAGCAAATATGTGCATCCCAGGACACACTAAATCAAAAAGCTATAAGCATCACTGGAATGCTATAACTTTTCTCTCTTTTTAGATCTTTGTTTATCTTCCTGCATTTAAATACTGATATTGATTTTTTTTTTTTTCCTTTTTTCTTTTCTGTTTTTTAGTAGTTTCTTCTGGCTGCTTTCCCTTTTACTCTCTTCAATATTATGGTTTGCACTAAAGCAAATCTGGAGTGGAAAGCAACTTCGATATTCACTTATACTTGGACTGGTATTCTCGGTGTTTTTTCAAGAACTTTTTCGGTATTTCTTTTATAAAATGTTAAGGTAAGTCTTTCTCATCTATTCTTGTTCTCTTTGAATTCTTCTAGCAATATACAAGGATTGATTGATTGATTTGATTGGAACGAAAGTCTTGTCTGATACAAAATAGTATTTATTTAATAAAGACAACATGTAGATTGAGAAATATAAACAAAACATCATTCATCATTGTCTCTAAAATGTTTTAATAAATACTTTGCTTAAATGTTTAATTTATATATTTTTAGATGGTTAAATAGATGTTACTTTCTATTGGACAAGACTTTCATTCCAATCCTATATAAGGTCTTCTGATTATAGTGCTAAGAAACATGTTCAGTCAATTCACTGTGTGTGACAGCATTTAGTAATATCATTCATTATTCATGAGTGCTATGTCCAAGTTATATATAAAGCAATGATCTGTGGTGTAATCTTTTCTTGTTCCTCCTTTTGCACACAGTGGTACTACTTATTAGAGTAATCTGAACATTAGCTACATAAATGAGAGTAAAATCCCTTTGTTTGTTTCACTTCGAGGAAGCCTTAATTGTGCTTGCGCATTATTTGAAATGAACTTAATTGTTATTAAGAACACATTTTATGATATTTTCGTGTTAAAACATGCATTTGTATTGATTCAAACAAATTCGTATTTTCAGTGTAAATTTACAGTGAAATGAAAATTGCCGACCAAAACAAGGCTTCCTCAGTGAAACAAACATTTATGTAGCTAATGTTCAGATTACCCATCTATGGGTTAATAGATCAAAAACTGAGTTTTTAAAAAAGTTTTTTAAAAAAAAGAATGAGTTTAAAAAAATTGAATACTCAACAAGGAATAAAACAAAAACCTCTTTATTATAAAATAACCCAATGAGGGTTGACATGCCGTAAAATCCAACCATCATTTTGCACAAAGTTTTGACTGAAATTAATGACAAAGATGTTTTAGTTTTGGGTGAATACACAGGCGCCCATCTCCTCACAAATGAATGGTAATTCACTTACTGGTGACATTTTTAGAACAGAAAGTTTTATTAATTTTTTTTAATCTTTTAGATATGTTGAATTTTCAAAATATAATTTGTGTCTGTATATATGACGTTAAATTACATCTAATAACGAAGTTCCGATTTTGGAGCTCTGGGGAGTGTGGAGTACCCTTTCATCGCCATTACTCCCAGGTCCACTCTGAACTGGTGTGGTAGTACCTGTTAGGGTCCCATCTATGGGTTAAACAGAAAAAAAATGGAGTTTAAAAAAAAAATGAATTAAATAAAATGAAAAATTTTAATGCCCATCAAGCATGACAAGAACAAAATATATTTGGCATAAAATAACCCAACAAAGGTTGACATGCCGTAAAATCCAACAGACCAATCAAAATATAATTTTTTAAAATATCAATATGCTTACTTCACTTCTTTCTCCAACCTGTGATCTTGAAATAATACAGGGAGTCTTAAAAAAATGTTAACATTTCTATTAGGCTTTCTTTTATGATATTATGATTTTAAAATTTCCAACTTGTTCACCATCTCTGTCAACACATTATAAAAATCTTCTTCAGCTGGTCTCCATTACATTAGTTTTGCTTTTCTAGTAAATCTACTCCCATAGAAATATTAAGTTCTTTTTTATTCACCCATGGGAGATTCCAAGAATGTGTTGATTGGAATGCTGAACATTTGGAGACTGTTTGAAATTATATTATAAAAATAGTACCTGTTAGGGTCCCATCTATGGGTTTTAAAAAAATTGTTTTAAAAAATTGACTTAAAAAAATAGAATACCTAGCAAGAATGAATCAAACAAAATGTCTTTGGCATAAAATAACCCAACAAGGGTTGACATGATGTAAAATCCAACCAACCAACTACCAGTTTTATTATTCTATCTGATCCAAAACATGTTTTGTAGTATTAGACAGGCCTTATATATATCTGTTTAATTTATGTGTTTATAAACAGTAGAAAATTGTCTAGATTAGTCATCTTCAACAGGAGTGGTATTGTTGATTCATGGGTAATTTTAGTTTTTAGTTGCGTAACAATAATTACAGCAGGATTAAAGAATGTCAAATTCATGAAAGATACATTAATAACTTCCTGTTTAAAATCTGTAGGTGAATTTTTAACATTATAAATACAAATTTATATTGTGTTAATTAAGACTAATTACTTGTCTAATATACTATTCTTAAAAAGTGTACTAGGTAAATAGCAACGGGTTTAAAATACTGCTAATATATCAGTGTTCTTTAATTAAAACACTCTGTAGAAATGCTTTCTAAATGGAATTGTGAGGATTATTATTATCTGCAACCTGGAAAATATTTCCTCTCTTTTTCTAAATTTAATAAATTGATTTTCTTTTTTATTTTAGAAAAGCAGATGAAGGGTTACAGCGAGTTAGCCAGCAGGGTCAGAATTCAACTTCTTCCCAAAGACATGACAAACAAAAACATCATGGCTTATGGTAACCATTTTTTTTTTTTTTAGTTTTTTTAAATTTTTTTGTCTATTTTTTAATTAGGGTGAGCCAAAAGTTTTGCAATATTTCAGTAACGCCCTCTCCCACTATAAACAATTATAAGTTTTATTTAATAATAGTTTCAACTTGAAGGGTATTGCTGGAATTTGCATATGGTGAAGAAAAAATGTAAAGTGCTTTCTTTAAGGGAGAAAAACGGAATGTAATTAAAGAGTTTTCATGGTAGGTGTTGTTAGAATTTGGCTGCCATTTTTAGACATTTAGTTCTCCTGTTGGTAAAATCCAATGGTAGAAAAAGGTGCTGTCTCAGTCCACGTGTAACAAACCTTACATGAAAACTCTTTATTAACATTCCGTTTTTTCTCCTTAAAAGAAAGCACTTTACATTTTTCTTCACCATATTGCAAAATTGCCAAGCATACCCTTTCAAAGTTGAAACTATTATTACTACTTATAAATTGTTTATTAGTGGGAGAGGGGTTACTGAAATATTGCAAAACTTTTGGCTCACCCTAATTAAAAAATAGACAAAAAATTTAAAAAACTAAAAAAAAAAAAAATGGGTTACGCATAAGCATGATGTTTTTGGTTTTGTCATGTCCTTTGGAGAATGTTGGAATTCTGACCCTGCTGGCTAACTCAGCTGTAACCCTTCATCTGCTTTTCTTGAAAATAAAAACAGAAAATTCAATTTATTAAATTTAGAAAAGAGAGGGAAAATATTTTCCAGGTGCAGATAATTAATAATCCTCACAATTCGCATTTTAGAAAGCATTTCTACAGAGTGTTTAATTAAGAACACTTGATATATTAGACAGTATTTAAACCGTGCTATTTACCTAGTACACTTTTTAAGATAGATATATCAGACAAGTAATAGTCTTAATTAACACAATATAAATTTGTATTTATAATGTTAAAAATCTGCACCTACAGGATTTTAAACAGGAAGTTATTAATGTTATCTTTCATGAATTTGACATTCTTTAATCCTGCTGGTAATTATTGTATAAAACAAAAATACGCCCATGAATCAAACAATACCACTCCTGTTGAAGATGACTAATCTAGACATTTTCTACTTTTTTATAAACACATAACTTAAACAGATATATATAAGGCCTGTCTAATACTTACAAACATGTTTTGGATCAGATAAGAATAATAAAAACTGTGTTCTGGTTGGTTGGATTTACATCATGTCAACCTTGTTTGGGTTATTTTATGCAAAGACATTTTGTTTGATTTCATGTTTGCTAAGGTATTCTATTTTTTAAGTCAATTTTTAAAACAATTTTTTTAAAACCATAGATGGGACCCTAACAGGTACTATTTTTATAATATAATTTCAAACAGTCCTCCAAAGTTCCATGCATTCCAATCAACACATTCTTGGCCTCTCCGCATGGGTGAAATAAAAAAGAACTTAATATTTCTATGGGAGTAGTTTACTAACGAAAAAGCAAAACTAATGTAATGGAGACCAGCTGAGAAGATTTTTATAATGTGTTGACAGAGATGGTGAACAAGTTGGAAATTTTAAAAATCATAATATCATAAAAGAAAGCCTAATAGGAAATGGTTAACATTTTTTTTAAGAACTCCCTGTAATTATTTCAAGATCACAGGTTGGAGAAAGAAGTGAAGTAAAGCATATTTGATATTTTAAATTATATTTTGATTGGTCTGTTGGATTTTACGGCATGTCAACCTTTGTTGGGTTATTTATGCCAAATATATTTGTTCTTGTCATGCTTGATGGGCATTAAAATTTTCTTTTATTTATCTCATTTTTTTTTAAACTCCATTTATTTTTTCTGTTTAACCATAGATGGGACCCTAACAGTACTCCCACAGTTCAGAGTTGGACCTGGGAAGTATGGCGATGAAAGGGTACTCCACACTCCCAGAGCTCCAAAATCGGAACTTCGTTTATTAGATGTAATTTAACGTCATATATAGCAGACACAAATTATATTTTGAAAATTCAACATATCTAAAAGATTAAAAAAAATTAATAAAACTTTCTGTTCTAAAAATGTAACCAGTAAGTGAATTACGCATTCATTTGGAGGAGATGGGCGCCTGTGTATTTCACCCAAACTAAAACCATCTTTGTCATTAATTTCAGCAAAACTTTGTGCAAAATGATGGTTGGATTTTACGGCATGTCAACCCTCATTGGGTTTATTTTATAATAAGAGGTTTTTGTTTTATTCCTTGTTGAGTATTCAATTTTTTTAAAACTCATTCTTTTTTTTAAAAAACTTTTTAAAAACTCAGTTTTTTG
Organism: Doryteuthis pealeii; assembly: GCA_023376005.1. NCBI lineage: Eukaryota > Metazoa > Mollusca > Cephalopoda > Myopsida > Loliginidae > Doryteuthis > Doryteuthis pealeii. The sequence goes on along the minus strand of CM042161.1, from coordinate 29,144,801 downwards.
ATCTATTAACCCAATAGATGGGTAAATCTGAACATTTAGCACATAAATGTTTGTTTCAACTGAGGAAGCCTTGTTTTGGGTCGGCACATTTTCCATTTTCAACTGTAAATTTACCCTGGAAAATACGAAAATTTGTTTGAAATCAATACAAATGCATGTTTTAACACGGAAAATATCATAAAATGTGTTCTTAATAACAATTAAGTTCATTTCAAATAATGCGCAAGCAACAATTAAGGCTTCCTCGAAGTGAAAGCAAACAAAGGGATTTTACTCTCATTTATGTAGCTCCATGTTCAGATTACTCTAATAAGTAGTACACTGTGTGGCAAAAGGAGGAACCAAGAAAAGATTTACACCACAGATCATTGCTTAATATATAACTTGGACATAGCACTCATGAATAATGAATGATATTACTAAATGCTGTCACACACAGTGAATTACTGAAACTATGTTTCTTAAGCAACTATAATCAGAAGAGACCCTTATATAGGATTGGAATGAAAGTCTTGTCCATAGAAAGTAAACATCTATTTAAACCATCTAAAAATTATATAAATTAAACATTTAAGCAAGTATTTATTAAAAACATTTTTAGAGAAATGATGAATGATGTTTTGGTTTATATTTCTCAATCTACATGTTGTCTTTATTAAATAAAATACTATTTTGTATGCAGACAAGACTTCGTTCCAATCAAATCAATCAATCAATCCTTGTAATATTGCTAGAAGAATTCAAAGAGAAAAGAATAGATGAGAATAGACTTACCTTAACATTTTATAAAAGAAAAATACCGAAAAAGTTCTTGAAAAAACACCGAGAATACAGCAGTATAAGTGAATATCGAAGTTGCTTTCCACTTCCAGATTTGGCTTTAAGTGCAAACCATAATATTGAAGAGAGTAAAAAGGGAAAGGCAGCAGAAGAAACTACTAAAAAAACAGACAAAGAAAAAAGGAAAAAAAAAAAAAATCATATCAGTTAATTTAAATGCAGGAAGATAAACAAAGATCTAAAAAGCAGAGAAAAGTTATAGCATTCCAGTGATGCTTCATAGCTTTTTGAATTTAGTGTGTCTCTGGGAATGCACATATTTGCTTTGAATGAGTCCCCATGGGGATTTGGAAATGGGTCCAACTAAAGTTTTTAATAAAATTGAAAGGTTTTAATTTATAATTTGGGAATACAACTGAAGCCCTTCTCCATAACCTATCCCATGTAATTAATTTCCGAAAGAAAATATTGAAATGTATTTACAGTTTGCTTTAAAATGGCGAGGAAAGAAATGAAAAACACTGGGTGCATGGATATGAATTTTACTGCGTCCTTTAGATTTTTATCGCATCAAGAGACGACAGGAGCATACCTGATCAGCATTCTGCATTCACCAAGTTTGAGTTTTTTTTATTTGAGGTTGATTGTTATTTAATCATATTAGAACTCTTATAAATGGAGTTCAAAACTGTTTGAATTATGAAATATCCCAAGGTGGTTCAAAGTTATGAGACTTAAAGCCAATGAAATTGGGATACAAAAGTGGACATGATTTTGCTGAAAAGAATGTCAAATCATGATCTTCTATTGAGTGTAAATTTCAAGAATATTGATAAAGAATTGAAGCATTTTGATTTAAAAAAAAAAAAAAAAAAAATCTAAAATGTAAATTAAGTCTCGGAAAAAAAATTATACTTCACTTTCAGCTGTTTAAAAGCAAAATACCACTTAACTCAGCAAATAAAAAATAAAATTCAATGGATAAACAACATACAAATTACATACTTTAAAATGATTATTTCTTTTTCTTTCGCAACCATATAAATACTTTAAAGATTGACGCTAGAAATACATGAAGAAATTGCAAGTTGAACTGATTCAGTTATTTCAATGGAAAAAATTGTGCAGAGATGCTGATAGGTATACCATCTGCGTCTGTGAGCATACTAAATCTAAAAGGACGTAGTAAAATTGTACCATGCATCCAGTTGTTTTTTTCTTTTTTTCTTCCTCCACCATTTTGAGCTAACTGTAAATACATTTCAATATTTTTCTTAGAAATTAATTACACAAGGATAGGTTACAAGGTAGAGTTAGACGGCTTTAATTGTTTCCCCAGATTATAAATAAAATCTACAATCTATTAAGAAACTTTAGTGGGACGCATGCAAATTTCCTGGGATCATTCAAAGCAAATATGTGTGTCCCAGGACGTACTAAATCAAAAATCGATCAGCATCACTGAGTATATGAAGGAAATCGAGTTAAGAGTGGACCAAATTAAACTTTGTAAGTCAAGATGCCCACTGTATTTGAAAAGTATTTACTACTACATACCTGGCAATGAGGACAATCACACGAAGTGGATCCCTAGCAATGGTGAAGATGAACATTGCAAATGGTGGCCCAAAAGCAAATAAAACTGCAAACCAAAAAATTCTATCATCGTCATTTTGGCGAATTATAGTTAATTGGGGGCACAAATAACAGGGCAGTAGAAAATGTCAGGATAGCTGTAAGGAAAGAAAAACAATTGTAAATAGGATTTTAAAATAAAAAGTAAAGTTCAATGGGGTGGCCTAATTGTCAGTATCAGGCCAGATAGTGGAGGGAGCCTATCCCTTATCACTTAACACTAGACCAAGGAGATTGGTTCTGCATCTGAGGTGGGGCACCACACTACATCAGCTCTCACCAGGATGTGACACAAGGTTAATTGGTTAACTGTAATTAAAAAGTTTGAATAGAATTTGAACCATACTAGACTAATTTGTCACAAAAAAAAATAAAAAAAAAAAAAAAAAAAAAAAAAAAAAATACAAGGTTACATAGTGCAGTCTGCCCTATCTTTCCCCCATAGCTGAAGGGAGAATAGTTTAGAGTACATACCTTTTCAGGGCATTAGTGCTATGTGGAAATGCAGTTTTCATCCAGGATTTGAATCACTTCACTGTGTTTATTTCCTATGACAGATGTGATTAAATTATTGTTATACTAAAAATGGACTTGGTGAACCAAAGTTCAAAATTTCTGGCCAAAGGCATGTTTTATATTGCGCTTTATGCTTTGGGAAATGTAGTCAATCCATCTCCCCTTACCCAGTTTTAGGTGTGTAAATAATAATTTGAATGAAGTATTTAGAAAAGTCTTTCCCCCTCTCCTATCTCATATGTACTTGCATGTGTGGATGTTGGAAATATTTGATCTATAAGGTGTGCTAGCAACAACTTTTAAATTTATAGACTAAGCGAGGTCAACATGGTTTAAACCTCAGCTCAATCAACAGCCCGATATATGTAGCTTGTTAACTGCTTAATCACTGATACTGAGAGACATCCATTTGCAATCATTGGAGGAAGGACCTGCAAGACTGAGGAGCACAAGGAAACAACAAAGGATTCTACACATGGATTGCGCTCTACTTAACACAAAGGATCTCCGCTGGACAAGCGGCTCTCTTGAAGGCCTAAAGGATGCCACACAAAATTGTAATATGTATTTATATCAATCGGAGTGTTTTCAAGTCTTTTAGTTGGATGTTTGATTTTACCGGCATGTCAACCCTTGTTGGCTTAAGTTATATGCTGAAGATGTTTTGTTTCATTCATTCTTGATAGTATCAATTTTATTTAAGTATTTTTTTTTTTTTAAAATGGCATATATACTCATCTAGGTTTATTTATGCAAGAAGTTAGGGAATTCATGTTCATTATATGTTTACATTTAACATTGTAATTTGTTGTGTTCTAAAATTCTTTTATTGCACATGGGTCTTATGAATACAATAATTTTCAAATAGATCTATTTATCCCATAGATGGGACCCTAACAGGTGCACCACTCCGAGTCAAGTGGACCTAGTGGGTAATGGCAATGAAGGGTACCCACAATTGAAACTTTACAATTAGATGCAGTTTATCACTACCCAGGACAAAAAAAAAAAGTCTTTTTTCCCCCTCACCCTTCATCATGTGGCATAAAATCTAGCCATAGAAAGAACGGAAATCCACACGTGCATATTTAGGAATCATCCGTGAAATTTGACACTCGTCTTATTTTTGTCTTAGAAGTTGGTTCATTTGATTTGTTTGTGGCAAGTATCAACCTCAGTGGCTCATGATTAATGATTGGCAAGTTTGGAAAGATTCTAGCGTAGTTTCAACGGAAAATTTTCTAAACTCAATTTTATATCAAACAGATATTTTATTTAACCCATAAATGGGACCTAATACAGGTATTACCACTGCCAGGTCAGAGTGGACTCTGGGAGCAATGGGTGATGAAGGGGTGCTCGACATTTCCCCAGAACTGGAACCTCACCATCAGTTTAATACCATGACCCACGGCTGAAGGTCCGCCCCGCGTCGCCCCCCTCAGCCACTGCTTCTAGCACAATATATGATAAAAAGGGTTTAGGACTTGCCATAAGGGCAATAGGGTTGGGGCCAATCACTTCAGAAATCTTTAAGACTGCATTGTAAAAAATGTCAGATAAATGAATTTTATCTTTTCCCATCTTAATTAAACTCCGATGACTCAGAAATTTTTACAACCATCAATACCTGGTCGACTTGGCTATTTAAGCCTCAACATGTTACAGAATATATTACAGCAAATTTTATGAGTCAGGAAAGATTTTTTGGAGATATTTTATGTCCAATATATTCTGGTCATCAACGGGATAACCAAATGCACATGCATCCACACACATAAATCTCTCATAGGAAATCAATTGGGGTAGCATTCCCAGTTGATTTTTTTATGTTGAGAGTTATAGTTTATCTTTAATCACATTAGTTAATAGAGCTGCTGTAAATAAGTTTCAACATTGTTTGAATTTTTCAAATATCCCAGTGGTTAAATAGTTATGAGAATTAAAGTAAGCAAAGGTGAACATGAAAGTGTTTGCACCAAAATGTCAAATCCAGACCACTTCGAAACAGAAATTCAGTAATTTCTTTATCTCTTTTTTGATAAAACTTTGGCATTCTCATATAGATTGTAAATGTTCTTTCTGAATTCTGCACTCAAATTGTATGTATCTCATATGCTGTAACCCATTATAGAGTTTTTATTCTTTTTTTTTCTTTAAGTTTACCACAAGATTATTGCAACTTTTCAATTTAATATTTGGCATGTATAATTTAAGATAAATAACATACTTGAACTTAAAAATACCTTTTTAAAATACCAGCTATATTATATTACATACAAAAATAGAAATACCTCATTACATCAATTTTTTTTTTTAAAACGCAAGCAGTTCTGGCGGAGCTGAAACAATTTTATTTTACATTTTAATAAGCTAGCACATAAATTTTGTTTTTTCCAAACTTGCCTAAGTTTCAAAAAAACCTGAACATTAACGATCAACATTTCCCAGCTTATAGACTCCCATGTTGTCTGGCTATACTGACTTTAGCCATTTCCGACGACTTTTATATCTCAAAATACATTCGAAACAATCTTTTTATGAGATAGTGCTCTTTTTCCTTATCTATACTTGAACATGGATAAATATTTTTAAGATTGGACCAAAATAATGCAACAGTTGAAGTTTGAACTGATTATAGTGGCAAAGTTGTCAACTGTCTCTGGATTTCAGTTAAACTAACTGGGAATGCTAATAAAGACAACACTTGATAAAATTTTTAATGCATTTAAATCAACAAAATCTAAAATCTTAAAACCTTAGTTAATAAATTAATCCAAATTTAATTAATCTACACTCAGAATTTTTGCATTGTCCCAGAAAGCCTTAACCCTAGGCTGCACCTGTTCCCTTCACCTAAGGAGATAGGGACAGGTTTATTGCCTGGCACCTGAGGCACCCCTGAAGGGTAAATGCAAACAAGATCACCCCTTTCTTTCAGTGGCCAAAATGAGCTTCAGTTTGTGTGTGGCTCCCACAGTTAAAGAAACATGTCAATCCAATTTGATGGGAAGTCTGGGAAAAAAAACAAGCTAAGAATTTTTTAAAAAGTAATTTTTTTATTCATTGTTTAAGAAAGTCATTAGTATATCAGGTTTTTTTCTTCAATGTCTAAAGCAAACAATAGTAATATCATTCATCTCATCAGAATGGACTATTTCTCTCTCAAAAGTAGGTCACTGGTTTATCGGTAAATAAATTTAGCTTTCAGAATAATTTTAGATTGAAAGACAAGTACTATTCAGAAAACAAAGTAGACTCATAAACTTTAGCATCAGAAGTCTAGAAATGGTGTGCGAGTTTTCTTAAACTTGTATCCGACTTGAATAAATATCCATTTTTTTAGATGCAGTTTAACATCATACCCAAGGCACCATCACTAAAGGGTTAAAAGCATAAAAAGAAACATTATTTATCGAGTCTTCAATTTCTTTTAGGTTAACATGCCATTAATCATCTAAAGTACAAAAGTCAAATATAGATTATAAGCCAAATCACAAGAAAGACATACATCCTCTCAATTGTGCTTCATGTAAAATTCTTACAAACTTTTCCTAGCTTTATTTTTGCTTGTGAACAATTCCCATATCGTTTGAATCTTTCACACCTGTCCTTTACAAGTTACTCTTATTTAACTCTTAAATGTATCCAATTGAAAACTAATGCTAATCACTTCAACAGTGTAAAGATCATTCTCCTTTTTATATAATGCCTGCTTTAACAGAAGCAAGTATTAATGCTAAAATAAATGTAAATTTGATAAATCTTATTTTAAATCACTTGAAAAAATATCAAGATTTTGCTAAATTTAATTGGCGAAGTATTTTCAAGACAGGGTAAGCTCAGTCGGTAGAGCATTTGGCTAGAAAACCACAAGATTCCTAGTTTGATACCGCCCTCGCCAACTCAAGCATATGAGTAGCACAGGGATCTGTGAGCAAGTAAGGAGGCAGATGGTAGGTGTGCGCTTCCACTTCAGACGCAAAAAAATCTCCTGGTCTAGCGCTAGTGAAAGGGATAGACTCCCTTGCTGATTTTGGCCCTTGGGAAATACACCAAAACCTTTTTTAAAAGGCTACCCCGCGACTTTTACTTACTATTTTCCAGATAGATGATCTGATCTAGCTTAAATCAATTGCAACATGTCAATTTCTCTCAGGATGTGACACATAGTCCAATTCTTAAGTGGAGTTTACAGGTTTGAATCAGAATGTTTCCTTCTCCTAGACTGGTTTCTTAACGCAGGTTAAAGAGTTCCAGTTCTCCTACTATTTATCCATGAACTGGAGGGAGGAATAGGGTATTAAACACTTTGCTGAATGGTTGCCAAGTCATTTTTTTATGATGATAACCATTACACAGTGTTGCTTCATTACCAGATATAAAGTCAGTATGGAAAGTAAAATGCTCTATTTGAATACTTGAGGACCAGCTGTGCAGCTTCATGCAACCAGTTAGAGAGGACTTTACTGAATGTGAAAACAGCTTACTCTCTCTGCATGATGTCACAAATAGGATACCACTGATTGAGCTTTGTATAACTACAGCATGTAGCAAAAAGGCCAAAAGATTTGTTACATTTTAGTGTTAACAATGCCAAGAGACATGTTTCCTCATTTTGACAAAGGCAGACAGAACTTGTTTTCCTTTTTACAACAAAATCTGGGTTCATTCAGCCATTACCCGCTAACTTAATCGAACTCATTGAATCACCATATTCATTTTCTATGGCGATACCATACACGCACAAGCACTACATAAGACATTTTACCCTAGAGAGATAAGAGGGAGGAGGGCCCCGGACCCTGAAAAATTGACACGGCTGAAATTTTTTTTTTTCATTATCAAAGAGGATAAAATTTGGCTTCCAAGCCTTAACCACCTCAGAACAATCATTTTTAGTTAAACTAATTACCAAAATAGGTAAACTTAGCTTGTTATGCCCAAACATGTTTTGATTAGGGCCTAGATCTCCCCAAATTGAACATTTTAGATTTTTCTGTATCAGCACGACAATAAAAATTTGCTTCCCAAGAATCCTCAACCACCTTCAGATAATCATTTTTTTTGTCAAATTAGACTCGCAGTAGTGTCCTTATACTAAATATGGGTCTTAGGGCCCCAGCCCCTGTAAAAAGAAAAAAAAAAAATTTTTGAAATCTTTTTCACATGCAAGACAAATAAAATTTGGGCTTCTAACAAACAAGCCCTCACTTCAGATGATCCTTTAGCCCAGAATCTAGATTTAATTCTATATATGCCCATTCTGGGCACACTGAGAATTTTTTTGTTTTTTGTGATATGAGGTTGGTTTTAAAGTGGGGTGTCCCATAAAAAGCAAGCCTCAGTTAATTGGTTTATTTTTGTTTCAATGGCCTATCAACCTTGTGGGTTTTAATTAAATGTCAAAATCTTGGTGTTTTTGTATACCTGTAAGCATATTTTTGTTTGGTTTTTATAAATTGGTATAATAAATTTATGTTTAGATTTTTTCCATTAACTGATGTGCATTCATATTAGAAAAATATTCATGTATATAATAAATTTGGTTTTGACTTCTAGCACCTTTTAGATAAAAAAAAAAAGTTGGGTGTTTGCCTAAGAGTATTGAGAATATGGTTGGGACGATCATATAGATTGCTAGGGTTTGCATAACTAGGCCAATGGATCAGGCCTTTCTGTTTGTCTAGACCCAAAGTAAGGGCTGAAGTATAGTGTTTTAGTCATGTGACCACTTAGTACCTGGGTCATGGACTGCTCAGCCACCAGGATTCTGTCTGTAGGTGATTATGGGTGTGCATCCAAATCCAACAGGTTGGCCCTATGGGAAGGTCTTACACATCTGCAGTGGCATATTTTTAACAGCCCAGATTCATGACTGAAGCATAAGATAAGGGCTAAGCCTCTCACTCCTAATCAACAATTCCCCATTGCACTCAGCAGGGGCAATCCCCTTGATGTATGTGGTATTCCCTAAATGCATATCGCGGACACCAGCACCTCCTTTTGCAGAGGATATGGCAATTATAAGGGGGGTTGGGGG
>CM042161.1:28999437-29135727 GCA_023376005.1 Doryteuthis pealeii | reverse complement strand
AATATTCGTAACTTGTGAAAAGAAAATTTTCTTCGTTTGTTAAAATGTTTGAAATCAGTTTTTTCAAATAAAGGGAGTGAACTAAGTGAATGTTATTAAATTTGAGTTTTGCTTTTCTTTGTTGAAAAACTTCTCCATAAAACCTTTTTCTTTTAGATTTTAAAGATTAAAAATGGATGTTTCCCCACAACACAGGAGAAAAATAAACTGATGTAATGGGAGAGGATTTAATTATAGGCCTAATAATAAAATAATAAATAATAAATTATATCACCAAAATTCAAGTTTGTTGATGAAGTGATATTTTGTTTTTCCCAAAAAAGAAACTGGGAATTAAACTACAACAAAACTTGACTTTATGACTAATCCACTTAAAAAATGTGTTGGTCGATTTTTCGGATATGTCGGTAAATAAGGGCTGCTATTCCCACTTGTTGAGAACAACATCCTCATCATTGTTTTACGAGCGGATAATTAATATCGAAAAGAAATATTGTTTTAATTGTAGGTAAAGTGTACCATAGGCCATTTAAGTTTTTTTTTTTTTTTTATGGGGGGGATAAATATGTGTGTGTGCAAAAGTAACCAGCGAAAAAGGGAAATTATTTTAAAAATCATTTCAAACGAAGCTAAGGCGCTTGGAAGTTTTGTACACATTTTTTTATAATTCAATGAATGTTGAATAGCGTCCCATTTTAACCGACATGTTCAGAAACATCACCCAGAAGTTGTTAAACATCTTCTCCTTAGACTATAATTAATTTAGATGAATGTTTTTAAGTGGTATTTGTCCAGAATATATCGCTGAAGAAATGTCTGCAGTAATGTACCAACAAACTAGAAATTAACTATTTACATTTATTACTTACATATCTATCCAGATAAGAGTTTAGTTTTCATTCATTTTCTTTAATTATTTTAACTGAACAATTACATTTTTATTCCAAAAAAAAATGACACATAATTAGCGCGTAAGTCGCCATCTTCTAGTCATTGGGAAAGAGAAAACTAACGTAATATGTCGATTTGATGAATTGTAGCGAGTTGAATGGTTGTTTTAAATGTATACTGTTCATAAAAGATGAGATAATAAACTAAACTTCATCTTATCTGGATGGAGAATGTAAGTATTATATTTTCTAAATAATTTGTTTGTAGATTTATTGACAACAGATTCCCAAATGGGATGTTCTTGGATTATGTAACCTTGAAGAGTTTCCAAGAAAGAGAGAGTTTCGTGTATTTCCAAAAAAAAAATAATTTTACAGCTAATAATATTTTTTAAAATAAAATAAATAAAATTGGATTAAAAAAAACAAATTTTATGAATGAATAGAAACAAAATATTAGAGAAATATGTTTTCAACAACTGAGATAAGTTTTTTTTTTTTTAATTATGAGAAATATAGTGTGGCAGCTGAGATTAACTTAATCAAAAATAATTTTTAAAAAAACATACATATAATATACATATGGGTAAGATTAAAATACTATTTAACTAAAAGAATTATGAGAAAAAATCTGAAATAAAAAGCAACACGGAAAAAAAACCAACAGACCGGCTTGTATTGTTGTTTTATTAATTAATACGATCGTCCACTCCCTTTATTTTAAAAATTAGTCTCTAATACACAATTCTTTCCGTATTTTACTAAATTCCATTTTAATGTTTATACATGAATAAGGTCTCATAGAAATAGGTCGAAAAATTATTTACCTGCCCAAATGTCGATATATTAAAGTTCCCACAGTGTCAAAAATTCCTTTACGACATGAGGAAAGAAACAATGTCCGTTTCTGGTTAAAAAACGAAAGTGGTATCAGCACTTACATATATTAAAAATTAAAAATTAATAACTTTTTTTCTTTCTTTGTTTTATATATTGAATCGATAAAAATACGGCAAGTTCAGTATGCAGGAAAGTGAAAACAACAGTTCATTCACATCAAGATTAACTTTAAGTAATGGAATTGGGCATACGTAGCAAAACTATTTGCAAGCTTGGTTAGAATTTCTATTCTCATAATATGAGTGTATCATTTATACACTGGAACGCAAATTTGTTTACAAAGGATTTCCCCAGTATTGTTAACCATATATAGAATTGTCATCTCAAAAATGAAATGTCAACGGCAAAACAATTTTCATTTTTCTTTATTTATTTTTACATATATTTAAAAAAAATCATATTGTCCATTTGAAATGGCGGCGTTTATTGTCGCTTCAAAATTCGTCACAAGCTGATTGCATCTGGTTAACAAATTCTATACAATTTAAATAGCCCATAACATTCACTGCGGGTTCTGCAGTCCTTCATTAAATGCAAGGGCCGGTTCTATGTGTTTAACAACATGCAACAATTCTTATAGTTAAATTGCCAAGTGAAACGACTCCGGTATTGCACATTTCTATATCAACATAGACAAATAAATGGCATTCAGAGCCAATTCCGCCCCAGCAATCATTTTCCAGAGAAAACTGCTATAACAGCCTTCTGTTGCGGTGTTGGTAGGGTGATATGCAGAGACAGTTCTGGAACTTTTATTGGTATGCGAACCAAAACAGGAACAATACAAAATGTTGAACTAATGTGTTGTGTTGGTGGTGGTGTGTGTTAAAAAATGACGTGTATGCAAAAAAGAAAATATAACACAGTTCATATCACCTACTTTGTGTTGGTCCCATGATTATATGAGAAATAGACTGGCAGTATAATGTGTTATTGCAAATGATTGATTGATGTTTTTACGGTAATTTCAACCCCATCTAAGGGAAACGCGTTCCTTGTATACCACACACCCACACCATCACAACACACACACACACATATATACATATATATATATTATATTGTGTGTGTGTGTGTGTGTGTGTGCAATCGAAGATGTTTTTCGGCACATGGTCAATTGAATACGAAAATTTTAACAGATCAATTTTGATCTATAAATGGGACCAATAGCAAATACTGTCACTCAGTTAAGTTGTCATACGAAGGACATCCCTATGAGGAGTATTACCCCCTGCATGGGATACAGTCAAACGTATTAAAGCCCCGAAAGACAAAGCTGATATTATTGTATAATGCTGTATAGTGCTGCTAGGCATTCTCCTGGGGTCGAATTGTTGCCGGCTTTAGTATTGTATGTCTCCGTCCAAGTAATGGGCCTGGAAGTAATGATAAACGAATGAGTAGTCTAACATACTCCACATAAAATCTAGAACCGAACCGCAACCACCGATACAGTGTCATACCAGAACATCCTTTTTGGTGTCTGGTGGCAAGGGGAAATGCAGGTCACTAATTTTATACCTTGCTTGACAGGACAAGTTCCTTGAAAGATATGATTGTCTTCCACAAAGATAAAAGGCTTCACCTGTCCGGACTATCTAACTTTGTTACATAATACTCTATAGCATTTGAAAGCTCTCCTGGGACTTGAAAGAATGTTTTAATAAATCTACAAGATGCATCGGCTGGGCAATGAATTGTAGATATACGGAAGGATAAAGAAGATCAAATAGAATCATCCCCCTTAACTTTATATATTGTGAATATGCTTGTCCATTAAGTGAATTGGACCATCTGATGAGGCGAAAATTTGGGGAGGCCCGTTAATCAACTTAATTTATATGGGCCCTTTTCGCCGAAATAAATTTATTATGGGATTACTGGTATTGAAGTTCTTCCTTCCTTTATTGATTATATATATTATATATATATATAGATATTATATATATATATATTATAGTATATATCTTGACTTACGTGTTTTAATTCGTTCCGAGCTTGTAACTCAAATTTTCCCCGTTGGAATATCATTGCTTTTAAATAAAATAATAATATAGAATGTAATGACTTATGTGTTGTAATATTTTTTTAATGTTTATTTTCTAATAAATAACATTTTCTTTGGCGTAATAATTTCCGAAACTTAAATGTTTTTAGTGAATCTTATTAACATAAGCGTCTGTGAAGGTCGCTCCATACTGCTGGGATAAAATAACGAAAAATAAAAAATAAAATAAAAAGAACAGAACTCGCATGGGGTTTTGACCGGAAGAAAGAGCTTTTGCGCAGGTCGAACAAAAAGGACTGAACCTTCCTTCCCCCCAAAAGATCCCTCTGTGATTCTAATTGAGGCCGTAATAGGACGTTTGGTCCTGATAGCCAGGGAGATTTTTTGCCCTCGCTACGGACACTATGACCCCCTTCAATAACCTGAGTTGTAAACCACATTCTGGCCTTTGTCTCTTTCCTTTTCGTTCCTTTCGTTCCTGAATTCCATTTCAGCTCCCAGCCCAGAAGAACTAGAACCAGCTTTATTTGGCGCTGTTGCCGGGGCCCTAAGGATGTTCGACCCACAGACGTTTGAATAAGTGAAAACGACGGAGAAATGAAAGAGACGGAGAGATTTGGATGGCAAAAGTAACCTGGTGGGTCAATTTATTGGCGAGAATTTGACAGAGACGTAAATCGGCTAGTTGAGGATTCGTTATGTTCGAGGTTGTCCACTCAACGTTCGGTCAGTCTTCCGTCGATCTGGGTGGCATAGGTCGTCGGCATCGGATAGGCAGCTGGAATCGGAATCAGGATAGCAAAGTGGCGTCTAACGTAGCGAGGTTGACGTCGGGTTCCGTCCGGTAAACGGTTTCGGTTGACGTCCGTGGTCGGTCGGTATACGGTTTTGGTTGACCGTCGTGTCGGTCGGTAACGGCTCCGGCTTGCCAGTTGGATTCGGCTGCGAGCCCCGTCGTAGTCCCGTCGAGGACTGTTTTCAGGGTACAAGCGTTTAACGTAACAGCGACGGACCGTTCGCTAGCACGTGTGTTCTTGCCCTTGATTGGCCCGAGTTTATCAGATTTCAGACCGGCGGTACGGTGTGCGCAAATGCTCGAAGTAGCTAAGTGGTTTGCTCGGCGAAGATCGAGTCGGATCTGCTAAGCTAGTACTAGCGTACTGTCGGCGATGGACGCCTAATCCGGATCGTAAGACCAGATCTTCTAGGATTTCGCCCTAGGGATCGCATTCGTGGTTAAGGAAAGAACAGAAGTGTAAAAGGCCGACTGGTTACTCTGAAAAGAGCGGGTTTGTTGCCTTTTGAAAAGGCCTGGTTGCTGGACTGGAACTGGAACAAAGGTTTGTGTCATCACAGCAGAGGGACGAGGCCTGGTCGTCTAGGCGGGAAAGGCAGGCGTTCAGAAAAGGTGATTCGTCCAGACAGGAATCAAGGATCGTCGAGATATTCCCGGCTGGCTGGAAAGTGTTGTGATCGCAAAACGACTTTCTATATACCACGAAATTTACCGGAAATATCGAATGGAACGTCAGGCAAAAGTTCGTTCAGCGATGATGAAATAGGTAGAGAAGGGAGGTTTTAGCTTACGGTGGCACAACGCGCGAAGAAATATACATTTGGCTGGTCCCTTGGAAGTACTTCATTGAGAAAGTACCTTATTGTTATCGGTGCCAGCCAAAAATCCCTTGTAAAATGAAACACGGAAGTTCAGAAAATTCCTTTGCCTGAAAAAAGTACAGCGGGACATCCTGTTTTTCAACCAGGAGCCACGTTTTTTTTGGCGAGAAAGAACGAGAAATATTGAAAGGACTTTTATCTTCGTGTAGAACATTTTTGACGCTCTCCTGCGTGAGAGAATATATCTTTTTTAAAGGGCGTTCTTTTATTGTTTGCACCTTTCAGTAAACATAAGGTAACCTTCCTCCTTTTTTATACACATTTTGTTCTTATTTGTATTTTGTTTACCCCGGCGCTAAAATTGTCTATTTAGCGGACGTGTGCATGGGAATTTCCATGCAATTTTAAGTTTGATTGTAAATATTTTCATTTTTGCCTCACTGTGTGGAGATATTTGTAATACAAGTTCATTTTCACTATCCAGGCAGACGTGGTTTACTTTTTTTTTCCTACCATGTTTCTTTGACGACGTCGGCTTTAAATTCAAGGGTCGGTAATTTTTCTGAAGTAGAAAAATATTTCCGACAGTCAAGGTACCTCACACACACATCACACACACACACAATATATACTATATATATATATTATTTTAATTAAAATAAAATAAAAATAAAAAATAATTAATTTATTTAAAAATATATATATTATATATATATATCCTCTGAATAAGAATTTATGAAGGGACTAAACTACCCATAGTTAAACCACTGTTAATGAATCCCAGCCATAAACACCACCACTAAGATGATAAAACTGAAACCGAAATCCTTTCAGGATTTCCCCAGAAATAAAGCCGCGTGATTTTCTGTTTATTTTTCAGTAAATCAGGGGTTTGAATGATACTCTACTAACCTTTCTTTACCAATTATATATATATATATTATAGTATATATATATATATAATATATATATATATATATTAAGAGCTATGCAAATGTACCAGGCCAGAAATTGTAGCCTATTCCATCATCTGACCGCCCTTTGACTGTTAAGCTTCCTGTACCTCCCCTAATTGTCCCAAGAACTGAAATTACGACATTAGGCTACAATTTTTTGCTTAAACTAAATTCCGCGCACTCATAAATGGCGTTTTGTCATTCGAAAAAATGTCACGTTTTAACCGTTATTGAAGCCAAACAAAAGACATTTTATGAAGTTGCGCGGGGAATTAGTTAAACAAAAATTGTAGCCTAATGTTCGTAATTTCAGTCTTGGAAATTAGGGGAGGTAACAGAAGCTTAACAAGTCAACGGCTCAGATGATGGAATAGGCTTACAATCTCTGCTGTACATTTAGCAATAGCTCTTAATATATACATTATATTATATATATATATAAATAATATATATAATATATTATTGGTAAAGAAAGGGGTTTAGTATGATATTCATCAACCCTGACTTTACTGAAATAGTAAACAGAAAATTCACGCGGCTTTATTTCTGGGAAATCCTGAAAGGATTCGGTTTCAGTTCTTATCTCTAGTGGGTGGTGTTTATGGCTGGGGATTCATTTACCAGATGGTTTAACTATGGTAAGTTTAGTCCTTCAATAAATTCTTATTCAGAGGATAATATATATAATATAGATATATATATATATATAAAATATATATATATATATATAATATATTGTTGTTGTGTGTGTGTGTGGTGTGTGGTACCTTGACTGTCGAAATATTTTCTACTTTCCAGAAAAAATACCGACGCCTCTTGAATTTAAGCGACGTCGTCAAGAAATGGGTTAGGAAAAAAAAGTAAACCAACGTTTGCTTTGATAGTAAAATGAACTTTATTTACAAATTCTCCACAAAGGAGGCAAAAAATGAAATATTACAATTCAAATTAAAATTGCATGAAATTCCCATGCACGGACGTCCCTAAATGACAATTTAGGCGCCGGGTAACAAAAATCAAAAAATAGAAACAAAATGTGTATAAAAAAGGAGGAAGGTTAACTTATTGTTTCTGAAAGGGTGCAAACAATAAAAGAACGACCTTTAAAAAGATACTATTCTCTCACGCAGGAGAGGTCCAAAAATAGTTCTACAGAAAGTAAAGTCCTTTCAATATTCCTTTTCTTTCTCGCCAAAACGTGGCTCCTGGTTAAAACAGATGCCCCGCTGGTACTTTTTTCTCAAGGTCAAAGGAATTTTCTAAGAATTCCGTGTTTCATTTTAACAAGGGATTTGGGCTGCAACCCCGATAACAATAAGGTACTTTTCTCATGAAAGTACTTCCAGACCAGCCCAATGTTTATATCTCGCGCGTTTGTGCACGTAAGCTAACCTCCCTTTCTCTACTATTTCATCATCGCTTGCGAACTTTTGCTGGACGTCATTCGATATTTTCCGGTAAATTTTCGTGTATATAAGAAAGTCGTTTTGCGAATCACAACACTTCAAGCCAGCGGAAATCTCGACGATCCGATTCCTGTTCTGACGAATTCACCTTTCTTGAACGCCCTGCTTTTCCCGCTAAGACGACGCTCGTCCTCTGCTGTATGCACAAACCTTGTTCCAGTTCGCAGTTCCAGCAACCAGCCTTTTTCAAAGGCTAACAACCCAGCTCTTTTCAAGCTAACCAGTCGGCCTTTTACACTTCTGTCCTTTCCTTAAACCACGAATGCGATCCTGGGCGAATCCTAAAGATCTGGGGTCATACGACCGGATAGGCGTCCATCGCGCCGACAGTACGCTAGGTCTAGCTTAGCAGTCCGACTCGATCTTCCGCCGAGCAACACTTAGTACTCGAGGCAATTTGCGCAACACGTAACACGCCGTCTGAAATCCTGATAACCGCGGCCAATAGGCCCAAGCAATCACACGTGCTAAGCGAAGGTTCCCGTCGCTGTTACGTTAACGCTTGTAACCCGAACAGTCCTCGACGGACTACGACGGGGCTCGAGCCGAATCAACTGCAAGCCGAGACCGTTACCGACCCGACCAACTGACGTCAACCAAGAACCGTACCGACCGACCAACGACGGTCAACCGAACCGTTACCGTACGGACCACGACGTCACCTCGCTCGTAGACGCCACTCTATCCTGCATTCCGGATTCCAGCTGCCTATCCGATGCCGACGACCTATCCCCCAGATCGACGGAAAGACTGACCGAACCGTTGAGTGACCAACCTCGAACATCGAATCCTAACTAGCCGATTTACGTCTCTGTCAATTCTCGCCAAATAAATTGACCACCAGGTACTTTTGCAATCAATCCTCTGCCTTTGTCTCTTTCATTGTCTCCAGTCCCGTTTCACTTATTCAAACGTTCTGTGGGGTCGGACATCCTTAGTGGGCCCCGCAACAGCGCCAATTAAAGCTTGTTTCTTAGTTCTTTCTGGGCTGGTGAGCTGAATGGAATTCAGGCACGAAAGGAAGGAAAAGGAAAGAGACAAAAGGCAAGAATGTGGCCTTACAACTCAGCTTTATTGAGGGGGTCATAGTGTCCTGTAGCGAGGAAAATCTTCCCTGGCTATCAGGACCAACTGTCCCTAATTACGGCCTCATTAGAATCACAGAGGGATTTCTTTTGGGGGAAGGAGTGTTCTTTTTTGTCGGAACCTGCGCAAGCCCTTCTTCCGGTCAAACCCCATGGCGAGTCTGTCTTTTTATTTTATTTTTATTTTCGATAATATTTTAATCCCCACAGGTTATGAGCCGACCTTCACAGACCGCTTATGTTTAATAGTTCACTAAAAACATTTAAGTTTCGAAATTTATTACGCCAAAGAAAAAGTTATTTATTAGAAATACATAAAAAATAATTACAACACATAAGTCATTACATTCTATATATTATTCTTTATAAAATGCCAATGATATTTCCAAACGGGGAAAATTGAAGTTACAAGCTGGAACGAATTAACACGTAAGTCAAGATATTATATAATATATATAATATATATATTATATATATATATATATATATATCAATAAAGGAAAAGAACTCAATACAGAATCCCAATATAAATTTTATTTCGGCGAAATTGGGGCCCATATAATTTAAGTTGATTTAAACGGCTCCCAAATTTTCGGCCTCATCAGAGGGTCTCAATTCGACTTATGGACAAGGCAATATCACAATATATAAGTAAGGGGATGATTCTATTTTGGGATCTTCCTTTATCCTCCGTATATCTACAATTCATGCCATGCCGATGCATACTTGTAGAATTTATAAAAAGCATTCCTTTCAAGTCCCCAAGGAAGTCATGTATGATGATTATTGTAACAAGGTTAGTAGCCGGACGGTGAAAGCCTTTTATTTGTGAAGACAATCTATCTTCAGGAACTTGTCTGTCAGCAAAGGTATAAAATTACTCGACTGAGCATTCCTTGCCACCAGACCCCCAAAAAGGATGTTCCTGGTATGACCTGTATCCGGTGGTGCGGGTTCCGGTTCTAGATTTATGTGGGAGTTGGTAGACTATCATTCGTTATCAATTATTCCAGGCCATAACTGGACCCGGAGACTACAATACTAAGCGCAACAATTCGACCCGCAGGAGAATGCTAGCAGCACTATACAGCATTAATACAATAATATCACTATTGTCCGGCGGGCTTTTTAATACGTTGACTGTAATCCATGCAGAGGGGTAATACTCCTCATAGGGATGTCCTTCGTATGACACTTAACTGAGTACAGTATTTGCTATGGTCCCATTTATAGATCAAATTGATCTGTTTAAAATTAATTCCGTATTCAATTGGACCATGTGCGAAACTCTTCGATTGCACCACACACACAACACAACACACACAATATTTATATATATTATGTATAATTATGTGTGTGTGTTGTGTGTGTGTGTGGTGGTGTGTGTGTGTATACAGGAACGCGTTTTTTCCCTAGATGGGTTGATCCGTAAAAACAATCAATCAATATTTGAAATAACAACATATACTGCCATGTCTTATTCTCATATAATTCCATGGACAACACAAAGTAGGTGATATGAACTGTGTTATATTTCTTTTGCATACAAGTCAATTTTTTACACACACACACACACACAACATTTAATGTTCCACAATTTTTGTATTGTTCCTGTTTGGTTCGCATACCAATAAAAAGTTCCAAGATACTGTCTCTGCATATCACCGCCTCCACACGCGAACAGAAGGCTGTTATTAGGCAGTTCTCTGGAAAAGTGAATTTGCTGGGCGAATTGCTTTTGTGCATTTTATTGTTCTATTTGTTTTGTAATATTTAGAAATGTTGGCAATACCGACGTCGTTCACTTGGCCAATTAACTATAACGCGGGAGGAGAAATTGGCTGTTGTTAACAATAGAACCGGTTTCCCTTGCATTTAATGAAGACTGCAGACCCGCAGTTGAATGTATGGCTATTTAAATTGTATAGAATTTTGTATCAGATGCAATCAGGCTGTGACGATTCTTGAAGCGACAATAAAACGCCGCCATTTCAAAATGGACAAATATGATTTTTTTTAAATATATGTAAAAATAAATTAAGAAAAGAAAATTGTTTTTGCCGTTGACATCATTTTTGAGATGACAATTCTTATAATGGTTACAAATCACTGGGGAAATCCTTTGAAACAAATTTGCCGTTCAGTGTATAAATGATACACTCATATTATTGAGATAGAAATTCCTAAACAAGCTTGCAAATAGTTTTGCTACGTATGACATCCATACTTAAAAGTTAATCTTGATGCTGAATGACTGTTGTTCACTTCCTGCATTACTGAACTTGGCCGTATTTTTATCGATTCATATATAAATACTAGTTTAGAATATTGAAAGTAAAATAAAATATTTTGTTTATTAATTTTTTAATTTTTTTTATTAGTGAAGTTTATTTTTTGCGATAATATCCACTTCGTTTTTACCGGAAACGACATTGTTTCTTCCTCATGGTCTAAAGAATTTTTGACACTGTTGGGAACTTTTTTATATATCGACATTTGGCAGGTAAATAATATTTTCCGACATATTTCTATGAGACTTATTCATGTATAAACATTAAAATGGGGAATTTTAGTAAAATACGGAAAGAATTGTGTATTAGAGACTTAATTTTTAAAATAAGGAGTGACGATCGTGAAATTAATAATAATAACAACAATTACAGCCGTCTGTTGGTTTTTTTCCGTGTTGCTTTTTATTTCAAGATTTTTCTCATAATTCCTTTTAGTTAAATTATGTATTTTAATCTTACCTATATTATTTAATATGTTATGTTTTTTTTAAATTATTTGATTAAGTTAAATCTCAGCTGCCACACTATATTTCTCATAATTTAAAAAAAAAAAAAAACCTTAAATCTCAGTTGTGAAAACATATTTCTTCTAATATTTTGTTCTATTTCATTCATAAAATTTGTTTTTTTATCCATTTTTATTTTATTTTATTGTAAAAAAAAATATAATTAGTGTAAATATTTTTTTTGGAAATTACACGAACTCTCTCTTCTTGAAACTCTTCAAGGTACATATCCAGAACATCCCATTGGGGATTGTCTGTCAATTAAATCTACAAACAAATTATTTAGAAATATAATATTACATTCTCCATCCAGATAAGATGAAGTTTTAAGTTATTATCTTCATCTTTTACTGAACAGTTACATTAAAAACAACACATTCACTCGCTAAATTCCATCAATCCGACATATTACGTTGTTTCTCTTTCCCAATACTAAGAAGATGGCGACTTACGGAGCTATTATGTGTCATTTTTTTTGGAATAAAATGTAATTGTTCAGTAAAAATAAATTAAGAAAATGAATGAAACTAACTCTTATCTGGATAGATATGTAAGTTAATATGTAAATATTTAAATTCCTTTAGTTGTTTTGTGTACATTGCAGAACATTTCTTCAGCGATATATTCTGGACAAATACCCACTTAAACATCATCTAAATTAATTATAGTCTAAGAGAAGATGTTAACAACTCTGGGTGATGTTTCTGAACATGTCGGTAAAATGGGAACGCATTCACATTTCCACTTGAATTATAAAAATGTTGTACAAAACTTCCAAGCGCCTTAGCTTCGTTTGAAATGATTTTAAAATAATTCCTTTTCGCTGGTTACTTTTGGCCACACACAATATTTATCCCTCCCCAATAAAAAAAAAAAAAAAAAACAAATGGCCTATGGTACACTTTTACCTACAATTTAAAAAAAAATATTTCTTTTCGATATAATTATCCGCTGTAAACATGATGAGGATGTGTTCGTAACAGTGGGAATAGCAGCCCTTTTTACCGGACATATTCCGAATATCGACCAACACATTTTTAATGGATTAGTCATAAAAGTCAGTTTTGTTGTAGTAATTTCCAGTTTCTTTTTGGAAAAACAAAATATCAACTATCATCACAACTTGAATTTTGGTGATATAATTTATTTATTTATTTATTTATTTATTTAGGCCTGATAATTAAATCCTCTCCCATCTACATCAGTTTTATTTTCTCCTGTGTGTGGGGGAAACATCCATTTTTAATCTTTTAAATCTAAAAGAAAAAGGGTTTTATGAGGAAGTTTTCAACAAAAAGAAAGCAAAACTCAAATAATAACATTCACTTAGTTCACTCCCTTTTATTTGTTTAAAACTGATTTCAACATTTTAACAACGAAGAAAATTTTCTTTTCAACAGTTACGAAATATATTTCTTTTAAAGACGAAGAAGAAGACAATGGTTTTATTTTCACAATTAACACAATATTAACAATATCACATAAAAAAATAAAATAAAAACGTAATGTTGGTTGTTGTAATAATGTGTGGAGATGATCACTAATTAGGACAGTTATTTTAGTTAACCACCTCATTGTTTTTTTTTTTGTTTTTTTTTTTCACATTGTTTATTCACATTGTTTATTCACATTGTTGTAGGAAACTTATTGTTTGTCCTCATGATTTTATAGTTTGAATCTTATTTTTTTTCTTAAACTTTAAATTGTTCGATCAACCAAATCAAAATAAATATTTGCATTTTACTTAATAGACGAAATAAAATGAAACCGAAGAAACTACCCCTTCTCATTTATTTTAACCAAACTCGAATAGAATGTTTATTAAATATTTTGTTAATACAATTTATAATTTTCTTATGTTTTTTTTGTGCCCCCCCCTCCCATTTTTATAAGTTAATAGTTTAAATACCATTCTAAAAACACAAACTTACTTTCATATTTTTCGCGTTGTTTACATACATTTTGTATATTTAGTATTTATCATTATTTACTGTTTTTAGATTGAACATTTTGTTTTTATTAATGTTTTTTTTGGGTCATATGGTTTAATTTTGTCTCTGCTGATTATTGTTTTAAGTTTAAAAAAAAAATGGTGAAATATTTTACAAAAAGACAAGCTTTTCTGTTTGCTCAGTCGGTAGAGCATCCGCATGGAATCACAAGGTTCCGGGTTCAGTATTCAGCATATGAGTAGCACAGCTTGGGTAATCTGATCCGTGTGGTAAAGTGGGTAGCTGACGGTAGGCGTGGCGCTCCACCTCAACAAAAAATCTCCCTGGTCTAGCGCTAGCGAAAAGGGGATATACTCTCTCTCTCTCTCTCTCTAGCTGATACCAACTATAAGTCATTCAACCAACTTTACTTACTACTCTAATGAACATATTTACCACCCTTATAATATGCCATATCCTCTGCAAAGGAGGTGCTGGGGGGTGTCCTGGATATGCATTTAGGAATACCACAGACATCAAGGGGATTGCCCTGCTGAGTGCAATGGGGAATTGTTGATTAGGGGTTGAGGAGCTTAGCCTTATCTTATGTCTTCAGTCATGAATGCTGGGCTGTAGAATATGCCCACTGCAGATGTGTAAGACCTTTCCCATAGGGCACCTGTTGGATTTGGATGGCAACCCATAATACCTACAGACAGAATCCTGGTGGCTCCATGACCCAGGTACTAAGTGGTCACATGACCTAAAACACTATACTTCAGCCCTTACTTGGGTAGACAAACAGAAAGGCCTGATCCAATTGGCTAGTTATGCCAAACCCTAGCATCTATATGATGTCCCAACCATTTCTTCATTACTCTTATGGCAAACACCCAACTTATTTTTTTATCTTTAGGTGCTAGAAGCACCATTTATTAATATACATGAAGTTATTTCTTTCTAAATTATGAATGCACATCAAGTTAATGAAAAATCTAACATAAATTTATTTATACCAATTATAAAACCAAACAAAATATTTGCTTACAGGTATACAAAAAAACACCAAGATTGACATTAAATAACCCACAAAGGTTGATAGGCCATTGAACAAAATAACCAATTAACTGGGAGGCTTGCTTTTTATGGGACACCCCACTTTAAACCAACCTCATATCACAAAAACAAAAAATCTCAGTGTGCCAGAATGGCATATATAGGAATAAATCATATCTGGGCTAAAAATCATTCATCTGAAGTGTTGAGGGCTTGTTAGAAGCCAAATTATTTTGTCTTGATGTTGAAAAAAGATTTCAAAAATTTTTTTTTTTCTTTTTACAGGGGTCTGGGCCCTAAGACCCATATTTAGTCATAAGGACACTATTGCGAGTTCTAATTTGACAAAAAATGATTATCTGAAGGTGGTTGAGGGATTCTTGGAAGCAAATTTTTATGTCGTGCTGATACAAGAAAATTCTAAAAATGTTCAATTTGGGGAGATCTAGGCCCTAATAAACGTGGGGCATAACAAGCTAAAGTTACTATTTTGGTAATAGTTTAACTAAAAAATGATTGTCTGAAGGTGGTTGAAGGCTTGGAAGCCAAATTTTATCCACTTGATAATGAAAAAAAAAAAATTCAGCCGTGTCAATTTTTTCAGGGGTCCGGGCCTCCTCCTTTATTCTCTAGGCGTTAAAAATGACTCATTTTAACCCCTAGAGTTGAAAATGTCTTATGTAGGTGCTTTGTGGTGTAATGGTTATCGCCATAGAAAATGAATATGGTGATCAATGAGTTGATTAAGTAGCGGTATGGCTTGAAGGAACCAGATTTTGTTGTAAAAAAGGAAAAACAAGTTCTGTCTGCCTTTGTCAACATGAGAAAACATGTCTCTTGGCATTGTTAACTACAAAGTAACAAATCTTTGGCCTTTTGCTACATGTGTAGTTATACAAGCTCAATCAGTGTATCCTATTTGTGACATCATGAGAGAGAGAGGCTGTTTTTCACATTGGCAGTAAGTCCTCTCTAACTGGTTGCATGAAGGCTGCACAGCTGAAAAAAATAGAGCATTACTTTCTAAACTGACTTTATATTTGGTTAATGAAGGCACATGGTGTAATGGTTATCATCATAAAAAAAATTGACTTGGCAACCATTCACAAAGTGTTAATACCCTATTCTCCCTCCAGTATGGATAAATAGTAGGATGACTGGACTCTTTAACCTAGTTAAGCAACCAGTCTAGGAGAAGGAACATTCTGAATTCAAACCTGTTAAACTCCACTTAAGAACTTGATTATGTGTCACATCCTGAGAGAAATTGACATGTTGCAATTGATTAAGTAAGATCAGATCATCTATCTGGAAAATAAGTAAGTAAAGTCGTCGGGGTAGCCTAAGTCGGTATCAGCCAATCAGCAAGGGAGTCTATCCCTTTTCACTAGCGCTAGACCAAGGAGATTTTTTTGCGTCTGAAGTGGAGCGCCACACCTACCATCTGCTCCTTACTTTTGCTGCACAGATCCCTGTGCTACTCATATGCTGTGAGTTGGCGAGGGCCGGTATCAAACTAGGAACCTTGTGGTTTCTAGCCAAATGCTCTACCGACTGAGCTAACCCTGTCTGGAAAATACTTCGCCCAGATTAATTAGCAAGAATCTTGATATTTTTTACAAGTGATTTAAAATAAGATTTAATCAAAGTTTAATTTATTTTAGCATTAAATACTTGCTTCTTTTAAGCAGGCATATATAAAAAGGAGAATTAGATCTTTAACTGTTGAAGTGATAGCCATTAGTTTCAATTGGATACAATTTTAGAGTTAAATAAGAGTAATTGTAAAGGACAGGTGTGAAAAGATCAAACGATATGGGAATTGTTCACAAGAAAAATAAGCTAGGAAAAGTTTTGGTAAGAATTTTACATGAAGCACAATTTTGAGAGGATATGTCTTTTTGTGACTTGGCTTATATCTATATTTGACTTTTGTACTTTAGATGATTTTAATGGCATGTTAACCTAAAGAAATTGAAGACTTGATAAATAATTTAGTTTCTTTTATGCTTTAACCCTTTAGTTATGGCTGCCTTGGGTATGATGTTAAACTGCATCTAAAAAAATGGATATTTATTTTCAAGTCGGATACAAGTTTAAGAAAACTCGCACACATTTCTAGACTTCTGATGCTAAAGTTTATGAAGTCTACTTTGTTTTCTGAATAGTAACTTGTTTTTAATTCTAAAATTATCTTGAAAGCTAAATTTTTATTTACCGATAAACCAGTGACCTTTTTGAGAGAGAAATAGTCCATCTGATGAGAATGAATGATATTACTATGTTTTGCTTAGAAATTTAAGAAAAAACCTGATATACTAATGCTTTCTTAAACAATGGAATAAAAAAATTACTTTTTAAAAAAATTCTTAAGTTTTTTTTTTTTCCAGACTTCCCATCAAATTGGATTGACATGTTTTCTTTTGATGTGGGGAGCCACACACAAACTGAAGCTCATTTGTACCACTGCAAAGAAAGGGTGATCTGTTAGCATTACCCTTCAGGGGTGCCTCAGGTGCCAGCCAATAAAACCTGTCCCTATCTCCTTTTAGGTGAAGGGACAGGTGCAGCCTGGGGGTAAGGCTTTCTGGGACAATGCAAAATTTCTGAGTGTAGATTAATTAAATTTGGATTAATTTATTAACTAAAGGTTTAAGATTTTAGATTTTGTTGTAAAATGCATTAAAAATTTATCAAGTGTTGCTTATTAGCATTCCCAGTAGTTTAACTGAAATCCAGAGACATTGACAAATTTGCACTATAATCAGTTCAACTTGCAACTTGTTGCATATTCTGGTCCAATCTTAAAAATATTATATGGTTCAAGTATAAATAGGAAAAAAAGAGCACTATCTCATTAATAAAAGATGTTTTCAGAATTATTTTGAGATATAAAAGTCGTCGGAATGGCCTAAAGTCAGTATTAGCCAGACAACATGGGAGTCTATAATGTGGAAATGTTGATGTTTTAATGTCAGGTTTTTTGTGAAACTTTCAATTTTGGAAAAAACAAATTTATGTGCTAGTATTAAAATGTAAATAAAATTGTTCAGCTCACGCCAGAACTGCTTGGTTTAAAAAAAAATTATGTAATGAGGTATTTATTTTTTGTATGTAATACAATATAGCTGGTATTTAAAAAGGTATTTTAAGTTCAAAGTGATGTTATTTATTTAAATTATACATGCAATATTAAATTGAAAAAGTTGAATAATCTTGTGAAACTTAAAAGAAAAAAAAAAAGAATAAAACTCTAAATAATGGGTTACAGCATAGAGATACATACAATTTGAGTGCAGAACAGAAAGAACATACAATTTTATGAGAATGCCAAGTTTTATCAAAAAGAGATAAAGAAATTACTGAATTTCTTGTTTCGAATTGGTCTGTGATTTGACATTTTTGTGCAAAATCATGTTCACCTTTGTACTTTTAAATTCTCATAAACTTTTTAACCACTGGGGATATTTGAAAATTTCAAACAATTTGAACTCTATTTACAGAGCTCTATTAACTAATGTGATTAAATAACTATAACCTCAAATAAAAATCAACTGGGAATGCTACCAAATTGATTTCCTGATGAGATATGTGTGTGAGTGCATGTGCATTTGGTTATCCCGTTGAGTGACCAGATATATTGACATAAAATATCTGCAAAAAATCTTCCTGACTCATAAAATTTGCTGTAATATATTCTGTAACATGTTGAGGCTTAGAATAGCCAAGTCGACCAGTATTGATGGTTGTAAAAATCTGAGTCATCGGATTTAATAAGATGGGGGAAGAATAAAATTCATTTATCTGACATCTTTATCAATGCAGTTCTTAAAGATTTCTGAAGTGATTGCCCCAACCCTATTGCCCTTATGGCAAGTCCTAACCCTTTTAATCATATATGTGCTAGAAGGCAGTGGCTGAGGGCCTTCATGCCGTGGGTATGGTATTAAACTGATGGTGAGGTTCCAGTCTGGGAAATGTGGGAGCACCCCTTCATCACCATTGCTCCCAGGTCCACTCTGACCTGGATGGTAATACCTGTTAGGGTCCCATCTATGGGTTAAATATAAATATGTTTATAAAATTGAGTTTAGAAATTTTCTTTGAAACTATCGCTATGAATCTTTCCAAACTTTGCCGACATTAAATGAGCCACTGAGGTTGATATGCCACAAAACAAATCAAATGAAACCAACTTCTGAAGACAAATAAGACGAGTGTCAATTTCACGGATGATTTCCTAAATATGCAAGTTGGATTTCCGTTCTTTCTATGGCTAGATTATGCACATGATGAAAGGGTGAGGGGGAAAAAAAAGACTTTTTTTTGTCCTGGTATGATGTTAAACTGCATCTAATTGTAAAGTTTCAATTGTGGAGTACCCCTTCATTGCCATTACCCCTAGATCCACTTTGACTCGGAGTGGTAGCACCTTTTAGGTCCCATCTATGGGATAAATAGATCTATTTGAAAATTATTTGTATTCATATAGGACCATGTGCAATAAAAGAAATTTTTAGAAACAACAAATACAATGTAAATGTAAACATATAATGAACATGATTCCCTAACTCTTGGCATAAAATAAACCTAGATGAGTTGATATGCCATAAAATAAAAAAAAAACTTAAAAAAATTTGATACTATCAAGATGAATGAAACAAAACATCTTCAGCATAAACTAAGCCAACAAGGGTTGACATGCCATAAAATCCAAACATCCAACTAAAAAGACTTGAAAACACTCCGATTGATATAATTACTATTACAATTTTTGTGGCCATCCTTTAGGCTTCAAGCAAGAGCGCTTGTCCACGGAGATCCTTTGTGTTAAGTAGAGCGCAATCCATAGTGTAGAATCCTTTGGTTGTTCCTTGGTGCTCCTCAGTCTTGCAGGTCCTTCATCAATGATTGCAAATGGATGTCTCTCAGTATCAGTGATTAAGCAGTTAACAAGCTACGTATTCGGCTGTTGATTGGCTGAGGTTTAAACCATGTGACCTCGCTTAGTCTATAAATTTAAATGTTTGTGTAAGCACACCTTATATATCAAAATATTCCAACATCCACAACATGCAAGTACATATGGAGATAGGAGAGGGGGAAAGACTTTCTAAAATACTTCATTCAAATTATTATTTACCTAAAACTGGGTAAGGGAGATGGATTGATACATTTCCCAAAGGCATAAGCGCAATATGAAAACACTGCCTGGCCAGAATTTGAACTTTGTTCACCAAGTCCATTTTTAGTATAAACAATAATTTAATTCATCTGTCATAGGAAATAAACACAGTGATGAGTTCAAATCCTGGATGAAACTGCATTTTCACATAGCACTAATGCCCTGGAAAGGTATGTATCTAACTATTCTCCCTTCAGCTATGGGGAATAGTAGGGCAGACTGCACTATTTAACCTTGGTATGACAATTAATCTAGATGGTCAATTCTGAATTCAAACCTTTTTAATTACAGTTAAACCAATTAACCTTGTGTCACATCCTGTGAGGAGCTGATGGTAGGTGTGGGCCCCCACCTCAGATGCAGAAACAATCTCCTTGGTCTAGTGTTAATGATAAGGGGATAGGCTCCCTCACTATCTGGCTGATACTGACATTAGGCCACCCCATTGACTTTACTTTTATTTTAATCCTATTTACAATTGTTTTTTTTTCCCTTACAGCTATCCTGACATTTCTACTGCTGTTATTGTTGCCCCCATCAACTATAATTCGCCAAATGACGATGATAGAATTTTTTGGTTGCAGTTTTATTGCTTTGGGCCACCATTTGCAATGTTCATCTTCACCATTGCTAGGGATCCACTTCGTGTGATTGTCCTCATTGCCAGGTATGTAGTAGTAAATACTTTTCAAATACAGTGGGATCTTGACTTACAAGTTTAATTTGGTCCACTCTTAACTCGATTTCCTCATATACTCAGTGATGCTGATCGATTTTTGATTTAGTACGTCCTGGGACACACATATTTGCTTTGAATGATTCCTCAGGAAATTTGATGGGTCCCAACTAAAGTTTCTTAATAGATTGTAGAGTTTTTGTTTATAATCTGGGGAAACAATTAAAGCCGTCTAACTCTTACCTTGTAACCTATCCTGTGTAATTAATTTCTAAGAAAGTATTGAAATGTATTTACAGTTAGCTCAAAATGGTGAGGGAAGAAAAAAGAAAAACACTGGGATGCATGGATACAATTTTACTACGTCCTTTTAGATTTGTATGCATCACAGACGCAGATGTATACCTATCAGCATCTCTGCACCAATTTTTTCCATTGAAATAAACTGAATCAGTTCAACTTGCAATTTCTCATGTATTTCTAGTCCAATCTTTAAAGTATTTATATGGTTGGAAAGAAAAGAAAAATCATTTTAAATATGTAATTTGTATGTGTTTTTATCCATTGAATTATTTTTTATTGCGAGTTAAAGTGGTATTTTGCTTTTAACAGCTGAAAATGTGAAGTATGAATTTTTTTTCCGAGACTTAATTTTACATTTTAGATTTTTTTTTTTTGCAAAATCAAAGTGGCTAATCTTTATCAATATTCTTGAAATTTACACTCAAATAGAAGATCCATGATTGACATTCTTTTCAGCAAAATCATGTCCACTTTTGTATCCCCAATTTCATGGCTTTAAAGTCTCATAACGTTTGAACCACTGGGATATTTTCATAATTCAAACAGTTTTGAACTCCATTTATAGAGTTCTAATATGATTTAAATACAATAACCTCAAATAAAAAAATCAACTGGGAATGCAGAGATGCTGATAGGTATGCATCCTGCGTCTCTGATACATAAAAATCTAAAGGGACGCAGTAAAATCATATCCATGCATCCCAGTGTTTTTCATTTTTCTTCCCTCACCATTTCAAGCTAACTGTAAATACATTTCAATATTTTCTTGGAAATTAATTACATGGGATAGGTTATGAGGAGGGCTTCAGTTGTTTCCCCAAATTATAAATAAAACCTTTCAATTTATTAAAAAAACTTGGGACCCATCAAATTTCCTGGGGATTCATTCAAAGCAAATATGTGCATCCCAGGACACACTAAATCAAAAAGCTATAAGCATCACTGGAATGCTATAACTTTTCTCTCTTTTTAGATCTTTGTTTATCTTCCTGCATTTAAATACTGATATTGATTTTTTTTTTTCCTTTTTTCTTTTCTGTTTTTTAGTAGTTTCTTCTGGCTGCTTTCCCTTTTCTCTCTTCAATATTATGGTTTGCACTAAAGCAAATCTGGAGTGGAAAGCAACTTCGATATTCACTTATACTTGACTGGTATTCTCTCGTGTTTTTTCAAGAACTTTTTCGGTATTTTTCTTTTATAAAATGTTAAGGTAAGTCTTATCTATTCTTGTTCTCTTTGAATTCTTCTAGCAATATACAAGGATTGATTGATTGATTTGATTGGAACGAAAGTCTTGTCTGATACAAAATAGTATTTATTTAACCAATAATAAAGACAACATGTAGATTGAGAAATATAAACAAAACATCATTCATCATTGTCTCTAAAATGTTTTAATAAATACTTTGCTTAAATGTTTAATTTATATATTTTTAGATGGTTAAATAGATGTTACTTTCTATTGGACAAGACTTTCGTTCCAATCCTATATAAGGTCTTCTGATTATAGTGCTAAGAAACATGTTCAGTCAGTTCACTGTGTGTGACAGCATTTAGTAATATCATTCATTATTCATGAGTGCTATGTCCAAGTTATATATAAAGCAATGATCTGTGGTGTAATCTTTTCTTGTTCCTCCTTTTGCACACAGTGGTACTACTTATTAGAGTAATCTGAACATTAGCTACATAAATGAGAGTAACATCCCTTTGTTTCACTTCGAGGAAGCCTTAATTGTGCTTGCGCATTATTTGAAATGAACTTAATTGTTATTAAGAACACATTTTTATGATATTTTCGTGTTAAAACATGCATTTGTATTGATTCAAACAAATTCGTATTTTCAGTGTAAATTTACAGTGAAATGAAAATGGCCGACCAAAACATAAGGCTTCCTCAGTGAAACAAACATTTATGTAGCTAATGTTCAGATTACCCTTATTAAAGTCCCATCTATGGGTTAATAGATCAAAAACTGAGTTTTTAAAAAAGTTTTTTAAAAAAAAGAATGAGTTTTAAAAAATTGAATACTCAACAAGGAATAAAACAAAAACCTCCTTATTATAAAATAACCCAATGAGGGTTGACATGCCGTAAAATCCAACCATCATTTTGCACAAAGTTTTGACTGAAATTAATGACAAAGATGTTTTAGTTTTGGGTGAATACACAGGCGCCCATCTCCTCACAAATGAATGGTAATTCACTTACTGGTGACATTTTTAGAACAGAAAGTTTTATTAATTTTTTTTAATCTTTTAGATATGTTGAATTTTCAAAATATAATTTGTGTCTGTATATATGACGTTAAATTACATCTAATAACGAAGTTCCAATTTTGGAGCTCTGGGGAGTGTGGAGTACCCTTTCATCGCCATTACAGGTCCACTCTGAACTGGTGTGGTAGTACCTGTTAGGGTCCCATTTATGGGTTAAACAGAAGAAAAAAAATGGAGTTTAAAAAAAAAATGAATTAAATAAAATGAAAAATTTTAATGCCCATCAAGCATGACAAGAACAAAATATATTTGGCATAAAATAACCCAACAAAGGTTGACATGCCGTAAAATCCAACAGACCAATCAAAATATAATTTTTTAAAATATCAATATGCTTACTTCACTTCTTTCTCCAACCTGTGATCTTGTAATAATACAGGGAGTCTTAAAAAAAATGTTAACATTTCTATTAGGCTTTCTTTTATGATATTATGATTTTAAAATTTCCAACTTGTTCACCATCTCTGTCAACACATTATAAGAATCTTCTTCAGCTGGTCTCCATTACATTAGTTTTGCTTTTCTAGTAAATCTACTCCCATAGAAATATTAAGTTCTTTTTTATTCACTCATGGGAGATTCCAAGAATGTGTTGATTGGAATGCTGAACATTTGGAGACGGTTTGAAATTATATTATAAAGGAGTGGTAGTACCTGTTAGGGTCCCATCTATGGGTTTAAAAAAATTGTTTTAAAAAATTGACTTAAAAAAATAGAATACCTAGCAAGAATGAATCAAACAAAATGTCTTTGGCATAAAATAACCCAACAAGGGTTGACATGATGTAAAATCCAACCAACCAACTACCAGTTTTATTATTCTATCTGATCCAAAACATGTTTTGTAGTATTAGACAGGCCTTATATATATCTGTTTAATTTATGTGTTTATAAACAGTAGAAAATTGTCTAGATTAGTCATCTTCAACAGGAGTGGTATTGTTGATTCATGGGTAATTTTAGTTTTTAGTTGCGTAACAATAATTACAGCAGGATTAAAGAATGTCAAATTCATGAAAGATACATTAATAACTTCCTGTTTAAAATCCTGTAGGTGAATTTTTAACATTATAAATACAAATTTATATTGTGTTAATTAAGACTATTACTTGTCTAATATACTATTCTTAAAAAGTGTACTAGGTAAATAGCACTGGTTTAAATACTGTCTAATATATCAGTGTTCTTAATTAAACACTCTGTAGAAATGCTTTCTAAAATGGAATTGTGAGGATTATTAATTATCTGCAACCTGGAAAATATTTCCCTCTCTTTTTCTAAATTTAATAAATTGATTTTCTGGTTTTTATTTTCAGAAAAGCAGATGAAGGGTTACAGCGAGTTAGCCAGCAGGGTCAGAATTCCAACATTCTTCCCAAAGACATGACAAACAAAAACATCATGGCTTATGGTAACCATTTTTTTTTTTTTTTTAGTTTTTTAAAATTTTTTGTCTATTTTTTTAATTAGGGTGAGCCAAAAGTTTTGCAATATTTCAGTAACTCCTCTCCCACTAATAAACAATTTATAAGTTTTATTTAATAATAGTTTCAACTTGAAAGGGTATTGCTGGCAATTTGCATATGGTGAAGAAAAAATGTAAAGTGCTTTCTTTAAGGGAGAAAAACGGAATGTTAATAAAGAGTTTTCATGGTAAGGTTTGTTACAATTCTGGCTGCCATTTTAGACATTTAGTTCTCCTGTTGGTAAATCCAATGGTAGAAAAGGGTGCTGTCTCAGTCACTGAAAGTCTGTTGTATTCCTTGAAATCCAATGGTAGAAAAGGTTGCTGTCTCAGTCACTGAAAGTCTGTTGAAAATCCAATGGTAGAAAAGGGTGCTGTCTCAGTCAAAGACAGTTGTTAAAAATCTTAAATACTCAAATGCTTTTCTGGGCTCATTTTTGATTGGACCATTTTCCGGAAGTGTCTGCTGTTGCTATTTGGGAAAGTCCATAAATAAGTGATTTCTCATACATCTTATACCACATATAGTTCAATAACGTTGCCATGGTAAGAATTAATGGGTTTTTAAAAATTATATATTGTTTTTATTTTTGAACTTTTATACATTACAATTCAGAGAGATGCTGATAAGTATTTGTCCAGTGTTCCTGATGCACAAAAATCTAAGAGGACGCAGTAAAATCATATCCATGCATCCCAGTGATTTTCTTCCCTCACCATTTCAAGCTAACTGTAAATACATTTCAATAGTTTCTTAGAAACGAATTACATGGGTTCGGTTACAAGATAGGAGTTAGATGGCTTTAGTTGGTACTCATAAATTTTCCCGGGGACTCATTCAAAGCCAATATGTGTGTCCCTAAATCAAAAACTATCAGCATCACTGCAATTATATATATCTACTAATTTCAAATATAAATGACTATTTTCAATTATTTTCAGTCCTAAATTTCAAATTAAGAACTTAATATTTACTTGAATTTTTATCCAAAAAAAATTGGGTAATTATGAACTTTGTTCAGTAAATTAGGGTTTCCCAGAAAAAACAGAACCCACAAATTTTGTAATAAAACTGTTAATTTTCCCATTAAACAAATAAATTAGTGGTTATGGTTTAGGGTTAGTTTAATGGGAAAATAAATAATTTGGGTTCTATTTTTTCTGGGTCAGTCTGTACCGGGTGACCCAGAAAAAACAGAATCCAAATTATTTATTTAATTTCCCATTAAACTAACCCTAATTCATTTGTTAAATGGAAAAATTAAGTTTTATTACAAAATTTGTGGGTTCTGTTTTTTCTGGGATACCCTAATTTTCTAAACAAAAGTTCATAATTACCAAAAATTGAGGCTTTATGATGATGAAAAAGCTAATTTTTTCCATTTGTCTTAATGTTGATCTTGAATATTGTGTTTATTTGCTGCTCAAATTCTGACTACGATTTCTTCTTCTTCTTCTTCAGTATCTGGACTTGGATTTGGAATTATCTGTGGTGCTTTCTCACTGGTTAATGTACTGGCTGATATGATAGGACCTGGAACAGTTGGTATCAAGGGAGATTCACAATATTTCTTCCTTGCATCTGGTAGGTTTACTTAGAAATGCTTTTTATTTAATACTATTCAAACAATTTGATTCCCTTTCACTTCGTGAATACTTTTGATATTTCCTATTATTATTTGTTATCTCCCTTGATCTGGAGTTGTGTGCCCTTGATAAGTGTAAAATAGCCTTTTGGGTGAGTGAGCTACTGTAACAATATGAGCTAGCACCAGTTGGGAGGTGACTAGGTTCATTTTCTATGATAGGCTAAGTGGAACAAACTTGACGAACTCTTTCAAGTGAAATCTACTTATGATTGATGAATCTTGGGCGATTCTCAAGATAATTCTACATAAAAAAAATCATTGTTTCACACCGAGAGAGAGACAATATTGCAGTTTGAACCTATCTCAGGGTTCCTGCATTCACTGCCACCTTCTACCCACAAATCTTCATTTAACTGAGAACTCTACCTTTTGAAAATAAAGGTGTAATGCTAAGACTTGTCTAAGATATTCTTTCTCACAATGAATCTTTTCCAGACAATTTTGGCCATTCTAGTTAGTTCTGAATCCAGCCAGCCCTGTTGGTAAGACCCTTCCACTCCCAGGAGGGTCACCTGTGATACTTAAGGACGGAATTCTGGTGGATGAGCAATCCATGACATGCAAAACTTCACTTAGGCTAAACGGGCAGGCGGAGAGGCCCCTTTCGATCCATCAGTTGGTCATGTCAAGCCTTAGCAACTATATGATTGTCCCAACCCTATTGCCCTCATGGCAAGCCCCAACCCTTCTTATCATATGGGTGCAAGAAGGCGATGGATGAGGGTCTACATGTCCTGGGAATGACGTTAAACTCTATCTGATGGTGAGGTTCCAGTTCTGGAAGTCTGGGGAATATGGAGCTCCCTGGTTCACTCTGATCTGGAGTGGCAGTACCTGTTATGGTTAAATATAAAAATGTGTTTATAAAAAAATTAAGTATCCATTAAGAATGAATTTATTTCAAAACTTTGTCGGCATTAAATGACCCACTGAGGTTGATATGCCATAAAACAAAAAACAAACCAAACTGCCTCCAGCCACAAGCCATTATCTAAGAAGCTGCATCTGCAAGCCAACCAACTGTAGAGTTACCTTATTCAGTTCTTGTTTCACATGATAGCAGAGCAAAAGTAAAGTTGTCAGAGTAGCCTGTTGTCGGTATCAGCCGGACAGAGAGGGAGTCTATCCCCTTTTTGATAGCACCATACCTTGGAGATTGTTTTGCGGAGGTAGAGTGCTATAAATTCTGTCAGAGCTTCACTTTACCGCACATATCAGATTACCAAGTATGTGCTACTCATGCGCTGAGTTGGGGGGGACCAGTATCGAACTCTTAACCTGCAATTCCTAGTTGACTACTCTGCTGACTGAGCCAAAACCCACAAAAATTGTATTTGAGACAAAAACAGTTTACAAGAAAAATAGAAAGTGTCAGTTAGTTATTACTCAGCTCTTGTTTCAGAACCTTTTTTTTTTTTTTTTTTTTTTTTTTTTTTTTTTAACTGTTGTCTTTCAACCCTTTAGCCACCTAGTGAGGCATGCTTATCATAATGGTTATCAGAAAAGGAAACAAAAAAAACACCAGAATAAATTAAACGACGTCGTCAGGGCGGCCTAATGTCGGTATCAGCCAGACAGCGAGGGAGTATATCCCCTTTTCATTAGCGCTAGTCCAAGGAGATTATTTTAGCCTATGAGGTTGAGCGCTACACCTACCATCAGCTCCTTACTTTACCGCACAGATCCCTGTGTTACTCATACGCTGAGTTGGCGAGCGCCGGTATCAAACCAGGAACCTTGTGATTCCTAGCCAAACGCTCTACCGACTGAGCTAAACTGGCCCTAAGAAATAAAGTAGCAAATCCTGAAATTCTAGACAGGTAGACTCTTCCTATAAATGCCACACAATGTAAACCAGTCTTCCCATCATAATAAATCATATCTTCTATTAATAATGGAGATTTGGTCTCTATTTGTCTGTAACCAAAACTATGTCACTGCTTATGTCAGTCATTTCAGGAATTGTGTAAGTTAATGAGTATTTAATTTATAGTCAAAATCATTAATACATAGAATAAATCCCATTTTATTAACAATCTCTCAAAATTTGAGTTAGATTTGCCTTAAAACATCCCATGTTATTAGTACATTTAAAATCCTGCAATATGACTTATATATCACTAAGAAATAAAGGTTTACATATTATATGGTGTGGTTAATTTGCATATTGCTTTTAACAAAACCGGGTTTAATAAATAATTACTTGGCATTATTGATCTTTAATATCACTGTTTTATTCAACGTCTTAAAATCAATCCTATGAAAGTTTTTATATAGAAACCAATTAAAATATAATTAAGATAAATGTAATCTTTTTATATACGTACTTATTTAATTTCGTTGATCTTTCTAATATATTTCATTACATTAAAACTTATGCCCGGAGGGCACATATTCTTGCTAGCATATAGATATGTAGAAGATATTTATTTATTTAATTATTCATTTTTTGTTTTTTTTTGTTAAATATTTTAATGTCAATAACATAAAATAGTGGATTAGAAAACATATAAAACCTGTTTAAGTCATTTTTCATGATATACTTTATGCTCTGTTTTTGTAATTAACATTTTTTAAAAAGATATTGCAAAAGATTTTCAAATAATTTTTTTTTTTTTTTAAATGTGAGGATATAATGAATGATATTATAAGTTGAAAATGTCTCATTTAAAAAACAAAACAAATCTAGTTTTTAAAGATGCAGAAATGTTTTTTCTATGTTTGCTTTTTCAAGGGTGAATCTAAAGTTTTGCAATATTTAAATAACGTGATACACAATTCAACAGCTCTGAATGCTTTTGTTGAGGTCATGATGGTGATGAACCACACTGGATTATAATTAATTACCTGATAATCTTAGAGTACTATTCACCAGATTTGTCTGTGTCCTGGGTATGACATTAAACTGCTTCTAATGGTGAAGTTCCAGTTTTGGAGCTATGGGGAGTGTGAAGTACCCCTTCATTGCTATTACTCCCAGGTCAACCCTGACCCGGAGTTAGGGTCCCATCTATAGGTTAATAGAAAAAAATGACTTTAAATGTGTTTTTAAAAAAATTAAGTATAAAGAAATTGATTACCATCAAGAATGAATAAAACAAAACATCTTTGGCATAAAATAACCCAACAATGGTTGACATGCCATAAAATCCAATTAACCCACCAACCAAGCAGATTTGTTTCTATGGCTTGGATCATTGTCTTGGTATGCACGGTTTTAGACCTACCTGACCCCTTGCTTGTCTATCAAGTTTCTTGAAAACCGAGCGAAATTTTTTCAACCATCTGGTTACTTTCCTCTGATCAACAGTCTTCACTTTTTTGCGCAATGAATCATTTTAATTTCTTTCGCAGCATTATGGCCCAGTTTAATCTAGATAAAGGATAAGTTTCTGAATTTGACTAAGTTGCATATTAATCTGTGTGGCTTTTAAATCACATCTGGAGTGAAGCATGCACAACATGTCAGTGCACCTACTTCCACGTTACTACCAACAACAGTAGGTACCTTTCACGGCTTGTACTGATTTGGTCACGTAACATACCTATTTACCAACCACTCTGCACAAGTAGGATGTGACACAAGGTCAATTTCTTAAGTGGAGATTTCAAAGTTTTCTTTCTCCTTGACTGATTGCTTAGCCACGGTTAAAGAGCCTAGCCTGCCCTACTATTTACGCATAGATGGAGGGAGAATAGTTAGATGCAGACCTTTCCCAAGAGAAATGCAAACAGCTATGTGAAATTCAAATAGGCTTGTCCAGGAATTGAACTCGTCTCGTTGTGCCCATTCCCTAAAATGATAACCATTACACCATGCACCATGGTCACATGATGTATGTGCTGCAAACTAGCACAAACCAAAATATTGCAAAACTTTTGATTCAACTTAGTAGTGAGTGTTTATTTTACAACTTTTAAAATTTCATTTTATATTTTAATTTCAGCTTTCTTGACTTTGGCATTTGTATTTCTGCACACTTTCTGGGGAGTGATTTGTTTCATGGCTTGGGACAAAAAACGTTATTTGTTTGTAGTCATTGTTGTGGCCAGTCACATGTTCACTTCTTCTTTGGTGAGTAACTTTCTCTCTTTCTCTCTTTCTTATACTCAGGCACATGCATAACTCTATGTGCATATATATATATATATATATGTAGTCATTCACAGACACAGTGTTTTGACATTTCACGTCTCTTTAGTGTGGCTAGACCCAGGAACTACTTCTAGTTGCAAGCGAAACTCAACAGACTTTTAATCAGTCGGGTTCCTTAATCCCTCAGTTGCTAGTAAGGAGTGGATTTTTAACTGATAAATACATACATCAGTGTATATATTTTATGATCACCAGAGAGTTCAAATCCATAGACAACAGACGAGCCTTGCTTTTTATATATATATATATATATATATATATATGTGTGTGTGTGTGTGTTGAAAAGTTAATTAAATAGAAGAAATATATATTGGTATGGATGAAATCTATTCTTGTTAGATGTTGACATGTGCTTCGACCAAAATTTGCTTACACATACAGTATTCTATTTAAAATTATTTTAGATATAAAATGAAATAAGAGAAAAACACAAGCATGTAAACAAAAGGTCATCATCAGGGCAGAGTGTTTTAATTTTTAAAACAAAGATGAGTAATACAGGAGAAATAATTGAATATATTTCATTACATTAAAACTTAAATACTTACGACCGGAGGACGCATATTCTTGCTAGTATCTCTAATATGTAGTTTGTTTTTTGGGGGTTTTAAAAAATTTCATACATAAGGTACAACTATATATATATATATGTATATATATATATCCTAGACAAGGTTGTTTGCATTCCACATAGCGCTAATACCCTTGGAAAGGTATGAATCCATATATTCTCCCTCCAGCTATGGGTAAAATAGTAAGGCAGACTGGGCTCTTTAACCTTGGATAGGTAACCAGTCTAGGAGAAGGAAACTCTAAATTTGAAAATCCTGAGGTCAGTCATTGATTGGGTTTGTGGCATTCCTTGTGCACCAATTCTTTCCTATCAACTGTGTGGATGGTCCAACACAAGCCTTCACTACTATAAACAAAACACTGTGTGGGTTGTTCATTGGATGAACCCTCATGTGTCAAAATTGACGCGGGTGTCCATTTTTATATATACTAGACAAAATGTGATCTGTTGGGTCACCCTTTCAGCTCTGTGTAGATAATTGAGATTAGGGAAAGGTGAGTTTGCAAAGCGAAAAATATTTAAAAAAAAAAAAAAATAATAAATATGGCCGGACAAAACATAAAAATCATTTTGTATGTTAACTTTCTAAGAAAGTGAATGTTTGACCTAATTTAAGCTATGGGTTGCCACTTGTGAAATTTAACATAGAAATACATTTCAAATTCTCCCTTCTCTGTCTCTCTCCTCTCCCAGAGAGACTAAGATTATATAACGAGGAGGTAATCAAGAGATACATAGAGCGTAAAAAAGTGATAGACAGAAAGTAAAGTAAAAGATTGGTCAGTTTTTGACTTAATTGCAAATTACAACTAATTAGAACCAATCAAAACGGATTTTTTAAAAACATAATTCAATCCTAAAAGTAAGGAATAATTTAGTATAATTTTTGTGTCATTAAACTAAATAGGAAAAAGGCCTTAGGAAACCAAAAGGTGATTCATTCAACTTTAATATAATAATAGATATACATATACATATACATACATACATATGTGTTAATTTTACTTATTGCATTTCAGACTTACCTCAATGGATTGAATCCTGCCGATGCCCAGCAGAATTACCTAGCCACTATAATCACTGCATATATTGTGATGATAATGATGGGAACGCTGGCATTCAAAGTATCGGGAGGATCCTTTAAATCGATGAAACTCGCTTTGCGGTGTAGTAAAGAACGACACGAGACTGATTGACCAACAGTGTCGTCTCAATTTCTGGAATGTCCACAATCGTACTCTGCTGGCAGAAAATTCTGTGTCTCTTTCACAAATCTCATCCTCTCTTTCTCGCTCTTTCTACTCTTTCTCAATGTCTCACTCTTACTCCTCCCCATCTCTCTTTAGTCTCTCTCTCTCTCTTTTTTAACACCCCCCTCCTTCCTCCTCCTTCAACTATTATCATTGTTCCTATCTCAGTGACAGCAACTTCTTTACAAATGGGGGGTAACAGATACTCACCCACTCACACATACATTCTCTCTCTCTCTCTCTGAAATGTTGGCTGGTGAATTCATCTTGAAAAGATGTTTCTACAAACAACCATTCCAGTTGTATCTGCTTGCAGTGGATAAATCCATCATATTCTCTTCATTTATTGCTGGATGAACCAGCTGCCCCCACCCCACAAAAAAAAAAGAAACGAATAAATCTATGGAAGGTCAGAGCAAAAAAGAATTTCCATGCATTGTCAGATGCTAATTACTCCAATTCTACATTCAGCATTCAATTTGGTTTCATCTGGTTAAAAAAAATGCATTAATAACAGCATAATTGACAGCAAACTTTACATATTTGGAAACTTTTCCAGATTTTAATGGATGATTTTAATGAAAAATTTAAACAAAATAAACTTTTTTTTTTTTTTTTTCACTTTTAATTTTAGGCATTTTCTAAAAAAAATGTTTTTTTTTTTGTTAGGTATTGCATTGGGTTGGTGTATAATTTTTTGTTTTTTTCTACAAAGTTGTTGAAAAAGAGCCACAATAATTATTCACTTCTTACAGCCATTTTTTTTTTTTTTCAACAAATTTGTTGAAAAATAAACAACTCAATTATGCACCAACCAATTACTTTGTTTCATTCAAACTAATTTCATTCTTTTAAAAATTCATTTATTTTTATTATTATATTTTGACCACTGTATCCTCTTGTCTATATCAGGTGTCTGTTATATATTGAAATGTCAAACTGTGTTCTGAAGAGCTGTGTACTTTCCTTTACTTACATCTTTTGGTAACTGGTAACTCTTTGAGTTTTCCAAAATACAATTGATACCCAAAGGGAAAGACTAGAGGATACAACAGCTTAGTTATAATAATTGAAAATTGGTCTAAATGAAACGAATTATAATGGTTTTTCAAAACCAGTAAATAATATTTAATATTCAGAATTATGAATGAATTCAAACTGATCTCTGAGTAAAATTTAATATTCAATTATCTTTAGCGAAAAATCCGAACAAAATGGCTTTCTACATTCTCAACTAATTTCAACATATTTGGTTCTCTGGAAAATAATGGCCAAATTTAATAAATATTTAAATATAAAATTAGCCCTTACTTTCCAAACAACCACACACGTTTTCTTTCCCATAATGGTTGTTACATTAATATACAAAATGTATATATGCAATTGTAATGACTATTATGGGATAGAGCTAGTATTATCAACTGGTTATCAGTTTGACAAAAAAAAGAATAATTACATAAAAAAATGACACTATCTCTGTCCCATAATAGTTGTTACATTTGTATATAAATTTCATTCCCTAAATCTAACAGGTATTATTGAACAGAAGTCGTATTGAACAAAAAAAAAATGTAGCTTTCTTTTAATGAAAATTTAATGCAATTAAGTTTCCTATTTTTGTTTAGTCAATTGTTGGTAAGAATTAATAAATCTTACAATTGGAGATGATCAAGTAAAAGTAAAGTACCAACTGTTTATAAACATTAAGGGTCTGGTTTAGCTCAGTCGGTAGAGCACCCACCTAGAATCGTAAGGTTCCTGGTTTAACACCAATCCCCACCAACTAGGTTGGGTAATCTGATCTGTGCAGTAAAGTGGGAAGCTGATGTTCCACCTCAGCAAGAAAAACTATCTGGTCTAGTGCTAGTGAAAAAGAGATAGACTCCCTCGCTGCCCGGCTGATACTGACACTAGGCCACTCCACCAATTTTACAACTTTATAAACATTCTGGATTCTAAACTTTATACTATTCCAGAAATTTAAAGATTCTGGAAAACATTAATGCTGTATATAGTTATTTACTCAGCTTAGCTGTGGCACAAGGCCAGAAATAAGGGGCACCCAATGAGAATCAAACACACTCGCAATGGTCTGCTAAGCTAGCTTGCTAACCATTGAGCTACATGAGGTGCCTATGAATGCTGTATATACTCGTGTATAGGTTAGATTTGGAAAAGCTAACAAAATTGGTGTTGGTTTATACATAATAATTTTGGTTGAAATTTGAATTTATTGAGAAGGACAACAAAACATCATTTGGCTTTAAAAATTAATTCCATGAATTAATGATTTCATTACTACCTATACAGAACATCGACTTACACACAAGTATATACACCTTTTTTTTTTTTTTTTTTTTTTTTTAAACAAAAATTGTTTTGGAAATTTAAGATTTCTTTTTCTATAATACCCAATAAAGCTTTGCTATGTGAAAAACTGTATACCAAAAACTATGATTAAATTTCTTATCACAGAAAACTATTTTAACTGAGATTAGTTTGCTACAGCTTAACTTTATACGATCTCTTTCCCATTATAGTTGATACATTTGCCTATTATTTCCATGTGCTGAATGTTACTTATTATAGGACAGAAGTAATTAATATTAC
The DNA here is from genome assembly GCA_023376005.1 of Doryteuthis pealeii. Lineage (NCBI taxonomy): Eukaryota > Metazoa > Mollusca > Cephalopoda > Myopsida > Loliginidae > Doryteuthis > Doryteuthis pealeii. Next base: position 29,100,873 of record CM042161.1, on the reverse strand, counting down.
TAACTCTGTCCCATAAGTCATTACATTTGTCAATGGGTTTTATTCATTAAATGTAATGATTATTATGGGATGGAGGATCCTATTAGTTTAGGATGGAGATTGTTTTCTTACATGATAAACATTTGCTCAAAAATTCCCAAACACTTTTAAAAAGACATTCAACAAATTCTGCTGCATTGTAATTTTTCTGCCTGGCTTTGGACCAATTAGCTTCATTCTGATTTGCTTGGAAGCTACAAAATTGATTTTGGATATTTAAAAAAAAAAAAAAAAAAAATTGCTGAATATAAAAAAAAAGAACACTGGCTTTTGTGAATAAAAGACTTTAACAATCTGGTCAAATGAAGAAAAAAAAAAGTTATTTGATACTGAAATAATTATATAAAAATGAATATACTCTACAAAACAGAAAAAAATTTAAAATCTTTAAAAAAAATTATGAATGAATAATCTGAGTCGTTCTTTTTTTTCTTTTTTTTTTTCTTTTTTAACTTTTCTTTTTTTTTCTTTTTTTTTTTCTTTTTTTTTTCTTTTTTTTAACTTTTTCTTTTTTTTTTTTTTCTTTTTTAACTTTTTCTTTTTTCTTTTTTTTTTCTTTTTCCCCCTTTTTTTGTTTTTTCTCTTTTCTTTTTTTCTCCTTTATATTTTTTAACTTTTTCGTTTTTTCCCTTTTTTTAAAAAAAACAAAAAAACTTTGTGCATTATTTAATATTATAATGGAATCAGTTCTGTATATTAACCTTTTACCTACCAGGTACACGGGTATTAAAATGTACCCCCCTCCACAACCAGGTATGCCAGCTGAAAACCAAACTCTGCATCCTTTGCATGGCAGAACATTAGAAACAACATGATACTTCAAATTATGAATGAATACAATAATACCATGTTTTTCCGAAAATAAGACTGACCTGCAAAATAAGACCTGGCATGATTTTTTTCAGGATGATTTTAATATAAGCCCTCCCCTTAAAATAATCAAACACTCAACACCCCAGAGTTTTCCTTTTCCTATACTGGTTGCCTAAACAAATCTAAAGACACTATTCTGCTCTACTATTTATCCATTTAAGAGAAGAGGACATGGATTCATACCTTTCTCATCGGTATTACCATAAAGTGAAATGCAAATAACTTTATCCAGGATTTGAACTTGGATCACCAATTCCATTTCCTTTGATGATAACCTTTATGTTAAGCACACCTGTGACATAGTAACATCCCCCCCCCCGGAAAATAAAACCTACCTGCAAAATAAGACCTACCATGATTATTCAGGATGGTTTTAATATAAGCTCTCCTTTAAAATAAGCCCTAGTTAAGAGCAGTAGACAGGCAAAAGAAATAAGTATTCTTCACAATCACATCATATGAGGCAAACACTCAACATCCTCTGAAAATAAGCCCTAGTATTATATTTCAGAGTGAAAATTAATATAAGCCCTGTCTTATTTTCGGGGAAACACGGTAGTTTCATTGAAGGGGGAGGTACAGCAGACCTCATTGCCACAGATTTTTTTTTTTTTTTTTTTTCTCTCTCTCCAAGGTGTAAAAGCAAGTTTTGAACTCTGGATCATTGGTAGGTAAGAGGTTAAAGAAAGAGTGTTACTTGTAAATTTCTTATGTATGCCTCAAGCTGATTCTCTAGTCAAAATGTTTTGCAGTTCACAGCCTCTCTTATTTTATTTATTTATTTATTTTCAAATCTGGTATGATGTAAATGCATTAATTTGGGTTAATATCTTCATCATGGTCATTCCTTTTTGTTATTTTCGTATTTTCAAGCATCACAATCTAATGGTATTTTTATGTATATTTATGTCTTGTATCAAGTCTACAAGAACTACACCATTTCTCTTTGAATATATGACCCACCCATGAGAAGAGAATTGACAATTCCTCGTCTCTTTTGGGAAGAAAATGAACAAATGTGATTCTAATTTTGGTGTGGCAGGAGATTATGTACATGAGAAATATTTATATGAATGAAATAAAAGAAAAAAAAATTATTTTTTTGTGAATGAAAATCGAGAGAAAAAAATGCCTATGAAATGACCTTGTCCTGAGATGTATATCTCACAATATATCATTAATTATTAAAAAAAATATAAGGCCAGGTAAAAACTCAAGACTGAGGTTTACATCTTCAATCTTCAGGTGAACTGGTAATTCACATGTCTGAGTTATTTCCCTGCCTTACATTAATAATATATTGTGATATTGCTCTGCATTTTTATGTATTGAGCACTAACAATTTTGGCATTAAATTCTAACCATAATTCTATATACTAGCAGGACCTTTGGATATACTGCAGTATGATAATTTAATTATGTTTGATATGTTTACTTAAGAGCAATTGCAATCAGTTCAATGCATAAAAATATAATAATCTTGATTTTTTTTTTTTTTTTTTTTTTTTTTTTTTCTCTTTCCTTTTTTATGTTTGATTAAAACAGATTAGCTTCCACCTCTCTATCGCTTCCCTCTCTTGTCTTTCCCCCACTCTTTTAAAAAATAATTTTTCTGTGTATCATGTCCTTTTTATTCCCTTTTTTCTTCTTTATGATAAAAACAGAATGGTCCAATATTTAGCAGAGGTGATGACACTCATAAGAAATAAGAATTCAGCGGAAAAGCAACACTAGATAATCAGGATTTACATTTTTGCATTTCCTCTTGGACGATTTGGGCAGTCTCATTTGTAACCACAGGGTGTTGTATGATAACTTTTGTACAATTTAGGGACACGAGTATATATATATATTAATAATGGAGATTCGCTTCCGGTGTTTGTCTGTAACAAAAATTAGGTCACTGCTTACATCACATTACCCAAAATCGCCATAACATAGAATAAATACTCAAAATTTGAACATGCAACATTAGACAGTCCTCATTGTTTTTTTTAAACAAGTTTTAATAAATACATGACTGGTATTATATATCTATATATAGTTTGTTTTATTTTAATACATATTTAAAGTTTACTTTTCAAATTGTTTTATTTTTAAATCCTTTAATGATTTTACTTACTTAGGGTACAAACTCGCTGACATTGAATTTTTTTACTCCCACCCCTCAGGCAAAGGTTAAAGTTAAATGCCAAAAGCGCCTTATATATAATTTGTTTAGCTTATTCTGTCTGGATTACTCATGCCATTTTTTACTTTTTACAGCTGTTTTTGTGGTTGAATTCTTGATTTTTTTCAAATAACACCCTCCATATATCTGACATTTACTTCAACAACAAATAAATATATATATATATATACAAGGTTGAGTCAAAAAGTAATGCCATTTTTTTATTTTATTTAAAAAAATTTTTTTTTATGTGAAGTTTTTTTAAAAAAAATTTATGCATTGAGACCCTAACCGGGCTCAATGCTAGAATCTGACGAATAAGACCCAACTTGCTAATCGATAATGTGCTCCTTCTGCATAAGAATGCTCGACCACACACAAGCATCAGGACAATGGAGAAAATCACCTCATTTGGGTGGAAAACTTTACCACATCCTCCATACTCACCAGATTTAGCGCCCTCAGACTACCATCTCTTTGGCCCCATGAAAGAGGGTTTGAGAGGCAAACATTATTCCAATGACAAGGAAGTGAAATCTGTAGCAAAGAAGTGGCTCAAAGTACAGTCAACAGAATTTTACAGGGCAGGGATACATGCTCTCATTCGAAGGTGGAAAATTGCTATTGAGAGAGATGGTGACTGTGTGAAGTAGGAATGTGATCAACAGAGGACCAGCTTCATTTTTATTTATGATACATGTTCCTGTATTGGTAATTATACCTGTCCTAAACAAAATGGCATTACTTTTTGACTCACCCACATATGTATGATAGGTCATTTTTCCAAGGCGATTTTGTCTGATGAAAACAGTCAATGCTTTGAAACAAAAGTCTTTGGTTATATGGCTTATAATAATATATGAATATTATATGAGAGAGGGAGGGGGGAGAGAGATTTGCTGGTTTTTGTACTTTCGTTCTATATCAAACTACATTTAAGATCTTTTTTTAAAAGAACTAGCAAGAATATGCACCTTCTGGGCATAAGTTTTAATGTAATGAAATATCTTGAATTAGAAAGACTAAAGAAATAAATAAGAATGCATATAAAAGGATTACACTTATTTTAATTGGTTTCTATATAAAATAATTCATAGGATTGAATTTGATACTTTGGAGAATGAAACAATAATAATAGAGATCAATAACACCAATTAATTATTTATCAAACCCGGATTTGTTAAAATCACTATGCAAATTAACCACACCATATATTATGTAAACCTTTATTTCTTAGTGATATATAAGACACAATGCAGGATTTTATACACACTAATAGCATGGGTTCTTCGGAGCCTGTGTTGTTAATTAATGGCGTGATCCCAGGAGGTTATCCCCCCAGGTAACACCTGCTCCCTTGATTTAAAGGGGCAGGTCTGAGTTTATTGCCCAGTGTCTGAGGCACCCCCTCCTTGAGGGGGAATGCTGATGGGATTTACGCATTTTTTGCATCCACCATTAGCTTCGGCTTGTGGGTTGTCCCACATTAAAAGACCTTGTGTCATACCTGCATATGTGGGATGTGAGGTAAATACCATAATAACATAGGCTGTTTTGAGGCAAATCTAACTCAGATTTTCATCGAGACATTGTTCATAAATAAGATTTATTCTAGGTATTAATGATTTTGATTATGAATTAAATACTCACTGATAAACTTACACAATTCCTGAGGGTATTGTGATATAAGCAGTGACATAGTTTTGGTTAGACAGACAGACAATGAATTTCCATTATAATAAGATGTTCACTATGCTATGACTTTTGATATTAGTATCAGACATGTCCTTCCTGACCTCCCAAAAATGGGGGCCTATAGTTTTTCTTTCTGTGACATTCATTCACTCTGGATCAGCTGAACCAGCTACCTCCAATGAATTTACTGGTGGTGAATTCATGGAAGGAGTAACAAGGAAATAGGAAATTAACAAGCGATCTCCAAACCCCTCATGCATATTCTGGCCAGGAGAAGGAGGTGCCATTGTATGCCACATACGCAATGACAATTACGCCAAAAGCCGTTAATTCCTGCCAATGATGGAGACGCCCTTTACATTTTCACCTTGGCTGGGTTGTGGACCTAATACCACTGAGTGCTAGACCTGTATGCCATGGGTGACCCATCAGGAATGTAAGTTCCCAACAGCATGGCTCTGACACTACTAAATTTATTCAGCCCTGATGCAATGCCTATAGTGCATATTAAAATAACACAGAACCAGAAATAACAGGCTTATAAGTTCAAAGAGTTCATTCACAAACACATATTTACATTGATGTTGGGATTGTAGATATTAAAAACTTTTCTTTTTTTTTTTCAAATTACAAATGAATTGGATTATTCGGCTTATTGTCCTCATCTTATTATATTGTTATCTACACAATGTTTCATCTAATGTGTCCTCCGGTCTTCTTCAAATGTTTCTTGTTGAACTCTGGATCCTTCTCGGACTTGGGAACCTTTTCGGACTGATGAACCTTCTCTTTGAGATTGGGAACCTTCTTGTTGACACGGGAGCATTCATGAGAAGGCAGGACGGCACATCAGCTGAAATGTTAGGAGGATAACAATAAAGATGAGGACAATAGTAAAAAAATCCAAATTATCAAGCCTCATCTAAAAAATTCAGAGAAATAGTGAATAAATTATAAATAAAGTTGTGACTAATCTTTACTCACTGATGCATGAAGCAATGAAGAATTTAAATATAGAATTTAAAAATGAAAGACTTGTAAAGCACTTAGGAGGTATGCAATTAATTGCTTTAGAGGGTCATAGGGGAGAGGGGAAGGGTCTAATTGAAGGGCAACACTTAACTCCAAAGAAAACCTTTTCAAAAGAACAAATATTTTATTTATCAGATGAAATCACACAGCCATTAGAAATGATTCTTAGGTTTTAATTAATAAGAAAAAAGACTTGAAAACCTCAAGTTGGTACTAAAATTGTTTTATTTCCTATTTCTTACCATTTTGTCATAAACATACATACACACACACACACACACACACACATATATTCTTTAAATGTTGCTCCCAGAATTTTCATTAGTAGTTAATCCAAAAAGTGCTCAATATATTTTGTAAAGTGTAGAGCATTTATAGATGTAGAACCTGAGTTCAATTCCTGGAGGAAGCTGTTTGTATTAATTTATCCTAATACTTTTTAGTCCAGATTAAAAGTGTGGTAAGGGTAAAAACTCTTTTTTATTTTAGAGACCTTTCTTTTCCAATCCAGGTATAAGATGTAAAGTTCTTATATTAAAGTTGGAAGGCTTAGAGTAACTTTCCAATGTGTTGTACATGAAATACTCTGACAAAGTTATAAGATCCTAACAGACTTTATTCCATGAGCAGACAGAAAATACATTCAGGACAAATATATAAACATGCATAAAGAAAGTAAGTATAGGACTTGTGTCCTAAGGAATGTCACTAACTGCAAAAGCCCCCCCCCTCAATGGTTATTGACAACACGTGTGTTTATGCTATATGTAGTTGTTGCTGTCCCGAGAGGAAAGAGAGAATTCAGAATTCCCAGGCTGCTGCCTAAATACTCTTGCCACACCTGCAGAAAGGGGAGATAACCGTATTGGACTCATGTCCACCTGGAATTACCATTTTACTAACCCAACACAAGTATCATTGGAGAACAAGAAAAGTTTTGGTAAATGAGCCAGACTTTGACCCATTTACCAAAACATTTCTCATTCCCCAATGATACCTGCATTGGTAATTTAAGGTCTAAACAAAAATTTACAAAATGCATTGAGTAAATTCTTTTTTTTTTTTTTTTTTTTTTTTTAGAGAGAGATTTTAACTAAAAGACTGACAGAAAAAAGACTGACAATACTTTAAGTGAATGAAACACCAAAAAAGTTAATAGTAATATAAGAATTTGCAGAGTGTTAATTCATAGCTAACACCCATACTCTAGTAATGCATTAGGTTATCCAAAAGTGGGTAACCCAACACAGAATATTTGATAGGGATAAAGACAAGTCAATTGGGCCATAATACCATAAAGGAAGCAACCAAAAACATCTATTATCTGAAAGGTGAAAGCACAGTTGATTACAGTAACCAGACTTTATCAACCTTTCTATGCTGAAGGTACTTAATACAGTAAAGTTAATAGTAGTATAAGAATTTGCAGAGTGTTAATTCATAGCTAACATCCATACTCTAGTAATGCATTAGGTTATCCAAAAGTGGGATGAAGACAAGTCAATTAATTGACTTGTCTTTATTCCTACCGAATATTCTGTGTTGGGTTACCCACTTTTGGATAACCTAATGCATTACAAGAGTATGGGTGTTAGCTATGAATTAACACTCCACAAACTCTTATACTACTATTAACTTTACTGTGTTAAGTACTTTCAGCATAGAAAGGTTGATAAAGTCTGGTTACTGTAATCAAATGTGCCTTCACCTTTCAGATGTTTTTGGTTGCTTCCTCGGTGCCATTATGGCCCAATTCAAATTTGTAAATCCTACATTAGGGCGTTGAGTACCTTCAACAAAGAAAACTTGACAAGGTCATAGAAAGATTGTAAACAATTGAGATATAAGTTCAAAGGTTTAAAGTGTTTATTTTTGTTTTTTCACTGATTACACCGGAGTTCATAAAATAGCAATTTTCTCTTTTTTTTTTTTTTTTGTTTGTTTCTTGTTGTTGAGTACTTTATAAAATCCTCTGCTACTTGGGTGAATCCAAAGTTTTGCAATATTTTGGTAATGTGAGGCACCAATTCAGTAGGTCTGGATGTTTTTGTCATGGTTGTGAAAATGATTAACCATACAGTACTAAAATGCCAAAAGCTCACAGGATTTGCCATTATCGCTTGGACCACAGCCTCAGAATCCACAGTTTCAGGTCTACTAGACCGTGCCTGATTATTAAGGTGTTGTTATATACCCACTTCATATTGGGTATATAATGGAGGGGATGAGAGGTGAGGTGAGGAGATGGGTTCTTACTTGTCCTTGTTCTTACTTCGATGCTGGACATCTTCATCTGGGCTGATTTTTCTTTTTTCTGGGCTGGTCATCTGTACTTATTTCTTGGTTAATAATTAAGCAAAACTTATTTGTTTTTCATATTCTTTATTAAAAAAACCCACAGCCCAAAAGGGTTTCTAACTGCGCAGTGAGAAGTTGGCATCTCAGGAGCAAAGGATTCGGACCATATGACCTTAAGGCACCTTTTTTGCGATTTTGACTCGTGGGGACACTTTTCTCATTTACACCATAAAAATCCGGTTGTTTGTTATGGGTTAGGGTTAGGGTTAGGGGTTTTATAATTTAAAAAAAAAACCTCTAAAAATCGTCTGTTAACAATTAACCGGATTTTGATGGTGTAAATGGAAAAAATGTCCCCACAAATCGAAATCGCACCCCCCACCCCCCACCAATTTCCACCAATGAGAAGGTGTGAGAACAGAAAGTAGTTTTAGCAGATTTTGGCCGTTAGTCATAGGAGCAGATGTAGGTATCCTTGGACCATATAACCTTAAGTGCCTTCTTTCTGTTCTCACACCTTTTTATTGGCGGAAATCAGTGAGGGAGGGGTCAAGTAAAGGTCATTACCTGTCAATAATATAACCCCCTCTGATTCTGAATCTTCAACAAACTTCAATTCAAAATCTAACTACACTTACAAAGATAATTCGTAGGCTACCCATGAATTACGTAACAGAGGCTCTTGCAAGACAAGCAACATTTCTTGGGCCATCTGGTTGTTTCATTGTGATCAACTACGCCAAATGTTTATGATTGCTTCTGCGGCTTTATGCCCCAGATCAAACTCTTAACCCTTTGTCTACCAGAGCACCTCAAACCGCCTGATGATGAAAATGCCTGACCCCTTGAAAATGCCTGAGATCATCAGCGCTTAGAAAATGGTTTTGAGTTAAAAAAGAGAAATGAATTAAATGAATACATTTCTATACAATAGTAAACGATCAGTGATACAATACTAGCTTGTCAACCATTTAGGACATGGCTATTGAGGATGGCAGTTGGAGATAAAGGGTTAAAGCATAAATCCCCAAATTAGACTGTTTCACATTTATCTGTGTGACTTTCAAATCATACATGGAGTGAAACAATGCACAACATGTCAGTGCACCAACTACCACGATACTACCAACCTTAGCTTGAACTGCTTTGGTCACATCAAGGGTTGGTCCACATTGACTTCAGGCATGTTTGGCTAATAAGGCCTATCCAGGACAGGTAAGCATGGTTGTAGCAGATGAAGGTCTGGTCAGGATTTGATGGCATTGTGTTATGGTTCTTTGTCCAAGACTTTTTTGTCCTTGAGGGTGGACCTGCAGCAGTCTTCAAAGGAGGAACAGCATGGTTAGTGGTGAGATGCCAGGCATATATATATATATATATATATATATATATACTAGAAAAAACATTACCGTTGGGTCACACATTGAGCCTGAGTTAGATTGTTAGAAAAACCACATGATAAAATTATTTCACTAATTTAAAATTTTCCCAAACTGTCCAAATAAGTTATTTTAAGTGGAGTAAACATTTTCATTTGATCAAGGAAAAAAACAATTCAGAACAACTGTCACAAATTTTTAAACAAATACGACTGAGTTTTGCAAATAAGTTGATTTGAATTAATTCTCTGATTTAATAATAAAAAACTTGGACCTTTTTAGATTTAAGATAAATAATCAAAAATCAGGAAATTATCAAATTTGAATGAGATTTTTAGCACGTTATTCAGCAATTGATTCTTTTGAATAGTTTGTTTTAGTTAAATAAAAGACTGAAGAAAACTTTTATCACTTAAAGTCAATGTTTACTCATTTGAATAAAATTCCATAATATCTAAATATCTAGAAAAACTCAGTAACTACCTTTACCTAACATGAAATATTTTTAATTAAAAATTCATCTAATCTATTAAAAAAAGTAAGTTTAATAATCATGTTAAATCAGACATGTTTTCAGAATTTTTATATATTCAATTTTTTTTTTTTTACAAATTGTTCTCATTTATTTACAGCAGACTACGGTAAAGTATTAGCTAGAAGCCTCATGGTTCCTGGTTGATACTAGCCATCTCAACTCAGCGTATAAATAGCACAGGTATCTGTGTGGTAAAGTGAGGAGCATAGGTGTGGTGCTCCACCTCAGACGTAAAAAAAAACAATCTCCTTGGTTTAGCGCTAGTGAAAAGGGGATAGACTCCCTTGCTGTCTGGCTGATACTGACTTTAGGACACCCTGACGACTTTACTTTTATAAAAAAATTACTGGAAGCAAATAATCAGTTTTTGACATAATTGCTAATTACGGCTAATTAGAACCAATTAAAATGGAATTTTTTTCAAACATAATTCAATCCTAAAAGCAAGGTATATTTTAATATGATTTTTGTGTCATTAAACTAAACAGGAAAAAAAACCTTTAGGCAATAAAAGGTGATTATCTCTGCTTTATATATATATATATATATATAAGGGTGGGCTGTAAAGTTAATCGGCTGATATCATATCTTTTGTTGATGACTTTTTTTATTCAATGGTATCCAAGCACTGCAACACTGATAGAAGAAGTGTGTGGACTGCAAGAGAGACTATATTGAAAAATAAACCTTATTTGGTCACATTCCATGAGAGTATCTTGGTCAGCCTATGAACTTTTCAACTGACCCTCATATATACATTAATTGAATAAATATATAAGTTGGTGGAGTGCCCTATTGTCAGTATCAGCTGGACAGCAAAGGAGTTTATCCCCTTTTAGCTAGCGCTAGACCAAGGGAGATTGTTTTTGCTGAGGTGGAGCACCACTTATTGGTCTCTATTTGTCTGTAACTGAAACTATGTTACTGCTTATGTCATATTATTGTAATCAATTTCTAAAATGATTTTTTATTCTTGCACTTTTTTCCATAACAAGAGGTTAACTAAAAAATTTACAAATAAATAAATACCTTTGTGGGGATTAAAATAAAATGAAAATAGAATTTGAATAGGAAAGAACAACAAGCTCCCATGGGGCCCTTCACTAGAAGAGCCCTCTGCGCATGTCTGACATAAAGGACTGTCCTCCGACCCCTAAAAGAATCTCTCGGCCATTTTCGAGTTGAAGCCTTAACTGGGTCTAGTTGCTCCTACTAGACAGGGAGATATTCCCTTGAAACAGGCGACTATGATCTGGTCAATAAAGCTTAAGTCATAAAACAACCTCCTGCCTTTGTCTATTTCCTTTTTCGTTCCTTAAATTCCTTCCATTTCAGCGCAACCGCCAAATGAGATGGGGTTAAGGTAAAAAAACAAAGAATACGCAACCAAGAATATTCAGTTACATTGAAACCTTAAAATACCCAAACCTCATCCTACCACATAACATCATCCTACCCCATTACCTACAATTTTGTGTACAATTTATATGTAAAATAATCAAAATAATTATTTAATTAATAATTAGCAGATACACATAACATTTTATTTGAGGGGAACAGAAATAAGTTTCCATTTCAAATTGTTTTATTTATCTTTACTCCTTTAATAAATTTTGATGATTTTACTTATGATACAAACCTTCTGACACTAAATTTTTAACTCCCACCCCTCAGACAAAATCTTTCAAAAATTGATTTTTACACCACCTAGAGGGCTTTTTTTTTGCTAGTATAGTTAATAATTATACAATTGATTTTTCTACAGTCATATTCTTAAGCACAATTACACAATTATAATTAAGTATATAATTAATACTTAGCTTAATTTGAGCTTTAAAGCTCTTATCAGATCCAATACATTTAAGTGGATTACTTCAAATTTATTTATCTTTAATTGGATCTGGTAAAATAAGATCTTTTTATGAGAATGGGAGCCATGAAGTCGATATCTAGTAAATTTAGTAGCGTATAGTGCAAAACAAAATGGAGGTAAAACAAGTAGGTATTAATCTTTTATGATTTCCTTGGAATTAGAATTTGATATCTTGGCATTTACCAGAGTTTAGACACTGATCTTTTAATTGATTTGCTGCCATTTCATTTTAGATTTGTATTCTGCATCCATATTTCAAGACAGTAAACCAATATTCTTCTTAGTGTTTTAGAACTTTGAAAAAGAAGAGAAAAAAAAGTTTGTTTCTTATGATTTAAATATTTAGAAATCTGATCTCTCTAATAAAATAATGGTCACCCATTTCAGAACTGAACAGGGTAAAAAAAAAATTGTTTCTTATTCTAATATTTACATATTTATTGTATTTATTGATGATTATCAGTAGATCTTATGAAAGAAAATGGGGTTAAATCGAACTTAATGGACCTAAATTTCACCATCGTATGTCACCCTGCCAAAAAAAAAAAAATACCAAAAATCAAGGAACTAACCAAATTTAATGACATTTTTAGTGTTGACATATTAATGAATAAAAAATATAATGCACTCTTTGAGAATCTGTTTTACGCCTCAAAGATACATGGTTTAAAGTTAAATGTTAAAGTTTTTAAATAAAATAACTGGTGAATTATATTTTTTATTCATTAATATATCAACACTGAAAATGTCATTAAATTTGGTTAATTCCCTGATTTTTGGTATTTTTTTCTTTCAGGGTGACATATGATGGTGGAATTTAGGTCCATTAAGTTCGATTTAACCGAAAATGGTTTCTCTCTAAAAAAGGAGAGAAGAAGACAATATCCTGCAGAAACTATTACTGACACTGACTATGCAGATGATCTAGTGCTTCTTGCAAATACACCAACTCAAATTGATTCCTTGGCAGAATTTTTTCTCATCTGAGAAAAAGCAAAGCATGTTCAGTTGGAGGGGATTCTAGATTTTGCTTAAAATCATTGCAGCGCTGTCTTTCCTCTTGTCTTTCATGGCATGAGATAAAAATTGGCCCCTTCTCATCCTGTATAAGAAATAGCGAATGTCTTTATGCACTACCTGTCTGATAAGAAACTCAAACATTCTCATGTCCCTGGCTATGGGCTTGATTGTCTTGCTGGCATTGTTGCCAATCATGGCCTGGATCTAACCAAGAAATTCAGGAGTTCTTTCCTCATCAGAACAATTAGAATGATGGTTCCAAGTTGCCGTACCTTCATAATCACAATTTGATTCATCCAACTCTTTTCGATTTTTCTGCACTGTCCTTAGTTTGGCATCCAAAGATTCTGAAATTGTATTGGAGCATCCGGCAAGGATGCTAAACAGTACAGAATACCAAATTTCTAGAGGAGTGAATTCTGTCATATTGGTAAAGTGTGAAAAATGAGAAACTTAGTTGGTCATTATGTGCTAAGTTCCATTTTATTTCATCCAATATTTTGAGGGCTTGGCCTCTCGTTTTCAAGGATTTTTTTAGACTGGTTGACTACTGTGGTCCCTGGCATTTTTATGGGCCAGGAGTGTTGAATTCACGGCCTGCTTTAAGCTTCAGATGACCTCTTGATTGGTGGTGTTGGAATTGGCTATAGTCTGGATTGTTGTTTTGCCGGTCTGCTTATGAAGTTTAGTTGTCTTCACTACCCTCTTCATTAGCCACGTTGGGATTGGGTGTAGGTATGTGGGTCATTAGTGCGGGGAGGGGGGTTTATCTCAGACTATGCTCAACTGGTTCTAGTTTGCTACACAGTAGACAAAACCTAAAAACAAAGTGTATGCACAAAATTAATGCAGTAGAACGTCGGTTCTTGAATGACTCTGAACTCAAACAAAGAATTTCAGTAAAAAGACTTTAGTTGTCGGACAAACTTTTGGATTTCGAACACACGAGTCAAAACCAAGAAAATGGAAGTGACATGAATGACTGCTGAGGCAAATTGACGGTCAAACAGATGGTCGAATCAGAACAATCAGAGTGAAGCTTCCAAGTTGCCATACCTTTGTAATCACCATTGGATTCATCCAACTTTTTTTAATCGGTTTGGGATGTATGTGTTGCATGCATGGGTTCCACGTTGTTGATAAAATGAAAACAATTCACAAAAAAAAAAAGCTAATAGATTCTTTCTTTTCCTATTTTATTTTGTACTAGTAGAGCTACTTGGTGTTGTCCAGGATTTAAAGAGTTAAAAATAATCTCTTATCTATATTTATATAAAGATCAATAAAAATTATTTTTTAATATATCTTTATTATTGTTTATTCTTTACACAAGGTGTGTCATAAAAGTATCGAGTTTGAATCTGTATTTACCAAGATAGAAATGAACAATGAATGGAACATTAATTTTTTCAGAATACAAGGTGTGTCATAAAAGTGCTGGGTTTGAATCTGTATTTACCAAGATAGAAATGAACAATGAATGGAACATTAATTTTTTTCAGAATACAAGGTGTGTCATAAAAGTGCTGGGTTTGAAGCTGTATTTACCAAGATAGAAATGAACAATGAATGGAACATTAATTTTTTTCAGAATACAAGGTGTGTCATAAAAGTGCTGGGTTTGAAGCTGTATTTACCAAGATAGAAATGAACAATGAATGGAACATTAATTTTTTTCAGAATACAAGGTGTGTCATAAAAGTGCTGGGTTTGAATCTGTATTTACCAAGATAGAAATGAACAATGAATGGAACATTAATTTTTTTCAGAATACAAGGTGTGTCATAAAAGTGCTGGTTTAAAGCTGTATTTACAAAGATAGAAATGAACAATGATGGAACATTAATTTTTTTCATAATACAAGGTTTGTCATAAAAGTGCTGGTTTGAAGCTGTATTTACCAAGATAGAAATGAACAATGATGGAACATTAATTTTTTTCAGAATACAAGTGTGTCATAAAAGTGCTGGTTTGAAGCTGTATTTACCAAGATAGAAATGAACAATGAATGGAACATTAATTTTTTCAGAATACAAGATGTGTTATAAAAGTGCGAGTTTGAAGCTATATTTCCCAAGATAGAAATGAACAATGAATGGGATATTAATTTTTTCAGAATACAAGGTGTGTCCAAAAGTACAAAAGTCTCAATACTTTTTGCCACATATTGTATATTATTGTTTTTAAGTTGTTTATTTATATCATTCTTCTTGTTTGTATTTTCTCTTGAATTTGTCTTTTATTTTGTTTTTATTTTTATCCTTTATTTTGTTTTATTCTTTAATCATTTTAAAAATTAATTTTCTAATTTATCAGTGATTTATACCATCATTATATTTTTAATTAGCTTTTCTTATGAAAAATACAGGGGTAAAAAGAATTTTAACACTCTCGGATAAAAATAGGGTGTGGATTTTGCTGAATTTTGGTTTTGCTGGTCTCCACCAATTTTCCATTACAAAAGGATGCATGCTTGGTTGTTGTACAAACAAACATACATACAAATTTTTTATATATATATATATCATTGAACATGCAGCCATTTTTTGTCTGCAAATTTTGTCCTTTGTCCTTTCATATTGCCGGATTGTTTTAATAATATCTGGCAAAAATTGGCTGATGTATTTGCCATAGGTGATTGTCCAAGTATTTTCGCCCTATCGTGGGCCATCTTCAGGGTAATCATGAAACCATACAACAATGGGTTTCCATTTCCTATCTATATAGGTTTTTATTGTTGTTGTTATTATATATATATATATATATATATATATATATATATATAACGGTTGCGGAATTGAGCCTTCTAACATCACAAATTAAGGCTCACAAACTTTTTGCTTGTTTTACACCATTCCTTTCATATGAATCAATATTACTATGTTAAGCCCTGTTGATGGTTTTATTAAAACTGAAATTTTTGACTTAATTTTGTTGTTTTTTCTAAATTATATGTTTCATTACACTGTCGGATTTCATATCCATTTTTTCTTCTCATATATATATATATATATATATATATATATCTGTACACACACACACACACACACACATATATATATATATATATATATATATATGTGTGTGTGTATACAGATATATATATATTCCTTGGAAGAAAGTCCTTGAATTATTTACTGTTCAGTTCCTTTGTGTGAAGGGTTAGGGTAATTTAGGTACAAGCACCTAGGCGAGTCAATGTGTCATTGAGTTGGGGTTTATGAAGTTTTAATGATTTTATGTTGGTTAAAAGGTCATTGGTACATGTTTATTTGGTTGTCACTTGTATTTTCTTTTCTTAATCCCCATTACACACGTCGTTCTTCCTTGTTGAAGTCATCGAGCTGAAAAGGAATTAAAAAAGGAAAAGGAAAATACAAAAAACTAAAGGTAGTTTTTGGTATCAGACTTTTATTCGAAGGTCATAGCTATCTCGTGGAGAGGAAATTTCTTCCTGTCCAGTAGCAGCGTCTGATCTTCAGTAAGGCCTGAATTCAACTGATGGTAGGAAGTGGGTCCTTTTTCCTGCACATGTCAAGGGGAATCTTCCTGTCTGAGGCTTATTGGAGATTGTTATTTTTTTGATTTGTCATTTCATTTTATTCTAATTAATCCTTGTGTGATGTGTATGGGATATAAGTGGTGGTTTTATGCTTTTGGTCGTTTTTGGTGCATGTTCTCCTTCTTGTGGGTTGTCAGTCTGAAATGGAATTAAGGAAGAGAAAAGAAGAGACAAAGGCAAAAGATACTTTTAGGTTTCAGACTTTTATTCTAGGTTCATAGCTATTTTTGGAGAGGAGATGTCTACTTGAGCTTGCACCCAATGATGTTCCCAGTCCAAAAGAAAGAGATTTCTTTTTGGTGTCCGGAAGCCCCTGTTATTTCTGCCCATGGTTCTTCATGTCTGCAGCCCTCTGGGAGATTATTATTTTTTGTGTTAGTTTATTTTATTAAGAAAAATTCTATTTTTCAATTTTTTTCTTATTGTCTTTTCTTATTTTTTTTCTTTACTACAACAGATGTATGGGTTGGCTGGATGGTTGATTTTATGGCCAAAAACATTTTGTTTTACTCATTCTTATTGGGTATTCAGTTTTTTTCAAACTCAATTTAAAAAAATACATTTTTAATACTCATCTTTTGATCTATTTAACCCATAGATGAGACCTGACAGATACTATCACTCTGGGTCAGGGTGGACCTGGAGTAATGGCGATAAAAGGGTACTCCACATTCCCCAGAGTTCCAGAAATGGAACTTCACCATTAGATGCAGTTTAACTCCATACCTAGGACATCAGATGTATGGGAAATATCTATATAAAATCATAGAAATTAAAGTTTAAGTATTATAGTAATTTTAGTTTTACAATTAAACCAAATATTCATCTGGGCATAGTAAAATGTTTAGTAAGATAGTCACACCTATCCGAGTATTGAGTTCGATTCTAACTGGGTGTCTCTTGTGACCTTACATCAAAACTAAGGCAACTGCATTCTGGAACTGGAGTACCCCTTTATGGCCATTACTCCCAGTTCCACCTTGACTCGGAGTGTTAGCATCTGTTAAGGTCTCATCTATGGGTTAAATAGATCAAAATATGAGTATCAAAAATGTGAATAATTTTGATATTTCGGACTGTTGTCCTCATCTTTATTGTGTATAAACACAATGTTCAAGCCACTGTAACCCCAGGCTCTGTTTATGTGTTTTTTAATTACCTTAAAATAAGTCATCTTCAGACAATTACAGTGGCATGAACGTGGTCTTTATACACAATAAAGATGAGGACAACAGTCCGAAATATCAAAATTATTCCTATCAAGCCTCATCTCATAAATACTGACAAGTATATTAAAAGGTATCTTTAAAAAAAGATTTAGTTTGAAAAAAAGAAATATCCAAAAAATGAATAAAACAAAATGTTTCAGCTAAAATAACCCAATGAGGGTTGACATGCCGAAAAACCAGCCAACCAACCAACCAACCGAATCAAACAAGAAAACTAATGCTCGTTACTAAATAAAGGGAAGTAATCATTATGTATGACAGAGTTATTCCCCTTTGTATTCACACCATTAAAGCCAAATTTCACGTGTTTACAAAGATGTTTACAAAAATTCTACCTCATTTTGCTTTTAGGATGACCGGTTTATTGATTCATATATCGTAGAATTTGTTAATGTCTATTTTTTCTTATTAGGTATTCTTCAAATTGCCACACTTATCGTTCCCTGTGGAGTTAATTTTTAAAGATTTTTACCGCTGCCCAAAGACATTTTTTACGAATTACTTTCCGGTAGAAATTATATTATTTATTATTCATTCATTTTATTTAATGGACAACGTACAATTTAAAAAAAATAATCTAAATATCGATTATTGAACAAGAAATGATATATTTCCACAATGACTAATTTCCATTTTCTTAGCAGATATACCAAACACGGTTTGTTGCGGCCGTCTCGTTATTATTTCAATGTCAGATCTCAAAGACAAGTGAAAATATATCGACCTTTTTTAGGATTCGATTATTTTAAGAAACAACAAAATGAAAATAAAAGTAATAACAATAATATTTCAACTCAGAAAAATATCAACGAAATCCCCCGAAATTCTTGCAGGATGTTTTCAAACCAATCTGATGATCAAATGAATTTCAATGACGTTTCCGAAGGTAAAATATGATTTATTTTAAAAAAGAAACATTTATTAAAGTTAGTTTTTATTCCTATAGTAGTTTAATTTCGAAAGTTGATTAATTAAAATTAATTAAATCTTAATTATGACAATTAATTAAATTAATGAATCACTCTTCATAATATTAGTTTATTTTCGTAAGTTAGAATTGAATGATTGATTGATGTTAACGGCACTTCAATTCGCCTAGGGTTATTTCATGTTCAGACGTTAGGAATTGCGTTTATTTTATGTTCAAATTTACATTTTTTGTGTAGTTGTTTTTTAAGATTGTTTTCGTACACGTTATTATCAAATAAACAAATCATCTTTAAACAAATCTATTTTACTAGTTATTTTCAAGATACGTACTCCCGAATTTTTCAGCTAATTTTTTAAAGATTCTCCCTTTAAATTAGCAGCAGCAGCCAGCCTTATACGCTCTTTTGATCTGTTTTTTTTTGGGGGGGGGAATAAACTTGTTTTCTTAAATAATTTTCTTTACAATAAATTATTTTTAAATAAATATTTCTCAATGAACATTTTTTAACAATGAATTAACTTTATTGTAACAATATTAACAATATTATTCATTTATTGTAAAAGAAAATTATCAGTATCAACGTGGACCTGGGAGTAATAGCAATGAAGAGGTACTTCACACTCTCTAGGTATCCAAAACTGGAGCTTCCCTTTCAGATACAGTTTAGTGTCATAACCAGCATCATCATCATCATCATCATTGTGGTGCTTGCTGCATGGATATCCATGATAATCTCTTGCCAAACATCCCTATCTGTCATTGCCCCTGGGAGGTCCTCTGTGCAGCATCCAGAATCCACACAACTGATCGATGTATGTCCTTGCTGGGCGGCCCGCACTGGAGTACCCATGTGCCAGTTTCCTCTGGAGAATGTCACTTATAAGTTCATCCTTGTTTCTTCAGCAGTGTTCCAGTGATAGAGCAAATATCAAAGTTAAGATAGCATAAACCATAGAATAAATAGCACTTGTCTATGTGATTATCAGACAATTAGGTGAGAAACTGATTGTTACCAAGCACTGTAGACTCTATGTCTACGTTATCCTAACTTATATAATAATAATGGGGAGGTGCGTGGTGTAAGGGTTAGAGTCATAGGAAATGGACTCATCGACCCAAGTTCAAATCTGGACGAAGCTGTTTGTATTTCACATAGTGCTAAAACCCTTGGGAAAGGTATGCATCCAACTACTCTTCCTCCAGTTATGTTTAAATAGCAGGGCAGACAGGACTCAATGTTGACTAGGTAACCAGTCTAGGAGAAGAAAACTCTGAATTCAAACCTGTTAAACTCTGCTTTAGAAATTGACCTTGTGTCGCATCCTGCTTGTGGGAGGGGTTGGTAAATATATATATATATAATAATAACGGAATTATTGCATACAGTGTTCAAGTGCACCACAACTCATCAAAAACTCATGTATAGTACATAGAATAATGTACATAATGTCAGGAAAATGAATAGTGTAGAGTCATAATATATCTATATGTGTGTGTGTGCATGCTTATGTGTATGGACAGTGGATATCAGGTATAGTGTTGTCAAATTACAGGAAGCATGGAGCATACAATGGCTGCAGGCAGTTTATTCCATGCCTCAGCTTAATTGCTTGTTCACACATAAATGAAAATAAATACTTATTCAATATCCCCCCCCATTCCCTATTCACTATATTTTTGTTGTTGGTTGTTTGCCTTTATCTATTCTTTTATTGTTTGTATTTTTGTAAATAAAATTGTTGCTGCCACCGAGGCCTTATCTTGTTGTCTTTCGTTGTCTGGCAGACACATTCTGTACCACTCTCTCATATCTATATCGAAGTGTGAGATGGAGAATTCCCTGTCCCTTGTGTTTTTATTTATTCATTTTTTTTTTACACTTGGGATCTTTGCTTTTACATTTTTTTATTATTATTGTTACACCAGCGCTCTTGTCGTACCCAACGAATAATGCACATAACAACGTTTTGGCCGATGTGCCCTCTGGTATTTCTTGTCGGACTCAATAACTTTCACGGACTTGGGAACCTTTTTTTGAACTCGGGAACTTTCTATTTGAACTTGGGAAACTTCTTGTCGTAATTGGGAGCCATCACAGAACTTTGAACCTAACCCTTTATCCAGTCCATGTGGGTATCCTGTTCTCATTCCGCTAACCATAGCTGGGGTACAGGTGTTAAACTGTGTTAATTATTATTCTATGTTACTGCTGCCCCTGACCAGGACTGAACTTAAAGTATAGAAATAACTGTTACTTAGAACTGCCTTAACCTTATTCCTTTATCCACTAGGCTATGTGTCTGAGAAATATTAGATTTTGTATTAAGCTTTCAATTTCTAAGTTTTTAATTGCTGATTATCCATTTTTTATTGTAGAAGATCTCGAAGAATTATTAAAGGCTGATTCCAAATATCAAAAATTTGTTTTGGAATATTACAACATTCCAAACACTGGCCAACGAGTTTTCCTTATTCAACCAGGTAAATTTACAGATTCATGTTTTTGTTCTTTAATTAACTTTAATCTATTCATATACATAAAATACAAAGTGTATACATATACAGGGTGTTCGGGATAAATTTGACATACTTATATTTGGTTATTTTTCTCCGTAGGCTGGAGGTATTGACGCACACTACACATCATTTAAAAGCTTGGACCATTCTTCATTCATATACGTGATGACAGATAGAATGGATGACTGGAACCCACTTGAATCATGGAAGAGAATAACTTGTGTTATGATGATCTGTGCTGGCCATCAAAATAAGGAGATTATGGTTGCTGTCCAATGCTCCCTGAACACTGTAAAAATAATCAGGTATGAACTGGAGAATTGCAATGGAGACTACGAGGCTGTGGCTAGAATAAAGCAATATAACAGACGATCTAATTGCGTTCGTATAGCAGAATTCCTAAAAAATCTGTAGAAAAAAGTGTTGGAGTGTTGGAGGACCCTCGGATGCCTACATGGGGTTGCTAAACACTGTAGACAAGCTCTGGATTACAAGGGTAGCCAATAGTAGGCTATATGTATGGCAGCAGGATTTGTCCCCTGCCACACCTCTGGGAAAAGTCAAAAATGGTTGTTTTGAGACCCTTCCCAGGGAAACTGTAACATCAACTTGCTCCAGGTTATTTTGAGTGAAACTTGTTGACAGTAATGTAATTTCCGTGCCTGTTGAATTTCTTTACAATCCATTAAATTTTGTAGTTACCAAGCACTTTTTCTTTTTCCTTATGAAACTGTCAAATTTCTCCTGAACACCCTGTATATAAATATATATATAAAGTGTTCTTATGGGTCCAATGGGAGAAAATTAAATATTTGATAAAAAAGAAGGTCTGCAAAATGGATTATGTTTTTAAAAATGTTTTTTTAATTATTATTTTACATTAACAACACGTGTTTCAGATCTTCTGATATCTTCTTCAGGTGTTAATTAACCACATTCTGTCCAAATATGAATATGTACATGTATATATATATATATATATATATATATATATATATATATATCACCCTGTTAGTAGAGCCTAGAATACATAGACTGCATCCCTTGCAGAGGGGTAAAACCTAACAAAAGGTGTCCGGGTTATGATACTAAACTGGCTGTCTAATATTAATGAATATCAAATAATATGTAGTGAGTACTCAATAGGGAAGTATAAAGAAATTAATGTAGAAGTTATGACATATCAATGCTTCTATAATGGTCAGACAAAATTTCCAAGTGCCCTAGAGATTTAACGTTGTCCAAAGATGACTTG
The DNA here is from genome assembly GCA_023376005.1 of Doryteuthis pealeii. NCBI lineage: Eukaryota > Metazoa > Mollusca > Cephalopoda > Myopsida > Loliginidae > Doryteuthis > Doryteuthis pealeii. Next base: position 29,078,465 of record CM042161.1, on the reverse strand, counting down.
GATTGTGAATGTGAAGACAGAGGTTCAATTCTCTCAGGTGATCTTCATTTTTTCATTTACTTTGAAAATAATAACAAAAACAAAAAAATTGGGTTGTGATAGGTTGGTCCATTTGGTAAAGCACCCGACTAGGAATCAATGAATTTAGTTGTGTTGTCTTAGACAAGTCATTATATACTTGATACATAAGGACTTGAATTTGCACATGAATCACATTACAAATGGCTGCTTACACAAAAGGCATGTCAAGCAGTGTATTCTCTTTGCTTCAGGAAACTGAAAGTAATCACAACAAATTCAGATATATCTGTACATTTTGTTCTCATGGAGACACATAGTGTAATGGTTACCATCCTTGGAAATGGACATGATGAGTTCAAATCCTGGACGGAGGATGTTTTCATTTTACATAGCGCTAATACCCTTGGGAAAGGTACAAATCCAACTATTATCCTTCCAGCTTTGGGTAAATAGTAGGGAAGACTGGACTCTTTAACCCTGGTTAGGCAACTAGTCTAGGAGAAGGAAAACACTGAATTCAGACCTGTTAAACTCCACTTTAGAAATTGACCTTGTGTCTCATCCTGCTCATGCAGAAGAGTAGGTATATATATATATATATATATATATATATGTATATATGTATATGGAAGTAAAATGAGGAAATCAATCCAACAGTATGTGGAGAAATGTAGACAAACATGGGATGTTACACTGGATGGAAGTTGTCTACATTTCTCCATATATAAAAGTAAAGTCGACGGGGCGGCCTAAAGTCGGTATCAGCCAGTCAGCGAGGGAGTCTATCCACTTTTCAATAGCGCTAGACCAAGGAGATTGTTTTAGCATCTGAGGTGGAGCACCACACCTACCATCAGCTCCTTACTTTACCACACAGATCCCTGTGCTGAGTTGGCGGGGACCGGACTCAAACTAGGAACCTTGTGAAGTCGGGGTGGCCTAAAGTCGGTATCAGCTTATCAGCGAGGGAGTCTATCCTCTTTTCACTAGCGCTAAACCAAGGGGATTGTTTTTGTGTCTGAAGCCACACCTACCATCAGCTCCTTACTTTACTGCACGGATCCCTGTGCTACTCATACACTGAGTTAGCGAGGGCCAGTATCGACTAGGAACCTTGTGGTTTCTAGCCGAACGCTCTACCAATTGAGCTAACCCGGCTCCATATATATTCATATATATATTTTTTTTTTCTCAGGTAATAATTAGCACCATTCAAAATGTTTATTTCTCTTTTTTGTAGATATCAAATGGGGACCACAAAAATCACTGAGTTCTATTAAGAACCAATTTGAAGAATCAGTTGCACTTGTGAAGACCCTCAATAACTGGAAGGTTGTTGGTCATGTAAGTTCAAGGTTTTTTGGGTTTTTTTTGCACAATTTAATTTTTTTGATATCACCTTATCTAATTAATAATAATAATGACCCAATAACTGACTTATTTCTTTGTCTCAAGGAAATAACAGTCAGTCTATCACAAACCTTTGATAAAGATGGTGCATCTCAAAATATTGAACACAATATTCATTTTGTTTCTGATTTTCACTTTTTCATGCTTCTAAAACAACCAAAAATTATTTCACCAAATATATAACACACACACACACACACACACACACACACATATATATATGTGTGTATATTATATTTTTGCTGAAATAATTTTTGATTTAGCTCAGTCGGTAGAGTGTTCGGCTAGGAATCACAAGCTTCCTGGTTCGATACCACCCCTCGCCAACTCAGCATATGAGTAGCACAGGTATCTGTGAGGAACTGGTGGTAGGTGTGGCGCTCCACCTTAGACGCTAAAATAATCTCCTTGGTCTAGTGATAGTGAAAAGGGGATAGACTACCTTGCTGTCTGGCTGATACTGACATTAGGCCACCCCGATGACTTTTTATATATAGAATAACACACACATATATAATATAAACACATGTATAGACTAATCTGATATATATATATATATATATATACTAAAAAAAACATTTTTCCCTGTTTCTTGAAGTAGTCCCCTTAGACCTGTATACAGTGATATACAAAAGATACAGCTTGAAAAGGGTCATGATGAAGATCAATATATTTGTTTCAGGTGTGTTGTTCAAATTCTCTTTTTTTGAGGATTGAATAATATCAGATACGCAAGATTTATAGGTTCAGATAAATAATAATATAATAAAATTTATTGTGTACAGTGCTCAGGTGCACCACAACTCATCAAAGTCTCATATCTAGTACATATAATAATGTATTAGTGTCAGGAACACGAATAGAGTACAATAATAATATACATGTATGTGTGCACATGCATGCATATGTGTGTGGAGGGGCGTATCAGGTATAGTGTTGGCGGATTACAGGAAGCATGAAGGCTTTGAAAGATGCAGTGTGTCTATATTCTTTAGGTACACCTTGTAGATGTGTTAAATTTTGAATATTTAAGTTTTTTGGATAATAAAATTATTCCATTTTATGCATATGAAAAAAATTAATTTATTTTACAAACTGACGGCAATTTTTTTTTTTTTGTAGAAAGTTGTCAGTTGCAAGAGACCACATACAATGCAAATTTTTGGTAAAGGGAATTTTGCAGAACTCACAGAAGCTATTAGAAAATGTCCTGCAGTTTCTGCTATATTCCTCAGTGTTGAAATGCTAAATGGTCAGCAGTGGTCCTATTTGCAGAAGGTGTGGAATATCCCTGTATATGACAGGTAAGAAAAACAGGAACATCTTTTTAAAAAATATTTATGTATTAGATTTAAATGAATCCCTGGGAAACTAAAGCCGTTTAACCCCTACCTTATACCCCATACAGTGTAATTCGTTTCTAAGAAAATATTGAAATTTATTTACAGTTAGCTGGAAATGGTGGGGGAACAAAAACAAAATCACAAGGACACATGGATTTTTCTGTGTCCTTTTAGATTTTTATGTGTCAGTGACACCAGACGTGTACCTATCAGCATCTCTGATGTGATATTTGTTAAAGTTAAATTTATTAAAAAGTTAGTTTTTCTGAAATTTCACATGTGGGTATATTCTTCAACTTATCAAATTTCATATATTGGTATATATTTTTGTAATTTATTAAATTTCACATATAGGTATACTGCCCTGTCATCTGGGGCTGTAGAATCTGCCAGCCTGGTGGCTGAGTGGTCTGTAACTCTGTTGTCAAAGTGGTCATGTGACTTGCAACACTTCACTTTGACCCTTACTTGGGCTAGATGAGGGTCGGAGAGGCCTGATCCTATCAATCAGCTGGTCATATCAAGCCCTAGCACCTCTTTGATTGTTCCAACCATATTCTTCAAATTGCTTTTATGGAAAACACCAAACTTTTCATTATTTAGAAACACTAGAAACCGGTGGCTGAGGGTCAACCACCAGATTTATTAATACACATAAATATTATTTAATTTAATCTTTAATTATTGGCAATTATCTTTAACTAGAAAAAAAACAAAACCCCGGAGAGGTGTAAAAGTAAATTTTATAAAACTATTGCCTGAGAGTGTGTGTGTGTGTGGGGTGGGTTGGGGTGGGGTGGGGAGGGATTTAAATAAATAAAACCATACATTTAATATTTTAAAAATATTACTTACTTAAAAAGCGTCATATTCACTCCACTCAACTGAGATATTTGTTTTGTTTTATGACAAAATGTTTCTAAAAATTTCTGATTTAATTATTCAGACTCTTATCTTTAGAGAAAAATTAAAAAATCGTACATTGTGCATTATTTGAAATGAACTTAATTGTTATAAAGAACACATTTTATGATATTTTCGTGTTAAAATATGCAGTTGTATTGATTTGAACAAATTTGTATTTTCAGTGTAGATTTACGTGAAATGAAAATGTCCAACCAAAACATAAGGCTTCCTCAAAGTGAAACAAACAATTACATTTATGTAACTAATGTTCAGATTACCAAGATTTTTCATGAGTTCTGATATTTCATTTAAATTAATCATCAAAGTTTCAACACATTTTGTGAAAGAGACCAAATTTTCCTTCTGAGAAACCCTTGGCTATGTTTTCTTCCTATTTTCCATTAATTCTAATATTCTTTACTCACAGATACACCATTATCATGCAGATTTTTAAGGAACATGCCAGAACAAAAGAAGCCAAGCTACAAGTCGCACTTGCTGAAGTCCCATACATCAGGTAAAATCTAGTTACCTCCCTTTTAACACCTTTTTAAGTAAATACTTTGATTACTTTCCATTCTACCATAGAAATATAAAATCTGTAAGAAACTTGATTTATATCTCCAAGATTCTACAGATCCTGGTTGTTAATTTGGTCCTATAACAAATGTTCCCAATTAGACACTGCAGTTATGAACCCTGCAGCCTCACCTACCATAAGCACCTTGAGTTCTGATTGGCTGCTGGTCGAGTGGGAATATTGTGCTTGATAAATAACTGTCATTCTGCATTATAGTCCCGGCAATACAGGGACTGTATTGAGTTACAGTTCCTTGTCTGCCAACTTGATGGTAGTTGGAATCCCACTGCGACAGTGAGTATTGTATTGCTTCTACAATATGAGGGGGGATAATTTTTACAAGCTTCTGCCTTGAAAATGTAAAATGTTGTAATTTGTTATTAAACATTTTTACAGGCTGTTAAATAATTGATTAAACTGCTGAGACATCATAGTAAGCAAGTTCAAACTCCAGTCATGCTATTACATTCACTTTCAGACTAATACTCTTGGGAAAGGTATGAACTTCCTTATCTCCCCAGTTAAGGCTTAAATAGTGCCACTACTGTTTTTCTACTAGGATTGCTTGGCATAAGTTAACCCATGAAGGTTGATATGCCATTAAACAAAGAAATAAAAAAGGTTACACCACTCACACCCTTGTGCAAATTAACTGAAACAAAATGAATAATTCCATTATTATTATAATATCCACAATCTCTCTGTAATGCTTGCCAGTATATTTGTACACTGTTATAATTTTCATACGCTTCCTTGCAGTAGTATCCATCACAGACAATGGCCATAGGACAACTAGTCAACAGTCTCTTAAATTCTTTCATATTCATGAAATTTACATTTCTATTTGAATAATATTCGTTTTAAATTCACTTATATTTTTTTAAGGTCTCGGTTGGTGTCTATCCATCGAGATAGTCCAAGATATTCTCAAAGTGTGACCCAAAATATTAACCGCCCCGGTGAAGTCTATTTGGAACAGAGGTACAAGTTTTTACAGGTAAGGAGAAACATCATAATAAAATCAGTTCTTTATAAAACAATTCATTTAATTAATTTCAATATTTTTCTTTTTAATCTTTATTACTAGTGTATGTCAAAAGTTTTGCAATATTTTGGAATTTGCTAGTTTATAGCACATGTATCATGTGACCAAAGCAGTTTAATTTGTGGAAAGTACCCACTGTGGTTGGTAGTATCATGGTAGTTGGTGTGGTGACATGTTGTGCATTGCTTCATTTTGTGTTTGATTTGAAAGATACAAAGACGAATGTGCAATGTAATATAATTTGGGAGATTTATATTTTATGAATTTAAATTGGGTTACAATTCCACCGGGGAAGCAACCAAAAACATTTGTTGTCTGAAAGATGATGGCACAGTGTAGTGTAATTATTATGGTCTATGGAGAATTTGGGGATTGAAAAGAAAACGGTAATCGGATTTCTGGAGAAAGAGAAGAAAAAGAAATAAGAACAAAAAGGAGGTTAAAGTTTGGAAGGGTAAACACTCAACGGGTGGCAGCCATTGACTGACCAATGATCCCAGAACTAGATTTAAAAATAAAAACGGAAGTTCCAGGTTTTGAACGGAAGTGGATGTGACCTTGCCCCACCCCTGGGACCACAAACAGAAGTAAAGAATATTCGCTCTCTCTTTTGCCGGACCCGAGAAGGGTCGGACATGTTTGTTGGGGCTCCGTTGGGACATGTCTAGGCTAGCAACAAACAGTGTGCATGAACATGATTTACGATAAAATAGCTTGACCTTACTTTCTCACTCTTCTCTCTGAAAAAGAACCCATGAGCCTAGAAATAAGTAAACAACCCCTTTATATAACTTTGGTATGTTGTTACTCTGGACTAACAACGGTTACTACTACTAACAACATACACACCAACTGCCCTTTATATATGGATAGATTAACATTTTATTTAAGAAAATGGACCATATGACCTTAAGGCACCCCTTTTGTGATTTCAATTCATAGGGACTTTTTTTCCATTTACACTGTCAAAATCCGGTTAATTGTTTACAGATGATTTTTAGATTTAAAAAAAAAAATTATAAAACTAACCCCTAACCCTAACTCCTAACAAACAACCAGGTTTTATGGTGTAAATGAGAAAAGTGTCCCCATGAGTCGAGATCGTGAAAGAGGTGCCTTAAGGTCATATGGTCCAAAAAAATTGCTAAGAATATACTTTTATAGTGATATTGTATATAATACAAGAATAACACTATATAGAAAATGGACATTATTTTAAAATAAAAAAAAACCTTGATATCTTTAAGGTTTATTTTTAGAAACAAAAAGGGCAAAAAAAGTTCAACAAATAATTTTTTTCTTTTTTTTATCTTAATTCATTGCAGGAACAAGAACTAAAATTAAAGGCTGCTCTAAAAAAAGTAAAAAAACAGAGAGAACTTTTGCGTAAGAATCGTTTGAAAAGACAAATTCCAATCATTGCTGTTGTGGGATATACAAATGCAGGTAAGTAGACACTGTTGTTGTGTAAACTGTGACAGCTCATTATTCAACTGCAGACTTAGGCAGTGTATGACACAAGGTCAATTCTAAGTGGAGCACTTCAACTACAGAAGTAATGTTAATATATGCATAGGAAAGGAAATTGACTGCTAGAGACAGATTATTGATCATATGGAAATCTGATCTCTCAGATAATGTGAGAATTCCAGTAGTTGTAGATGTGTCACATGCAAGTAAGATCAACCATCTCTAATGTCTCTTTTCTGTCTATTATATACCTGAATACAGCAGAAGGATATATACGGCTATATATCAAGAAGACAATCACTTATCCCAATTATCATGAATATAAATCTATACCTATTGTATAGGATTACCAGTAATCTGAACATTAGCTACATAAATGAGAGTAACCTTCCGTTGTTTGTTTCACTTTGAGGAAGCCTTATATTTGGTCGGCCATTTTCATTTCACCGTAAATCTGCACTGAAAATACAAATTTGTTTGAATCAATACAACTGTATGTTTTAACACGAAAATATCAAAAAACGTGTTCTTAATTGTGCTTGCGCATTATTTAAAATGAACTTAATTGTTATTAAGACTTTGCCTCCTATTCATTATTATTACATATCTCCTACTTTCTCTTTGTGTGTGAGTAATTGGCTGCCTTTACTCATGACAAAAAAATACCCAATTCTGAATTTTGATTTATATATTTTGATATATCTATTATTTAATATAGCTTCATTTATTTTTTGTGTCCTGCCAGGAAAAACAAGTATTATAAAGGCATTGACAAATGATGATGACCTTCAACCTGTTGACCAACTCTTTGCCACTTTAGATGTGACTGCACATGCAGGAAGTTTACCAAACCGAATGAAAGTCATTTACATGGACACGGTTGGATTCATATCCGATATTCCAACAAAACTTATTGATGCATTTGCCGCTACACTTGAGGATGCAATGATTGCTGTAAGTTTTTTTCATTCTTTAAAATTTATAAGTTGGTTGGGTTTTACGGCATGTCAACCCTTGTTGGGTTATTTTATGCCAAAGATGTTTTGTTTTATTCATTCTTGATGGGTACTCAATTTTTAAAAAACTTATATGTTTTTCTATTCAACCCATACATGGGACCCTAACAGGTACTACCACTCTAGGTCATAGTGGACCTGGGAGTAATGGTGATGAAAGGGTACTTCACATTCCCCAGAGCTCAAGAACTTTAACTTCACCATCAGATTGAGTTTAATGTCAAAGCCATGTCAGATCCTCAGCCACTGTCTTCAATATGGGGGTTGGGTTGGGGTTGCCCTAGGGCAATAGGGTTGGGACAGTCATATAGATGCTAACCCCCATATATATGCTAGAAGGCAGTGGCTGAAGGTCTTCTTGTCTTGGCTTTGACATTATACATAAATGTATAATGAACACAATTCCCTAACTTTGGCATAGAACAACCCTGAATAAGTAGATATACCATCAAAATTGGTAAATCATAGATTGATTGCCTAAACTAGGCTAAAAAAAACATTTTTCCCTACTATTTACCCATAGCTGGGGGAAGAAGAAGTGGATTCATACCTTTCGCAGAGGACATTAATGTAGAACCAGCTTCATTTTATGGATACAATTGGACACATGGCGCACTGGATATAGGCGTTGAATTAATACAGTTCTAAGTGACAGTTATCTCTGGGATGCAGGTTCAATCCTGGCGAAGGGCGACAGTAACAGAATAATTAACTCAGCTTAACACTTATACCTGGTCATAGTTAACAGAATGAGAACTGTCTATTTCTGTGGATTGAATAAAGGGTTTGGTCAAAATTCCGTGAAGACTCCTGATTATGACATGAAGGCTCTAAAATTCGACAAGAAATATCCGAAGAATACTGGAAGGGCACATCGGCCGAAATGTTGTGTAGATAACAATAAAGATGAGGACAATAGTCTGAATAATCAAAATAATACTGATCATCAAGCCTCATCTAAAACTTCAGGTTTTGAATTCAAAAATTTTTCCTGATTTACATGGTCATTTGTTGGGACAAGGGAAATAACTCTAGAAAAATAAAAACAGAATTACCTCCCTTGTTTAAAAAAATTGTTGATATTTATTTGAAGTCTAATAATACCAGCTTAAGTTTTGCAATGTTTTGGTACGTGTTAGTATATATATAGCTGTTTGACGTTGCAATTTCGAGAAAAATGAATCCTCCAATAAAATACCAAACGAGTGGCGGGCCATTTTAGATTTTAAGTTTGCCTATATCATGCAACTGTCTGCGAATGCTGATCACTGGATATTGAATAATTTTGATATTTCAGACTGTTGTCCTCATCTTAACTGTGTATAAATACAACGTTCAGGTGACAGTAACCTCGGGTTCCCTTCAGATGTACATCTAAACAATACACAATAAAGATAAGGAAAACAGTACAAAATATCAAAATTATTTCTATCAAGCCCCATATCATAAATACATATCTTATTATAATGGAAATTGTGTGTTTTTATGTCTGTAACGGAAACTATATTACTACTTCTCATAATTCCCTTAGTGGTTTACTTCCCATTCTCCATGATTTTATTTTTATTTAAACCTCAATTATTAATAAGATTATTTTACATTATTATTACTGTTGACCATATCTATTATACTGGATATTTACCATGTACCCCACGTTGTACGGGTTAGGCATAAGGCCCTATTAATGTAGAACCACCCACGAGCCGAGACTCATGGGTGGCTAGTGCAAAAAATGTGTTGATCCTGTCGGCATTCCCCCACAAGAGGGGCGCCTCTGGCATTGGGCAATAAACCCAGCCATGCCCCTTTAAGTCAAGGGGACAGGTGTTGCCTGGAGGGATGGCCCCCTGGGATCAATGATGTTAGCTTGTAAGGTCCAGGGCCGAAGCCACTGGACCTCCCGGTCAAAACCAGAGTTAGATCTGTTGGACATATCTACATACTGATAACATGCATTTGTATTTATATATACAACAAAAGAGCAGATTACAATGTTAATGGGAATGCTAATTTGCATATTGATCATAAAAAATTGATTTTAATAAATATGTACTTAGCATTATTGATTTCTAATTGTTTGGTTTTATTTTAATAAATTTGAGCAAAAATCTCAGAGATAAATCTTAAAAGAAATTCATTAACAGAAGAAATATCAGTAATTTTATTCTTTACTTCCTAATTTAACTAAATAGTTAAATTAGAAAAATTTAGCAATGAAAGATGGGAGTGATGGAAAATAATGGAAGAGTTAATTTCAAAGTTCTATTTTTTGATTATACCCCCTCTGTTTCAAATATTTTTATCTGCATTCTTATTTAGTTACATCAGTCTTTCTAATTTGATATATTTCATTACATCAAAACTTAAATACTTGCGCCCAAAGGGTGCATATTTTTGCTAGTAAGGATAAGTACTAGATATTGATTTTAGACATTGACCAACCATTTGTGAGTTTACAAAGTTTAATCTATGTATTGATAATTAATGTCAAACTTAATATTATTTGTATTATTTGGAGTATTGTCCTCATCTTCATTGTTATCTGTACAACATTTCAGCTGATGTGCCCTCCGGCCTTCTTCAGGTATTTCTTGTCAGACTCGGGAACCTTCTCAGACTCGGTAACCTTTTTTTTAACTTGGGAACCTTCTTGTCATAATCGGAACCTTCTTTTCATAATCAGGAGCCTTCACGGAACTTTGAACCTAACCCTTTATTCAGCCCACGGGGGTATCTTGTTCTCATTCCGCTAACCATAGCTGGGGTACAGGTGTTAAGCTGTGTTAATTATTATTCTATAATCGAGAAAAAGGTTCCCAAGTCCAAGATGGTTTCCAAGTTCGACAAGAAATACCTGAAGAAGGCCGGAGGGCACATCGGCCGAAACCTTGTACAGATAACAATGAAGATGAGGACAATAGTCTGAATAATACTAATAATCAAGCCTCATCTAAAAAAATTCAGAGAAATGTCAAGCTTATTAACTGTTTTGTTTCTTCCTTTTTATATTTTTGTCATTAAATAAATTTTCTTTTTCTTTTTTATCAGGATTTATTAATCCATGTACGAGACATTAGCCATGATGACACTGAAGCTCAAAATATTAATGTTCATCAAACTCTCAGTTCAATGGTTTCTTCAAATCAACTTTCAAACATGATTGAAATTTGCAACAAATTCGATTTGGTACCAAAAAAGTAAGTAAAAACTTACTTAATTACGTTTCTCAACAATTGAAGCATGTTTATTATTTGGTACTAGCAAGAATATGCGCCCTCCGCCAGGCATAAGTATTTAAGTTTTAATGTAAGTAAAGAAAAGTAAAGTTGACGGAGTGGTCTAATGTCGGTATCAGCCAGAGGGAGTCTATCCCCTTTATACTAGCGCTAGACCAAGGTGATTGTTTTTGCATCTGCGGTGGAGTGCCACACCTACAATCAGTTCCTCACTTTACCACACAGATCTCTGTGCTACTCATATGCTGAATTGACGAGGGCCAGTATCAAACCAGTACCCTTGCGATTCCTAGGCAAGTTCTCTAGTGATTGAGCTAAACTGACCTTTTAATGTAATGAAATATATTAAATTAGAAAGACTAACAAAATTAGATAAGAACGCATATAAAAAGATTACAATTATTTTAATTATATTTTAATTGGTTTCTATATAAAAACTTTCATAGGATTGATTTTAATACGTTGAAGAATAAAACTGTGATATTAGAGATCAATAACAGAAAGTAATTATTTATAAAACCTGGTTTTGTTAAAACCAGTATGCAAATTAATAACACCATATATGATGTAAACCTTTATTTCTTAGTGATATATAAGACACATTGCTTGATTTTAAACACACTTACATTTTGTTTCTGAACACTTGCCACACATTCATTATTTGGTATATGCAAAAGTTTGCAGTGGTTTCTCATAATTATTACCCTGTGTTCATTTCTAGTGATCATTTCTATGTACGTTCCTGGTGATCATTACTCTGTATACATTTCTTGTAATCATTACTGAGTAATTCCATGTCACATCCTCCAGACCATGTCACCTACCCCCTTCAGATTTTGTCCATGTGTGAACTATGTTAAAGTAAGACAATCCCCAAAGTTTGACCTTCCAATTCCAAAAATCGACCGAGTTATGTTTTTTTTTTGGGGGGGGGTCCAAAAAATGGAGACATTTTGTAATTTATTTTTGTCTGAAAAATGAGTTCTAAAGCTTTCATACTCCTAAAAATTGGTTTATAAAAATTTTGGCCCAAGGAATCCAAAAAGGCTTTCAAAAAAGTTTTAAGGTTAACCAATTTTAAGTTATTTCTGATTTTTCATAGCAAGGTGGGAAAATCCCAATGTGACACTGCATCAATGACAAAAAATTTTTTTCTATTATTATTTTACATATATTGAACATTATTTGTACCACAAAGATAGTTTGATTTTTTGCTCAGAACCGAAACTACAGTTAAAACATCAGTAGTAGTAGTAGTAGAAAGTCTGTTGTATTCCTTGAAATCCTAGATAGAACAAAAGTGTATTCCTTGTACAACAGGCCACTCTGTAGACTTTTGGTAGAAAAGGGTTTAGTCTCAGTAGTAGAAAGGACTTGATAGGCCATTATTTTATTCAATTTTCCTAGATGAATTAAAATATTTTTAGGAATTAAAATTTCTAATGTTTTTTCTTTTTTCAGCCAAGAGTTCAAGTCTAGCAGCAAAAACATTCTTTTCACTAATGCTGTAAATGGCCAAGGCATAGCTGATCTTAAATCCGTTATTCAAAAATCCATCTTGTCTTCTACGGTTTGGAAAGAAAAGAAATTACGGATCTATCAAGGGAGTCCATTGCTACAGTAAGTTAAATTCTTAAATTACATTTTGTCTTTTTTTTTACTTAAAAAATTGCTGTAAACCCTTTGTTTATATTTATATCAAAATTAAAAACATACCTAAATGATGTTAAATCCATCCATCACAGGACGGCCCTGGTGTTAGAGTAAAGAAGTTTATAAAGCTTTATAAAGCAATGTCACATCTTTTATTTAAAAAAATGTTAATATAATCATTCAATCCTAGTTGTCTATTTACTGCACCTTTCAGTCTTGATACTTTTTGAACACATCTCATACAATGATAAGTAGACAGATTTTTTGGTTGTTTCCTATATGATCAAAGGGGAACCACTCTTGACTGATAAATTATTTATTTATTTATTGATCTACTAGGAAAAAAGAAGTTAGGGTTAGGGTTTAGGGTTAGTTTAATGGGAAAATAAATAAATAATTTGTCAAGAGTGGTTCCCCTTTGATCATGTTAGACTTATAGGAAATAACCAATTTTTTTATATTAAAATTAAAAAACTGAAAACATTGGCATCATTAGTTAAAAAAAACCAAACTAACCCTTTCATCCCCATTGAGAAATCCTTCTCTTTCTATTTTATTGTTGGTATCAGCCAAATAGTGAAGGAGTCTATCCCCTTTTCACTAATGCTATACCAGGGTGATTGTTTTGCTGAGTTGGAGCACCACAACTACCGTCAGCTCCCAGATGCTTTACTGCACAGATCAGATAACCCAAGCTGTGCTACACATATACTGAATTGGCAAGGGCCAGTATCAGACCTGGAACCTTGAGATTCCTAGGTGTCTGCTCTACTGACTCAACTAAACCCCAGATCCTTTGAGAATATTTTATCATTGCTTAAAATCTGCTAATCTCTCTAACGTGAATTGTTTCTTTAAATTTTAGAATTTTTTTCCTTTTTGTCTAAATAAAACATTTTCTTTTTTTTAATATTTCAGATGGTTAGAAAAAGAAGCAACCATTTTATCTGCCATTCCTGATTCAAGCCAAGAGAATCTCATTGTCACTGTGTTAATCACAGATTTAGTTTATTCCAAACTCAAAGCAATGTTCAAAAAAACAAATAAAAAAAAATTAAAAGAAAAATAAATAAGTTTTTATATAATAATTTTTTCTTCTTTTTATTTTTCCAAATTATTTCGACTGATACCCTCATCTTGTTTTTATTTAAATATTTCAGCTGTTTTAATGTTTTTTTTATCAGTCTCAAAAATTTTAAGAATTGACTCATGGTGTAACGGTTATCGTTGTAGGTAGTTTGACTCAAGTTTGTATTAGATAAGAATATTTGATATATAACTGTCTGCAAAAAAAAAAAAAAATGTTGATACTTAGACGTACACAATTCCCTAACCTCTAGGCATAAAATAATGCCAGACAGGTTGCCATGCCATTGAAATTAATCAATATCTATGTAACAAGATGTGATACAAGGTCAATTTCTTAAGTGGAATGTAACAGGAGGTGCATGGTGTAATGGTTAGAGTCGTAGGAAATGGACACGAGATGAGTTCAAATTCTGGATGAGCCTGTTTGCATTTCTTCACAAAGTGTTAATACCCTTGGGAATGGTATGAAGCCTTTAACTTTGATATGGCAACCAATCTAGGAGAAGGAAAACACAAATACAATGAAAATCATTTATGAGGTATTGTGGTGGTATGTAGGTTTAGGTTTTTAAGTTATTTTTGCTGCATTTTCACTGGTTGTTTCTTTTAAACCTCATTATATATGGTTCTTCCTTCTTGGGGATTTTTAGGCTGAAAATGAATTAAAGGAAAAGAAGAGATAAAAACAATAGGTACTTTTAGGTTTCAGACTTTTATTCCAGGTTCATAGCTATTTTGTGAAGAGGGATTTTTTTCTTGTGCCAGTCATAGCATATGTTCCACAGTGAAGGTCTGCATTCAAATGGCTGAGGGTTCTTTTTTGGTAGGAAGTAGCTTTTTTTGTGCATGCCTAGAGGGTACTTCCTGTCTGAGGGCCCTGGTAGATTGTTATTTTTTATTTTTTAATTCTATTTCATTTTAAATTAGTGAAAAGATCACTAATTAGGACTGAGCCTATCCTAGTAGTGTTCATCCCAAACAGAGTTTAACAGGTTTGAATTCAGAGTTTTTTTCTCCTAGACTGGTTGCCTAACCAAAGTTAGAGCCCAGTCTTCCCTACTATTTACCTATAGCTGGAGGGAGAGTAGTTGGATTCATACCTTTCCCAAGGGTATTAGCTCTATGTGAACTGTATCTTCATCCAGGATTTGAACTCAACATTTTCAACGACTCTGACCATTAGACCATATGCACTTTATTTTAATTTTATTTCAATCCCCACAGATTAAATCTAACAAAATACTTGGAAAGAAGTTTCTCTGAGTCTTTTAGATTTAGCAAGAATCATTCTGGGTGATTACAAAAATGCAATTAATATTCCAGGCTTACCTGGAAATTGTAGGTTGAGCCTTTTGTGCACAAACGATTTTTGGTCAGATGTGTTATTTTATTGAAGGTGAGAACAAGAAGGTGGCACCTATCAGCTGGCAATCTAAAAAGTTAAACAGAGTTACAAAAAGTCCATTAGCATCTGAAACTTTGGCATTAAGTGAAGCAGCAGATGCAGGATTCTTCATTTCTTCTTTGCTGCAAGAAAATTTTGGTATGGCTGTACTACCACCAGTACAATGTATACAATGTATCACTAACTAGTGCTTTAGGCACTACAAATATTGTTAGTGATAGAAGATTGAGAGTGGACATGGCAAGATTGAGGGAAATGGTGTCAGAGGGGGAAATTGAGGTATTTTTGGGTAGATGGGAAACTACAACTGGCAGATTCCCTGACCAAAAGAGGAGCATCTATGCTAAAATTTCTAGAGGTACTTGATACATAACAACTTAAAAACTACTGCAATGTAGATTATTAGCTTATCTCCATTGGACTGTTTCTGTAGAAGGAACTCTTTAGCAAAATAGGAAGAAAGTTAGTTGGCAACAGACTTGCATATACGACGATCGTCCACCATTAGAGTGACTGCCATTCAACTGCTTTTGACAAGATGGATTTTAACCTTGGAGGTGTTAACTTCCTGTACATTGCCACATGTTCTGCTGCTGATATACCCAGCTTGTTGCCCCACATTATCGTGTGTTTATAGCTCGAGGCACCATTCCCACATGCTCTACTTCTGATACACCCAGCTTGTTGCCCCACATTATCGTGTGTTTATAGCTCGAGGCACCATTCCCACATGCTCTGCTGCTGATACACCCAGCTTGTTGCCCCACATTATCGTGTGTGCTCGAGGCACCATTCCCACATGCTCTGCTGCTGATACACCCAGCTTGTTGCCCCACATTATCGTGTGTTTATAGCTCGAGGCACCATTCCACATGCTCTGCTGCTGATACACCCAGCTTGTTGCCCCACATTATCGTGTGTTATAGCTCGAGGCACCATTCCCACATGCTCTACTTCTGATACACCCAGCTTGTTGCCCCACATTATCGTGTGTTTATAGCTCGAGGCACCATTCCCACATGCTCTGCTGCTGATACACCAGCTGCTCGAGGCACCATTCCCACATGCTCTGCTGCTGATACACCCAGCTTGTTGCCCCACATTATCGTGTGTTTATAGCTCGAGGCACCATTCCCACATGCTCTGCTGCTGATACACCCAGCTTTTGCCCCACATTATCGTGTGTTTATAGCTCGAGGCACCATTCCCACATGCTCTACTTCTGATACACCAGCTTGTTGCCCCACATTATATGCTTGTTGCCCACATTATCGTGTGTTATAGCTCGAGCACCATTCCCACATGCTCTGCTGCTGATACACCCAGCTTGTTGCCCACATTATCGTGTGTTTATAGCTCGAGGCACCATTCCCACATGCTCTGCTGCTGATACACCCAGCTTGTTGCCCCACATTATCGTGTGTTATAGCTCGAGGCACCATTCCCACATGCTCTGCTTCTGATACACCCAGCTTGTTGCCCACATTATCGTGTGTTTATAGCTCGAGGCACCATTCCCACATGCTCTGCTGCTGATACACCCAGCTTGTTGCCCCACATTATCGTGTGTTTATAGCTCGAGGCACCATTCCCACATGCTCTACTTCTGATACACCCAGCTTGTTGCCCCACATTATCGTGTGTTTATAGCTCGAGGCACCATTCCCACATGCTCTGCTGCTGATACACCCAGCTTGTTGCCCCACATTATCGTGTGTTTATAGCTCGAGGCACCATTCCCACATGCTCTACTTCTGATACACCCAGCTTGTTGCCCACATTATCGTGTGTTTATAGCTCGAGGCACCATTCCCACATGCTCTGCTGCTGATACACCCAGCTTGTTGCCCCACATTATCGTGTGTTTATAGCTCGAGGCACCATTCCCACATGCTCTGCTGCTGATACACCCAGCTTGTTGCCCACATTATCGTGTGTTTATAGCTCGAGGCACCATTCCCACATGCTCTGCTGCTGATACACCCAGCTTGTTGCCCCACATTATCGTGTGTTTATAGCTCGAGGCACCATTCCCACATGCTCTGCTTCTGATACACCCAGCTTGTTGCCCCACATTATCGTGTGTTTATAGCTCGAGGCACCATTCCACATGCTCTGCTTCTGATACACCCAGCTTGTTGCCCCACATTATCGTGTGTTTATAGCTCGAGGCACCATTCCCACATGCTCTGCTTCTGATACACCCAGCTTGTTGCCCCACATTATCGTGTGTTTATAGCTCGAGGCACCATTCCCACATGCTCTGCTTCTGATACACCCAGCTTGTTGCCCCACATTATCGTGTGTTTATAGCTCGAGCACCATTCCCACATGCTCTGCTTCTGATACACCAGCTTGTTGCCCCACATTATCGTGTGTTTATAGCTCGAGGCACCATTCCCACATGCTCTACTTCTGATACACCCAGCTTGTTGCCCCACATTATCGTGTGTTTATAGCTCGAGGCACCATTCCCACATGCTCTGCTTCTGATACACCCAGCTTGTTGCCCCACATTATCGTGTGTTTATAGCTCGAGGCACCATTCCCACATGCTCTACTTCTGATACACCCAGCTTGTTGCCCCACATTATCGTGTGTTTATAGCTCGAGGCACCATTCCCACATGCTCTGCTGCTGATACACCCAGCTTGTTGCCCCACATTATCGTGTGTTTATAGCTCGAGGCACCATTCCCACATGCTCTACTTCTGATACACCCAGCTTGTTGCCCCACATAGCTCGAGGCACCATTCCCACATGCTCTGCTGCTGATACACCCAGCTTGTTGCCCCACATTATCGTGTGTTTATAGCTCGAGGCACCATTCCCACATGCTCTGCTGCTGATACACCCAGCTTGTTGCCCCACATTATCGTGTGTTTATAGCTCGAGGCACCATTCCCACATGCTCTGCTGCTGATACACCCAGCTTGTTGCCCCACATTATCGTGTGTTTATAGCTCGAGGCACCATTCCCACATGCTCTGCTTCTGATACACCCAGCTTGTTGCCCCACATTATCGTGTGTTTATAGCTCGAGGCACCATTCCCACATGCTCTGCTTCTGATACACCCAGCTTGTTGCCCCACATTATCGTGTGTTTATAGCTCGAGGCACCATTCCCACATGCTCTGATACACCCAGCTGTTGCCCACATTATCGTGTGTTTATAGCTCGAGGCACCATTCCCACATGCTCTGCTGCTGATACACCCAGCTTGTTGCCCCACATTATCGTGTGTTTATAGCTCGAGGCACCATTCCCACATGCTCTACTTCTGATACACCCAGCTTGTTCCCCACATTATCGTGTGTTTATAGCTCGAGGCACCATTCCCACATGCTCTGCTGCTGATACACCCAGCTTGTTGCCCCACATTATCGTGTGTTTATAGCTCGAGGCACCATTCCCACATGCTCTGCTTCTGATACACCCAGCTTGTTGCCCCACATTATCGTGTGTTTATAGCTCGAGGCACCATTCCCACATGCTCTACTTCTGATACACCCAGCTGTTGCCCCACATTATCGTGTGTTTATAGCTCGAGGCACCATTCCCACATGCTCTACTTCTGATACACCCAGCTTGTTGCCCCACATTTGTGTTTATAGCTCGAGGCACCATTCCCACATGCTCTGCTGCTGATACACCCAGCTTGTTGCCCCACATTATCGTGTGTTTATAGCTCGAGGCACCATTCCCACATGCTCTGCTGCTGATACACCCAGCTTGTTGCCCCACATTATCGTGTGTTTATAGCTCGAGGCACCATTCCCACATGCTCTGCTGCTGATACACCCAGCTTGTTGCCCCACATTATCGTGTGTTATAGCTCGAGGCACCATTCCCACATGCTCTGCTGCTGATACACCCAGCTTGTTGCCCCACATTATCGTGTGTTTATAGCTCGAGGCACCATTCCCACATGCTCTGCTGCTGATACACCCAGCTTGTTGCCCCACATTATCGTGTGTTTATAGCTCGAGGCACCATTCCCACATTGCTCTGCTCTGATACACCCAGCTTGTTGCCCCACATTATCGTGTGTTTATAGCTCGAGGCACCATTCCCACATGCTCTGATACACCCAGCTTGTTGCCCCACATTATCGTCTCGAGCTCTGCTGAGCTTGTTGCCCACATTATCGTGTGTTTATAGCTCGAGGCACCATTCCCACATGCTCTACTTCTGATACACCCAGCTTGTTGCCCCACATTATCGTGTGTTATAGCTCGAGGCACCATTCCCACATGCTCTGCTGCTGATACACCCAGCTTGTTGCCCCACATCGAGGCACCATTCCCACATGCTCTGATACACCCAGCTTGTTGCCCACATTATCGTGTGTTTATAGCTCGAGGCACCATTCCCACATGCTCTGCTGCTGATACACCCAGCTTGTTGCCCCACATTATCGTGTGTTATAGCTCGAGGCACCATTCCCACATGCTCTGCTGCTGATACACCAGCTTGTTGCCCCACATTATCGTGTGTTTATAGCTCGAGGCACCATTCCCACATGCTCTGCTGCTGATACACCCAGCTTGTTGCCCACATTATCGTGTGTTTATAGCTCGAGGCACCATTCCCACATGCTCTGCTGCTGATACACCCAGCTTGTTGCCCCACATTATCGTTCCCACATGCTCTGCTGCTGATACACCCAGCTTGTTGCCCCACATTATCGTGTGTTTATAGCTCGAGGCACCATTCCCACATGCTCTGCTGCTGATACACCCAGCTTGTTGCCCACATTATCGTGTGTTATAGCTCGAGGCACCATTCCACATGCTCTGCTGCTGATACACCCAGCTTGTGCCCCACATTATCGTGTGTTTATAGCTCGCACCATTCCCACATGCTCTGCTGCTGATACACCCAGCTTGTTGCCCCACATTATCGTGTGTTTATAGCTCGAGGCACACCATTCCCACATGCTCTGCTGATAACCCAGCTTGTTGCCCACATTATCGTGTGTTATAGCTCGAGGCACCATTCCCACATGCTCTGCTGCTGATACACCCAGCTTGTTGCCCCACATTATCGTGTGTTCATAGTTCGAGGCACCATTCCCACATGCTCTGCTGCTGATACACCAGCTTGTTGCCCACATTATCGTGTGCTCATAGTCGAGGCACCATTCCCACATGCTCTGCTGCTGATATACCCAGCTTGTTGCCCCACATTATCGTGTGTTTATAGCTCGAGGCACCATTCCCACATGCTCTGCTGCTGATACACCCAGCTTGTTGCCCCACATTATCGTGTATAGCTCGAGCACCATTCCCACATGCTCTGCTGATACACCCAGCTTGTTGCCCCACATTATAGCTCGAGGCACCATTCCACATGCTCTGCTGCTGATACACCCAGCTTGTTGCCCCACATTATCGTGTGTTCATAGCTCGAGACACCATTCCCACATGCTCTGCTGCTGATACACCCAGCTTGTTGCCCCACATTATCGTGTGTTCATAGCTCGAGACACCATTCATTAATCAAGATGTTTCTTGTTCAGAAAATTTCTTTGTGAATTGATTTATTTGTGATGTGTGGCGTTTGGTTACAAAAGTTGAAAAAAATATGATAACATAAAATGTATTTATAAAATTATACTTAACTAGCAGGACCTGTGGATATATCACAGTGTAGGTGCATGGTGTAATGATTAGAATCATAGGAAATGGACTCATCGACCTGAGTTCAAATCCTGGGAGAGGCTGTTTGCATTTCACATAGCATTAATACCCTTGGGAAAGGTATGCATCCAACTACTCTCCCTCCATCTATAGGTAAATAGTAGGACAGACTAAGTTCTTTAAC
Source organism: Doryteuthis pealeii (assembly GCA_023376005.1). Lineage (NCBI taxonomy): Eukaryota > Metazoa > Mollusca > Cephalopoda > Myopsida > Loliginidae > Doryteuthis > Doryteuthis pealeii. The sequence continues at coordinate 29,057,464 of CM042161.1, read as the reverse complement.
CTTGGCTAGGTAACCAGTCTAGGAGAAGAAAAACTCTGAATTAAAACCTGTTAAACTCCGCTTAGAAATTGATTGGTGTCATATCTGCTTGTATGTAGGGGTTGGTAAATATATATATATATATCACAGTATGATAATTTAATTATTACAACATTTGATATGTTTACTTAAGAGCTATTGGAAATAGTACAATATGTAAAAAATAATCTTGATTTAATTCTCTCTCACTATTTTTTTCTTTCTTTCCTTTTTTCATCTTTTCATTATGTTCAATTAAAACAGATTAGAGTTATCATTTCCACATGCTCACCCCCTTTTCTCTATCTTTCCCCTACCCTCTTTCTTTCTTATTATATTTTTTCTGTGTAGCATATCTTTTTTCTTTCCTTTCTTTCTTTATAATAAAAATGGAATGGTCCATGGTGAAATGAAAATGACAGACCAAAACATAACGGCTTCCTCAAAGTGAAACAAACCAGGGGAGATTACACTCATTTATGTTGCTAATGTTCAGATTACCCAGTATTGTCTACTCAGTAATGGACTCAGCTACCTGAATTCAAATTCTGGGTAAGGCTGTTTGCATTGCACATAACGCTAATACACTTTAGAAAGGTAGGTATTTATATTTTTCCTTCTCCTCGACAATTCTCCATGGGTAAAAGTGTGACACAAGGTTGTAAGTATAGGACATTCAGCGAGGATTGAACTTGCTATTCAGTAGCAATGGATCTGTGAGACTAGCACCCTGAGAAAGGTATGAATCCAAATATTCTCCCTCCAGCTATGGGTAAATAGTAGGGCAGACTGGGCTCTTTAACTTTGGTATGGCAACTGGTCTCAGAGAAGGAAAGCTCTGAATTTGACTCAGCTGTAGACGATGATGGATGGTCTAGGCTATTCCTACTTGAGATATTACATATGTAATGCCCCTATGACCAACCAGTTGTGGGACCAGCGAAGTCATGAAGTTTGCCTATAAATAAGTACACACCAAACAATTCTTTTTTTCATAAAAATGTTAATTTTTTTTCTAAACCAAAGATGCTAGGATTTTATTATTTAGTCCAGCATTCACTCAAAACGGATATGATTAAGTATGTCTTATTTCCAAACTCTAAAGGCTCCGGTTTAGCTCAGTCTGTAGAGCATCCGCCTATGAATCGCAAGTTCTGCATTCGATACTGGCCCTCGCCAAATCAGTGCATGTGTAGTACAGCTTGGGTTATCTGATCTGTGCGGTAAAACATCTGGGAGCTGACGGTAGTTGTGGCGCTCCAATTCAGCAAAACAATCACCCTGGTCTAGCGCGAGCGAAAAAGGGATAGACTCACTCGCTGTTTGGCTGATACTGACCGTAATTAGACTCAACTATTTAAAAAGTGGAAATATTGTAACCAAAATTTCAGGGGAGGTAATTTCTTAAATTTTTCTTTAGAGTTATTTCCCTTAGATTCTACTTGGCTGAAGTGATGGTGACGGTTTAAAAAAAAAAAGAAAAATTAAGAAAAAAAGAAGAAAAAACTTATGAAAGATCAACAACAACCACAGAAAAAAATGCCATTCTTTTGGTATATATGATATGTAATAGGGAATAGTTTGTAGGTAAGTAGTTTGCTTTTAAACAAATTGTTAGAATGCAAGACAATAGTTGGTAATCTTTACAGGTGTATTTTTGTAGAACTAATATTTTTTATCTACTCGAAAAACTTGAGGCAGTCATAAATCAAGGTACTCCTTATATATATATATATATATATATATATATATATATATATATATATATACTAAAGCTGAGCGAATCAATTTTAATCAATTTAAAACTTTTTTTTTACTGTTTAGTTTAATGGCACGAAGGTTATACTAAATTATTCCTTACTTTTAAGATTGAGTTATGTTTGAAAAAGCAACATTTTAATTGGTTCTAATTAGTCGTAATTTAATTAAATGACAAGTCTCTTACTCACATTCTGCCTATCACTTTCCCCTTCTCTATGTATATCATGATCACCTCCTCGTCATATAAGTTGGTTTCTCATTGAAAGAGAGAGAGAGAGAGAGAGAGAGAGAGAGAGAGAGATTTGTATGTTAAGTTTCATTAGCCGCGAGCTTCAACATCTTGGTCTTAATGAATTTGAATTAGGGAACCTTTCTTAGAAATCTTACAAAATGATTTTAATGTTTAAAAAAAATTAATTCCCCGGTCTTATTTATTTAAAAAAAATCGAATTCGCTTTGCAAACTCACTTTTCCCTAATCCTAATTATCTACCTAGAGCTCAATCGGTGACCCAAGGGGTCACGTGTTTTGTCTAGTATATATATATTCAGCGTATGAATAGCACAGGGATCAGTGCGGTAAAGTGAGGAGCTGATAGTAGATATAGCGCTCCACCTCAGACGCTAAAAAATAATTTCCTTGGGAGTCCATCCCTCGCTGTTTGGCTGATACCGATATTAGGCCACCTTGCTGACTTTCTTATACACACACACACACACACACACACATATATATATATATATATATATATATATATATAAGTTTTGTTATGTGACCAATGGGAGAAAATTAAATATTTTATAAAAAAGAATGGATTATGTTTAAAAAAAATTGAATTATTATTTTACATTTGCGACACGTGTAATTATTACAACGTTTAATGTTTGCTTAAGAGCTATTACTAAAATAGATCAATATGTAAAAAGTATAATAATCTTTCTCTGAGTTTTTTGAGATGAGGCTTGATAATTAGTATTATTTGAATTATTCGGACCATTGTCCTCATCTTTATTGTTATCTGTACAACGTTTCGGGCGATGTGCCCTCCGGCCTTCTTCCGGTATTTCTTGTTGGACTCGGGAGCCTTCTCGAACTCGGGAACCTTCTTGTCGTAACCCATCACGGAACTTTGAACCCAACCCTTTATTCAGTCAACAGGGGTATCCAGTTCTCATTCTGCCAACCATAGCTGGGGTTAAGCTATGTTAAGCATTATTCTATGTTGACCAGGATTGAACCTGCAGTCTAGAGATAATTGTCACTTGTAATCCAACGCCTTTATCCTCTACGCTATGTGTCCAATTGGACAATTCAGTATGAATTTTGGCAACTTATAAACCTAATGTTTTGTTTTACCTAGAATATCTACCTTTTGACTTATGTATGATTTTTTACCTTGACTCATATTGTATTTTCTTTATTTCCTTAATCTAATCTAACCTTTTTAATCATAGGTTCCCATATTGTATTCATCTCTATACTTGGTCTACTTAAGAGGTTACTATAACCTATCATATTTTCATCTTTTTATTATGTTCGGTTGAAACAGATTCGCATTATCACTTCCGTGCGCTCACACCTTTCTCTATCTTTCCTCAACTCTATTTCTTTTTCTTTCTTTCTTTCTTTCTTATTATATTTTTTTGTGTAGAATGTCCTTTTTCTTTCCTTTCTTTCTTTATAATAAAAACGGAATGGTCCATTATTTAGCAGAGGTGACGACACTCATAAGAGGTAAGTATTCAGCGGATAAGCAACACCAGATAATCAGGATTTACATTTTTTACATTTTATCTTTTATCATTTTCAACCAGAGGGTATTGCAAGATGATAACAGTCGTACAATCAAGGAATACGAGTATTAATATATAGATTTGCATTTCATTTTGGACGATTTGGACGGGTTCATTTTTAAGCAGAGGTATTACAAGATGATAACGTCCGTACAATACACGAGTCTATATATATATATATATATATATATATATATATATATATATCCTCAATCTCATCACCATAATCATCAAGTCCTGTTGACAGCATGGATTCCCATGACTCTTTCTCACCACCCGCCCCACTAATGTTCATCCTTCCTGGCAAGTTGTCATAACAACATTTAGTGTTCGCACATTTAGCTGTTGTATAGAAGTTTTTTTTTTTTTTTTTTTTATAGTCGGCCAACACTTGTATGTCCAGGTGTAAGTGTCCACAGGAAAACGTCACTTACGGCCTCGTCCAGGATTTGAACTCAGGTCGACGAGTCCATTTCTTATGACTCTAACCATTCCACCATACACCTCGAACTATGCCTCGTCATATATCCCCATCATCACCGATCATCAAAATCATCATCATTATATATTACATTATTTTCTACCTACGTGTGTCAAGCCCTGTCATCACCTCAGATAAATAATGGACCATATCGTTGTAAATGTGAAGAAAGGAAAGATGCAAGCACTCGAAATCCCCCGAAAATTAATCTAAGCCCTGTCTTATTTTCAAATGAATTGCCATAAATGAGGTTTTGAATAAAAGAACTTGTTAATGGTAAATTAATGTAGATCGTTTTTCGTAATTTCTGTTTATTTGGAGATTTCGTATTTTTCTATTTCTTAATGTCGTTTTTTGATATATGAAGAATAAGACATCTTCCGAAAATCAGCCCTGGTGTTATATTTCGGGATGAAAATTAATAAAAGCCCTGTCTTATTTTCAGGGAGACACGGTATCTGAGTTTGGTGACGAGCCAAGACGTATCCTGCTGTGCCTGATGCTGAGCGTCTACTGGGAATTCGATCGAGCGCCAATTAAGAAGATAAATGAATTAAAAAAAAAAAAGAGAGGCTCTTTCTTTTCTTATCTCTTTTTTTTTTCTTTTTAGTAAAACGCTAAGCAGTGCCCGTTTGCAGCTGTTGTTAATCTGTTCCAGAGACAAGAGAAGAAAAATGGTTGTGTATAATCAATTTGAGATTATAGTTTGGTTTGGTTTCGATAAGCAAGAAAATCCGAACCACCTGGAAACAATGCGAGAAAAAGAACTTAACCCCCACTCCACCGGAAAAAAATCAGGAGAGAAACCAACTCAATCCAAACTATTGAAAAAAAAAAATTCTTTTTATTAAAAAAACAAAACTCACCGGTCCCATTTTCCGTGTTGTGAACCTTCAGGCCACCCACACAGTCACCAAGAGTAAACAATTAAAATGGTGCAGTCGGGTAAATAGCAGAAAGGAATTAATTTTCTCGCCTGGTCAATAGTTAATGAAAGGGCATTGGACTAATATACCGGCTGAAATCCCTTTTCATAACACAGGTAAGAGGGACCTTTTTCAAGAAGCGAGGTGCATGCAACATGGTTCCCAATAAGGTCGATCGCATTACTAAAAATATTCGAGGTAATTTTACGTTGAAGGTGGTCACATCAAGCCCTAGCAACTATATAATTGTCCCGACCCTATTTGTCTTTATAGTAACGCCCATGAGTGATAGTACCTATTATGTTCCCATATATGGGTTAAATAGACAAAAAATGAGTTAAAAAACTGAGTTTGAAAAAAAATTAAATACCAAACAAGAATGAATAAAACAAAACTATTTTTGCAATAGCTCTTAATTAAACACACCAAACGTTGTAATAGTCAAATTATCATACCGTGGTATATCCACTGTTCCCGCTAGTTAGAAATAATACCTTTATCACCATCAGAGTTTAGTATCTGTACCTGTGGAAATGTAATTAAAAACTAAAATAATCTGGATACTTTGTTCTATCTAACTCCTAAAAATGCAAAAAATGGTAGTAATGCAGGATAGCGCGCAAGATATAATATCATTAGATTACATATAAAAAAGCATTACATTTCATTACATTTCACAGAAAAAACTGAAATCTTTGAGACATTAGGATATGGGTTAGGGTACGTCTTGGGGTTAGTTTTAGTATTAGTGTTAGGGTTAGTGTAATGGTTAGGCTACTTCGGGAGTTTCCGTAATCTAATGCTAGCATTGCATTTGATTACATTTCACGGAAAACCCGAAACCTTTGAGACGCTAGGTTAGGGTTTAGGTAAGTGTTAAGGTTAGTTTTAGTTTTAGGTTTCGTATTAGTGTTAGTGTAATGGCATAAAATAACCCAAGTGTTGACATGTCGTAAAGTTTATCCAACCAACCATCCAACCAAAATTGCTCACTTCAGAAACAAAGCGCTGTTAAAGAATTGTTAAAAACACCTACTTGACCCAAATTAAACTGATCTTTCTTTTTTTGTTCTTTTCTTTTCTGAGAATTTTATTCTAAGCCAATGTTTCCCGCCTTTTTTGTCGATTGTTATGCACGAATTCATCCGCGAGAATTGTTAAACAAAAAAACAAAAAAACACTCCCCCCAAAAAAACAACAAAAAACAAAACAAAAACAAACAACAACAACAACAGGTGCAATAATTGGTCGTTTCAGATGTTTCTGTGTTTATGGCGGTAATATTTCAAATGTTCTAACACGCCACTTGAATGCTGTCATCAAGTGTACAACGGCCAAACATCACTAGAAGGAAAGCGCCATGTAATTCTTCCCACCAAACACGACAGAATACAAAACAAGAAAATTTGTTATCAAATTTCATTGAATAGAAATCCATTCAAAATCAAATCGATGACAACGGGAAAACTGGGAGAAAACTTGAAACAAACGAAACCCAATTTCACTTAAACATATCAAACGTTGTAATAATTAAATTATCCTACTGTTGTATATCCACAGATCCAGCTAGTTATTAATATAGACACTATTAATTACTAGCAGGACCTGTGGATATACAACAGTAGGATAATTTATTTATTACAACGTTTGGTATGTTTACTTAAGAGCTATTGCTAAATACTTCAATATGTAAAGTCGTCGGGGTGGCCTAAAGTCGGTATCCGCCAATCAGCGAGGGAGTCTATCCCCTTTTCGCTAGCGCTAGACCAAGGAGATTGTTTTTTGCGTCTGAGGTGGAGCGCCACGCCTACCATCAGCTTCTTACCTTACCGCACAGACCCCTGTGCTACTTATACGCTGAGTTGATGAGGGCCGGTATCCAACCAGGAACCTTGTGGTTCTTAAGTGGGCGTTCTACCGACAGACCTAGACCGGCCCTAAGTTTAATAATCTTCATTTAACTCTCTCTCTTTCTCTCTTTTCTTTCTTTCCTTTTTTTCATCTTTTCATCATGTTCGATTGAAACAGATTAGTATTATCTCTTCCATGCGCTCACCTCCTCTTTCTATCTTTCCCCTTTCTTTCTTTCTTATTATATTTTATTGTGTAGAACGCCCTTTTCCTTCCCTTTCTTTCTTTATAATAAAAACGGAATGGTCCATTATTTAGCTGAGGTGACCACACTCATAAGAAAAAAGAATTCGTCGGATAAGCAACACCAGATAATTTTACATTTTTGCATTTCATCTTGGACCATTTGGGCGGTCTCATTTTTAACCAGAGGGTGTTGCAAGCTGATAACGGTCGTACAAATAAGGAACAGGAGTATCAATATTATAGAAAAGAGTTTATTAGTCTGTCCTCTGTAGATTTGATGTTCGGATCCGAAAATCGTGTCACCCCTCACAAAAAAGAAATTACATAAAAGAATATGTGAACACCTTCAACGTAAAATTACCTCGAATATTTTTAGAAATACGATCGACCTTATTGGAAGCCATGTTGCATGCACCTCGCTTCTTGAAAAAGGTCCCTCTTACCTGTGTTATGAAAAGGGATTTCAACCGGTATATTAGTCCAATGCCCTTTCATTAACTATTGACCAGGCGAAAAAATTAATTCCTTTCTGCTATTTACCCGAGACTGCACTATAATTACATAAAATAAGCCAATAAAAAACATTATTTTCAATGTTCCATTGTCTTTTTTGTTTATAATCATTTGTTTGTACACAATTCTAGAACATCAAGTATTCCTATCTATTACAAATAATGGTAATTATTAACTTTTGTTTAGTAAATTAGGGTGTCCCAGAAAAAACAGAACCCACAAATTTTGTGATAAAACTGTTAATTTTCCCATTAAACAAATAAATTAGGGATAGGGTTAGTTTAATGGGAAAATAAATAAATAATTGGGTTCTGTTTTTTTCTGGGTCACGCTATACAAGCTGACCCAGAAAAAGCAGAACCCAAATTATTTATCTATTTTCCCATTAAACTAACCCTATCCCTAATTTATTTGTTTAATGGGAAAATTAACAGTTTTATCACAAAATTTGTGGGTTCTGTTTTTTCTGGGACACCCTAATTTACTAAACAAAAGTTCATAATTACCCAAATAATTTGCAAACAGTTGTGTTATATACCCTCATCGGGTATATACATGAGAAAATGACTTCAGAGAGTTCTCGGTGCTGAGAGAGAGAGAGAGAGAGAGAGAGAGAGAGAGAGAGAGAGAGAGAGAGAGAGAGAGAGAGAATTTAGAGACTTACTTGGATGGAGATCTTACTTGCTTCTTGCTAACTTCATTACTATCTTGTCTGGCTGTTTCCTCTTCTTCTTCTCTGGCCAACATCTCATCTAGTTGATGTCTTCTAACTAAGAGTTTCTTCTAATGGCTTCTGTTGGACTTATTTTAGGCAATTAATTGAATGAACTACAAGACTTATTTTTTGATCAAGTTTTTTTTTATTTAGCCCATGTTTTTCCGCGCGGATGAGAGATCAACCTCGCTGCAGCACGTCTGCTCTGCTTCCACTCCCTGATCTTAAAGTTAATAAGCCTTTATTCAGCTACAGGATCTGTCAACAATTTATGACACACACATAAATTGTAACAGTTGTATGGTTTAAAATATTCCTATCTGATAAGAATAATTTTCACACACGGTTGTAGGATGTGACACAAGGTCGCAAGTATGGGACATCCAGTAAGGACCAAACTCGCTATTCAGTAGAAATTTTCATACAATTGTATGGTTTCACGTATTCCTGTGTACAAGTAATTCCTGTGTTCAAGTAATTATTTCTATATAATAAGAACAGCCATTTGTTTGCACTCAGTTATATGGTTTTAAGTAACACTAATAAATTTGACCCATAGATGAGACCCTCACAACAAGCAATTATAAGTTATATGTTATAAGTTAACTTATATTATAAGTTATAAGTTATGCAGTTACTGATAAAAATAATCATTTGTAAACATTAATACCTTCAAGTAACTATTCTTAATACAAATAATTTGCTCACAATTATATGGTATCAAGAATTCCTATCTAATACTAATAATTTATACACAATCATATAGTTTAAAGAAACTATTCCTATTTAATAGTATCATTTGTTTGCACAGTTATATGGTTTCACGTATTCCTTTCTAACGCCAATAGTTTACAAGCAATCATATAGCTTCAAGTAACTAATAATAATGATATTCCTTAGCAAACATTTATAACTTCAAATAAATATTCAAAATAGAAATAATTTAAATGGCTTCCAATATTCCTATCATTGATATAATTCTGTTTAATTATAATTATTTATTTGCACACAATTATATGGTTTCATGTATTCCGATCCAATACTAATAATTTTCAATAATTTTCAAAGAAAATCTATTTTACCCATAGATGGGACCCTAACAGGTACTAGAGTTAGAATGGACCTGAGAGTAATGGCAATGAAATGGTGACTCCAAATCCCCCCAAATCTCCTTAACTGGAACCATCAGATGCAGTTTCCACCCAGGATAAAAAACAAATGATCTTCTGCCACATTCTTTTCATGGCGGAGGGGTTAGGTAAATACAGAAAAATACATATGCTGTACTACTTATTATCCCATTCATTTCATTTGGTCACCCTAAGAAATGGGACACGACCTCCTGGGGGGGGGGGAGCTATGTCATTCCTGGCTGAGAACTAATGATTAAGGGCTTTCTTTCTTTTATTCTTTTTCCTTTCTCTCATTCTTTCTCTTTTGTTTCGTTTCATTTCTTTCCTTTTCTCTTTTTCTTTCCTTTTCTCTTATTTCTTTACTTCTTTCTTTCTCGTTTCTTTCTTTCCTTCTTTCTCTTCTTTCTTTCCTTCTTTCTTTTTCTCTTCTTTCTTTTCTTCTTTCTTTTTCTCTTTATTTCTTTTTTCTTTTTCTTTTTTCTTCTTTCTTTCTTTCTTTCTTTCTTTTTCGTTTATGCGACATACATCATTTTTAGGTCATGTTCTGCACATAATCTATTGTTTGCTTCTTCGCATGTTATTTTTTTTGTTTGTACGAAGAATTTTTTTCTTTACGATGCGAATTTCTTGTCTATTGACTATTAAACAAGACAGCATCTTCCAGACACAACAACTTTCTCAACAATTTTGAATCCCCCCCTGCCATATCTGCAAATTGTTTTCGCCATTTCTAAGCAGATTTTGTCCACCATTTTTCTTTTTGTTTCTTTGAACAAAATGAAAATATTTACCATATATAGTCATGTGGAGGTTGAATTTTGAAGACCTAATTTTAGGGTTAAAATTTGATCCCGACCTGTACAGAGGTATATAGATTTGGACGGGTGATATATATCCTGATCTACGAAAAACAACTAGAAGACATGAACGTCTACATCTGAAGATCATAAAAAAGAAAATCTAGAACATATATAAAGGGCAGTTGTGTGTATCTATATGGCCGGAGGAAACTTTGCTATTTTCTGAATTTTTTAGATGAGGCTTGATGATTAGTATTATTTGTATTACTCGGACTATTGTCCTCATCTTCATTGTTATCTGTATAACGTTTCGGCCGATGTGCCCTTCGGCCTTCTTCAGGTATTTCTTGTCGGACTCGGGAACCATCTTTTCGGACTCGGAGAACCATCTCGGACTCGGGAACCTTATTTTCCAACTCGGAAACCTTCTTGTCGTAATCGGGAACCTTTTTGTTGTAATCGGGAGCCATCATGGAACTTTGAATCTAATCCTTTATTCAGTCCACGGGTGTATCCTGTTCTCATTCCGCTAGCCATAGCTGGGGTAGAGGCGTTAAGTTGTGTTAATTATTATTCTATCTTACTACTGTTCCTGACCAGGATTGAACCTGCAGTTTAAAGATAACTGTCACTCTTAACCTAACTCCTTTATCCACTAGGCCATGTGTGCAATTGTACAGATAACAATGAAGATGAGGGCAATAGTCCGAGTAATACAAATAATACTAAAATAGTTTTGGTCGAGTATTATTATTGTGTGCGTGTGTATTTGCATTCGGATACGGCTAATTGGTTAAGTGGTTATTTTCCAAAGTATCTTAGGTCTTTTACCACATCTAAAGGGACGGCATGCAATTGTGATGTGTATACAAGTTTATGTTTATGTATTTGGTTGGTTATAATGAATCTCTAGGGAATATAAAGTGTTAGTAAATATGATTTAAGAGGGTTGGTAAGTGAGAACTTTGGTAGTGGCAGAAAAAGAAGAAGGGAAGAAAGAAAGAATGGGAAAGAAAGAATAAAGGAAAGAAAGGAGGAAGGGAAAAAAAAAGGGAGGAAGAAAGAAAGAAGAAAAGAAGAAAGAAGAAAAGAAGAAGAAAAGAAATAAGAAAGGAAACAAAGAGGGAAGAAAGAAAAGATTGAAAAAAATAAATGAAAGACAGGAGGGAAGAAAGAAAGAAAGAAAGAAAGAAAGTAAGAAAGAAGAAAGAAAGAAAGAAGGAAATAAAGAAGAAAGAAAAGAAAAAGAAGAAAAGAAAGAAAAAGAAAAGAAAGAAAAAATAATGAAGGAAAGAAAAAAGTGAGGAAAAACAGAAAGAAAAGTAGGAAGGGAGCAAAGAAAAAAAAGAAAGAAAGAAGAAAGAAAAGAAGGATGGAAAGAAGAAAAAAGAAAAAAGAAAGAAGAAAAAAGAAAAAAGAAGGAAATAAAGGAAAAAGAAGAAAAAAGGAAAGAAGAAGGAAAGAAAGAAAAGAAAAAGAAAGAAGAAAAAGAAAGAAAGAAAGAAAGAAAGAAAAAGTTGAGAAAGAAAGAATCAATGAAAGAAGAAAACTAAAGAAAGGAAGAAAAGAACGAAGTAAAGACAGAAGGAAGGAAAGAAAGAAAGAAAGAAGAAAGAAAGAAAGAAAGAAAGAAAGAAAGAAAGAAAGAAAAAAAGAAGAAGAATGAAGGAAGGAAGGAAGGAAGGAATGAAAGAAAGAGAAGAAAGAAAGAAGGAAATAAGAAGAAAAGGAAGAAAGAAGAAGAGAAGAAAGAAAAAGAAGGAATAAAGAAAGAAAAAAGGAAAGGAAGGAAGGAAAGAAAGAAGGTAAGTGAAATAAACGAAGACTAGCAGGATCTGTGGATATACTACAGTATGATAATTTAATTAATAATTAATAATTTATTTTTCAAAATAGTTTCAATATGTAAAAGTATAATAATTTTGATTTAATTCTCTCTCTTTTTTTTTTTCTTTCTTTCTTTTCATCTTTTCATTATGTTCAATTGAAACAGATTAGCGTTATCGTATCCGCGCACCCGATTCCTCTCTTTATCTTTCCCTTACTCTCTTTCTTGTTTTCTGTCTTAAATTTTTCTGTGTAACATGTCCATTTTCTTCTCTTTCTTTCTTTTTGCATTTCATCTTGGTCAATTTGGACGGTCTCTTTTTAAACAGAAGGTGTTTCAAGATAATAACGGTCGTACAATTAAAGAACACGAGAATTAATAAATAGACAAACATCATGTTAGGGTTAGTGCACAAAGGCGAATATTAAAAAAAAATCTCAAACCAGAAACATCTTAAATTTTCTAAAAAAAAAACAAAAAAAGCACCTTTTCAACAAGATCTAACTAAACTGATTCTTTCACCAAAACTGACCAAACAAAACCAAATACCACCATAAAACCTTTACTTTAAAGACTGAAACCAATATGAAAACAAATTCTACATAACCCTTTTTGGCATTAAATGACCCACAGAGGTTGATATGCCGTTAAATAAAACCCCAACTGAAACTCACAAAGGCGAATAGAAAACCAGAAAATATTTATCAAACGGTGAACAGACAAGAAAAGAAAGAAAAGAAACACACACACACACACGTGCGTGCACGCAGAGAGAGAGAGAGAGAGAGAGAGAGAGAGAGAGAGAGAGAGAGAGAGAGAGAGAGAGAGAGAGAGAAGAAATGGTAGATGGTTAACCTTGACATAAATTCCGTCTTGGAAACATGGCAACGTCAAAGAGTTCTACAAATATTTCACACGTTAGGCCACCATGTTTTTTAATTCCATTACTCTTGACTGAATTGTATGTCACCCTGTGACACACCTACCAAGGTCAGGGGCTCAGATAATTAATTCATTATCTATCTCAGAGTATTTATCAGTTTATTCATATATATCTACCTCACACTTTAGTCTCTCTCTCTCTCTCTCTCTCTCTCTCTCTCTCTCTCTCTCTATCTATCTATCTATCTATCTATCTCAGTGTATTATCAGTTTGTTCATATACATCTCATCTCTTTCTATATATCAATCTGGTAGTTAGTGAGTTCGATTCTCAGCTCTTTCTCTCTCTCTCTCTCTCTCTCTCTTCTCTATCTATCCCAGAGTATTTATCAATTTATTCATATATATATTTACCTTAAACTTCACTTTCTTCTCTTCTCTTCTCTATCTATCTATCTATCTATCTATCCAAGAGTATTTATCAGTTTCTCTCTATCTCTATATATATCTCAGTTTGCTCATATCTATATGTCAATCAATCTATTCATATCTAAAGTAAAGGTATGAATTCAAATAATACAAGAAATAATGCCAATTCATCATGAGGGTAGGAAACCTTGTGACATTGTGGCTAATGTGCTGGATTGTGACATCGTATTAAGCGAGTTTGAACCCAGTCTGGTATTACTTTCACTTTTGGACTAATATCCTAGGGGAAATGTATGAATCCTCATTTCCCAGTTAAGTGTTAAATAGTACCACTACTGTTCTTCTACAAGGATGGTTTTGGCATTAAATATGATTTGTCATTTAACCAAACCAAACCAAAACCAAATATAACCAAACTAAACCTATCATCTACGAAATCTAAACAGTTGTTTATAAAGTATGCATTTGCCAAACCCAAGGACAGGATGTGGCACAATGTCAGCTTTATGCGGAGCACAGCTGGTTTTCCTTCACTTAGAACGGTTGCCATGTCAACGCTAAAGAACCAATAACCAGGGAGAAAAGCGCTTGGTTCATAGCTTTCTTCTCAAGGATATTTGTGCGAAATTAAACGCAAATTCTTTGCCAGGCTGGTTGGTTGGTTGGTTGGTTGGTTGGATACTACGGCATGTCAAACCTTGGGTTATTTTATGCTGAAGATATTTTGTTATATTCATTCATGTTGGGCATTCAATTTTTTTCAAACTCATTTTTAAAACACATTTTGTAAACTCATTTTTAAAATCTATTTAACCCATAGATATGACCCTAACAGGTACTACCACCCGGGTCAGGGTGGACCTGAGAGTAATGCCGATGAAGGGTTACTTTATACTGTCCAGAGCTCCAAATTGGAATCTCCCCATTAAATGCAGTCTAACGTCATACCCAGGACAATAAGACCTACAGCCACCACCTTCTAGGGTTTGGGATTTGCGATAAGGGTCAGGGCTTGACGTGACTAGCTGATTTATTGGAGAAGGTCTCTCTAACCGCTTGGGTAGCCTATATAAGGGGTTTTGGTCAGGATTTGAACTAGGTTTGCCGAATCTTTTTCTTACGTTAATAACCGTTACGTAACAGACGCCACCCGTTCTTTATGACTTCTGATTGAAATAAGATTTATATATTCATTAGTCAAATTCATTTGACCCAAATATGTTTGTATCAAATTACATTAAATGAAAACTCTATAGAAGAATGCAAAGTCATAATAAAACTATTTCTAAATGACGTAAAAATGTCAGCAAAGAAAGGTAATTACATCGAATATACCATATAGCTGAAGTTTCTTTTAAAAAAAAAAGTTTTATGTCACATTCATTGTAAGCAAAAATTCGATATCCTTTTTTTTTATTCTTTAAAATTTCCGTTTCTTTTCTGTATACCTAAACATTTTTTAATTCTTTTTTAATGAGTAAAAGGAAGTTTATGAGGAAACAGCCCAAGTTTCATGAAGGAGGGCATCCCGGAAGTGAATGCGTCCTAATTATTTCCACGGAAACTACAACAGACACAGGGTGAAAAATCATTAACTTGTGGGATTTATTTTAGAAGCTAAAGGTTATCGCTAAGTTCTTACCAGTTTATCCCACAAAAATGCCCCCTTGCAAAAAATAAAAAAGGGTACTGATGCACGATAGTGCACAAGAGATAGTATTATTACATTAGATCACACACACACACACACACACACACACACACATATATATATATATATATATATATATATATATATATTATATATATGAATAGTGAATGAAAAAATGAGAAAAGTATTGGCATGAAAAGGTGCTCAATGCTGATAAAGCAGAGCAGATTTATAATCAATGGTAATATTATGGTTTTACACTCATAACTTGAAGTTTCATGGTAATCCAATCATCAGATGAGTTCAATGGTTGAGATCTTAAAAACCCAGTCGTGAAAAAAACTCACGTGATATATATATATATATATATATATATATATATATATATATATATATATATATATCGTGAGTAATCTTAATTCTTGTTTTATGTTGTAATTGAAAAATCGTTTTTGTGCACAGAGCATAATATTTTACTGATTTCGATCCTTTTTTAGTGGTAAATTATTGATTATAAGGTGGTACATTGACTTATGAGTGCGACAACTAATGAATTTTCAGATTTACAAGCTGCCACTCGATCGTAGTTAACTAAAATTTGAGGTACAAGCAGATACGCCTTGGTTAATAAGTTCACTTAAAACATTTAAGTTTCAAAATTTATTACACCGTTAATATCATAAATTATTTATAAGTATTATTTATAAAAATTAAACATTAAATAAACTAAAGGAAATAACTAATTACATTCTATTTCATTATATTTTATACAATACAGTGCGATTTTTTCTTATTTAACAAACATAACAAAAAATGAGGGTGTTTTTTGGGGGTAGGGTCTGGAACGAATTAATTGCAATTCAGTTTATTTCAATGAGGTAAATTTATTTGATATACGTGGAAATTGAGTTACGAGCGGAAATAACTAACATTTTATACCAAGGTACCAATGTATATATTTATATATATATATATTGTGGGAAAAATTATGGGTCTACCAGAGTTTCAATCGCAAGTGACGAACGAATGAGGATCTCGAGTTTTACTACAATTATTTATCCTTATTTGCCATTAGATGGGGGGTGGGTGGTTGAGTTTGTACTGATGAGATCATGCCTTGCAATTGAAATCATGGTAGACCCATAACTTTTTTCACAATTATTATAACTTTACTTTTTATAAAGTATTGAGCACCCTTGCATATATTACTAATGCTACTCAAACAGGAACGTTGAAGCGGCCCCCGGGCATTATATATCTATCATCACTAAATAAATAAATAAATAAATATATGGGAGAAATAAGAAGAAATTAATCCGACAGTATGTGGAGAAAGGGAAGACAAACATGGGATGTTGTAGAAAATGGGTGTTAATTGACATCACTACCTACAATAAACATCCATTTTCTACAACATCCCGTGTTTTTCTACCTTTCTCCACACACACACACACACACACACACACACACACACACACATATATATATATATATATATATGTATTTGGGCAGTAAAAAGCCCTCTATCTATGTTCGTTATGTTGATGATATTCTTGTCCTTGTCAACAACACAAATGAACTAATTGAACTCCAACAAACATTCCAAAAAACTCTGTCCTCAATTTTACACATGAACTAAATAATAATAATCAACTCCCGTTCCTTGATGTATTGATTTACACTAACAATAACACTTTTACAACATATCCATATAAAAAACCGTAACTCTTAACTCAACTACTTCAAATTTTAATAGTGAATGCCCTGAAATGTACAAAAAAGCTATGATAAAAAACCTAATATATCACGCAGCACTCATTTCTTCCTCAAAGCCGATATTCTACTCCGAACTCAAAAACATCAAACAGACGCTAGTTAATAACGGATTTCCTAATCACGTCACTGACGAACAAATCAAACAGACCATCCAAAAAATAGACGCTAGCCACAAAGAAAAACATACCACAGCAAATACTTCTTCAAATAACATTTACTATCGCATCCAGATGCACAGGAATTACAAACTTGATGAAATAGCACTAAAAAAATAATTCGGAATAATGTTACTGCAACCACGCCTGATAATAAGGTAAAATTAATTATTTATTATACAAAATTCAAAACAACTAACCTCGTTGTCCGCAACAATTCCTCTCCCCAGATAAGTCGGCTTAATGAGACCAATGTAGTATACAGACTTAAATGTCTTAGGAGATTGCAGTCTCCCAGAAAATGAAAATACGTACATCGGTTTTACCTCAACGACATTGTCACGTCGTCTAACTCTCCATTTAACAGATAAGGGCTCCATTTCACAGCACCTAAAATTACATTCATGCCCCTACTCTAATTACCGAAATATCTTAAGGGAAAATACACACATTCTGCAGAAAAAAAAAATAAACAAAAACTCCAAATACTAGAAGCTTTATACATAAAACAATATTAAACAAAATTAATTTCCAATACAGTACTCACATTTCAAAATGCCTATAACAGTTTTCCTATCAATTCTCTTCCTTTCAGCCTCCACATCCATTAATATAATTTGAAGAACTGGAACACATCACCCCTGATGATGGCGTTCATGTCCCGAGTACTTTCGACACTTCGAAGAAATGCCGAAAGTACTCGGAACATGAACTTTGGTGGACTAATCCACGAATTCCACCCAAATATTAAAACGTTGGCAAGAAAACTTGAAAAAATCGCAAATAAAATTGTTAATTGTTAAATTTTCTGTTGTTCAGTTCAACATGCATACATATATATATATATATAATATATATATATATATATATATATATATATGGCGTTGTGATGGTTGGGTCACTCCATCCGCATGCCTGCAGACAGACTTCCCTGTAAAATACTTTACAGTGAACTCACAGATGGCACACGGGGACAGGAGCCCCCCCCACCAAGCGGTTCGAAGACTATATGAAGACAACACTGAAGAAATGTATCATCAAACCTTCAAGCGTGGAAGGTCTGTCCTCCAGCAGACAGGGTTGGCGAGACGCCTGCCACACAGAAGCTGAGCAGCTCAATAACGAGATAAACAGGACTGCAGAGCAGTGACGTCTTCGTTGTCATTAACAACCAAATGTAGATGAGAATGTGTGTGACTGCATCTGAAAGTCCAGAATTGGACTAACGAGCCACCAGAGGGTCCACAACTGAAGATATGGAGTGACGTCATCGTCGTTTGTGACTTACTCTTCCATCACCCCTATATTTCATTGCTAAATTTTCCTAATTTAACTATTTAGTCAAAATAGGAAGTAAAGAATAAAATTACAGTTATTCTTTCTTATTAACAGATTTCTTTTAAGATTCATCCTCGAGATTTTTGCTCATATTCATTAAGACTAAACCAAACAATTAGAAATCAATAATACTAAGCACATATTTATTAAAATCAATTTTTTTATATCAATATGCAAATTAGCCTTCCCGTTCACACGGTAAACCGCTAATTGTGGTATATATAAATACAATTGCATATTATATTATGTAGATCCTGGTCAACACCGGGGGTCCAGTGGCTTCGGCCCTGGACCTTTACAAGTTAATAGCGTCAATCCCAGGGGGCTATCCCCCCAGGCAATACCTGCCCCCTTGATTTAAAGGGGCAGGGCTGGGTTTATTGCCCAGTGCCTGAGGCGCCCCCTTGAGGGGAATGCCGACGGGATCGACGCAATTTTTCACCCGCCACCCCATGAGTCTCGGTTTGTGGGTGGTCCCACGTAAATAGGGCTTGTGCCTGACCCGTACAAGTGGGGTACGTGGAAAATATCATGTAGATCCTGGTCAACACCGGGGGTCCAGTGGCTTCGGCCCTGGACCTTTACAAGTTAATAGCGTCAATCCCAGGGGGCTATCCCCCCAGGCAATACCTATGGTCTTAACAGTATTAATAATGTCAAACAAATTTATTAGTTTTAAATAAAAATAAAATCATGGACATTGTGACGTAAATAACTAAGGGAATTATGACTTGAGTAGTCATGTAGTTACGGTTACAGACAAACACTCAATCTCCATTATAATAAGATATATATATATATATATATATATATATATATATATATATTTATATATATTTAGCGATGAGGATTATTTCATGTGGAGTTCAACTGTAATGTTGCAGGTTAATCGTAGTGAGAACTGGATGTGCCTAGTATCAGTATGTCAACGGGCGGAACAATATTGAGAATTACTAAAGGAAGATGAAATTTTTTTTTCCTTCACTAATTCACTATTGTATGAAAATAATTATGTAGTATATGATTAGATGTACTAAGAATATGAATTGAAAATGTTAACGTTGTGTTGGAAGAAAATCGAACATAGGGATTTAATGATTAATCATTACTGTATTACTAAAGACGAATTAACGACATTTCAATTTATTTTAATGGGGAAAATTGATTTGAAATACGAGAAAATTGAGTTACGAGTGGAACCAATTAGACTCGTAAGTCAGGTCTTGATGCATTCACATGAAACAGGAATATTCAGGAACCTCACCTCTTCTCCTCTTATCAAACACATAACACACACACACACACACACACACACACACACACACACACACATATATATATATATATATATATATATATATATATATTGTATGAGAATAATGCTATGCTTAGATGTACTAAAATATGAATAGAAAAAGTCACGCTTGTGTGTTGTATGAAAAACGTACATAGGGTTTTAATTATTAAGGATTACTGGGTTGTTAATAACCGGTGAATATTGTCAAAATAATCCAGTTGGGAATAGAAAATATTTCTTTTAATGCTCAAATCCACATGTACAAACTAAAACAATTCGCTTTAAGGACCTTTCTCATGGGATGAAATAATAATATCCAATTAGACACTCCATAGAAATATTTTGCGAAATGAAAGAAATAAAAAAAAAGAATTTTGCTAAGTTATCGTTTCATTCAAGGACAATATGTTTTGAAATGCGGAAATAGGATTAAAACATTGTTACAAGAGATTTTGATATTTCTTGAATACTTGGATCTCCTTTCTTTGGTTCAATTTACTGCATTTACTCATGGAAGTGCGTGGTGTAATGGTTAGAGTCGTAGGAAATGGAATCGTCGACCCGAGTTCGAATCCTGGACGAAGCTATTTACATTTCACATAGCGCTAATACCCTTGGGAAAAGTATGAATCCAACACCATTTATGGGAAAATAGTCTAAAAACTGGAAAAGTAAGAAAAAATACTTCTCATGAAATAAAAAAAATGACATTACTTTTTGACTCACCCTCGTATATATTGCAGTTAAACATCTTTACACATCGTTTCCCAACTTTATTTAACCGTTTTTGCAAAAACAAAACAAAACAAAATAAAAAAAGGAATAAAAGATATAAGAAATACAGAAATAAAAACGTAATTTCCTTTTTGATCAGATGTAAAACTTTAGCGGACTCTTAAAGGTCCCGAAATCATTCATGGATTTCATTTTTAAAGCCAATTTGTCCTTCACATCATGTTTGAATTTTGGTCTTAAAAAATGACACTATGTAACAAAAACATTTTGTTCTTAGATATTACGGGTTACTTCTTTACTAGCAGGATCTGTTGATATACCACAGTGTGATAATTTAATTATAACAACGTTTGTGATGTTTACATAAGAGCTATTGCAAATACTTCAATATGTAAAAAGTATAATAATCTTGTTTTAAGTCAATCTCTCACTCTTTTTTTATTTCCTTCTTTTAATCTTTTCATTATGTTCGATTGAAACAGATTAGCGTTATCGTTTCTGCGTGGTCACTACCTCCCTCTATCTTTTCCCTACTCTCTTCTTTCTTTCTTTCTTTCTTTCTTTCTTTCTTTCGTTTTTTCTTTCTTTCGTTCTTATTATATTTTTTCTGTGTAGTCTGTCCTTGTTCTTCCCTTTTTTATAATAAAAACGGAATGTTTTACTATTTAGCTGAGGTGACGACACTCATAAGAAATAAGAATTCGGTGGAGAAGATAATGAGTATTTACATTTTTGCATTTCATTTTGGACGATTTGGACGGTCTCATTTTCAACCAGATGGTGTTGCAGGATGATAACGGTAGTACAATTAAAGAACATGAGTATTAATATATAGATGTTAGGTGAATCGGCGCGTATCCCTCAAAACCGCAGCTAAAAGCTAACATTTCAAATGCTGATTATCTAGATCTTTCCCATTTCGATGGTTGACAGAAATTTTCTTTTCGGTATATCACGTGGCCTTAAAATCGGAGGAAGTTAAGCTTAGCCAGTTTCTGTTAAATAGTTTGAAATGCTTACCAAGTCAAGTATACACGGTTGTTACACACACTGACAGAATTCTGTCAAACAAGGAAGCATGTCGTATTTAGTTCCGTAGAAATTTGAACGGAGAGCGGAAAAACTTAAGATAGACAAACAACAGTCATATCAAATGTCGTGAAGATAAACCCAGAGCTTTTTTGGGTTACAACCATCGCAGCGCAAAATAGAAAACGGCCCAGTTAAACTAGCCATGACACATTTGGAAATCTCATAAGAAGGTTTGAAAAAAAAATGGATTGAAAATTCATTAAAGTCTGGAAGTTCTGAGCGATAAAAACGAAAAGAAGATTTGCTGACTTTGTAAAAAAAAAAAAAAAAAAAAAAAAAAAAAAACTCATTTAAAAAATGTGTTGGATTTCTGTAAAATAATGAACAGGAAACCCCTAACTAACAGCTGTGAAACTACGCGAGGTACGCGAGATACAACATATCTTGGGTTGACCTCATTTTGGCTGCTTAAGGATGGAATCCAAGTGGCTGAGCAGTCCACAACATGAAACATTCCGCTTTGGTCCTTACTTTGGCTAAACGAACAGTCACAGAGGTTATCCCCTCCGATTAAACGGCTGGCCACGCCAAGCCTTAGCACGTATATAATTGTCTCAACCCTATTGCCCTTATGGCTAGCCTCCACACTTTTTATCCTATACGTGCTAGAAGGCAGTAGCTGAGGACTTTATTTTTCTAGACACGGTGAAGTTCTTGTTCTGGATCTCTCTCTCTCTCTCTCTCTCTCTCTCTCTCTCTCTATATATATATATATATATATATATATATATATATATATGGTTAGGTGGCTCCTTTTTGCTCTCTAATATATTATTGATTTTCCTATTACTTTTGTCCCACCCTGTATTGTAAAGTACAGGGTGATTAAAAACACCCTTATGGGAGACCCTTTATGATATAATTTCATACAGTCCACGTGTTCACCATCTCTGTCAACACATTCTTAGAATCTCCCACGGGTGATTAAAAATGTTAATATTTCTATGGGAGTATCATTATTAGAAAAGCTTAACTGATATACGTAAACCCCCTTGTGAAGATTCCAATAATGGACTGGCAGGGATGGTGAACAGGTGGAGACTTTAAAATCATAACATCATAGAGGAAGTCCCATAGAAATGTTAGTTTTTTTGGTAGGTTGGATTGTACGGCATGTCCCCCCCCCCGTGGATTATTTTATAACGAAGACGTTTTGCTTTATTCCTTCTCATTGGTTATTCATTTTTTTAAACACATCTTTTAAAACTTATCTTTTAATCCAATTGACCCACAGAGGAGACCTCAACAGGTACTACCACTCCAGGTCAGGGTGGATCTGTGAGTAATGGCGACGAAGGTGCACTCCTCACTCCCAAGAAATCTAGAATTGGGACCTCACCACTAGATACAGTTTAAGGTCATATCCAGGACATTACGACCCTCAGCCACCGCCTTCTTGCACATATATGATAAAAAGGGTTGAGGGTTTTCCATAAGGACTATAGGGTCGGGACAATCATATAGGTGCTATGGCGTGAGTGACAAGCCGATTAGTTAGAGGTGGCTTCTCGGATCTACTAGCCTAAGTAAGGGCAAAGTAGAGTTACATGACATGGACTGCTCAGCCACCAGAATTCCGTCTTTAAGCATCACGGGTCACCACCAACAGCCAACAGGTAGCCCCATTATAGGGATTTTGACCAGAGGTCCAGTCGGCGTATTCTATTATCCCAGTCGACAGGATGGATAGAAATGTTATTAAAAAAAAACAACCTTGTATACGTCTAGGTCATGGTAAACTATATTGAAGATTTCGGTTGAGATAATTCCCACCCACAGCTGTTTAGAGGTTGTTTTTTCTCAGGTCAAACGAATCTAAACAATTGTCAGCGAAATATAAGCAAAATCTGATTTTATTTAGTTTGTGAAGAAATTTTTAGATTAGCAAAGTTTTAAATAGAAGTTAACAGTAAACGTAATTATCGTGTTGCATTGAAAAACTCCTTTACGAAATTTCCTGTTTACTCAAATCAAGATTATTATAGTTCACCTGTTTCATAGAAATTTGCTATTTCTGCTTTCAGAAACATTAAAAAAAAACACAACAAAAACAAAACCAAAACAAACAAGGTTTTGCCAATTGTGCCATTCGGCCTTCTTCAGGTGTTTCTTGTCGAATTTGGGAACCTTCTTGTCGAACGTAGTAGCCTTCATGTCATTGTCATAATCGGGAGTTTTCGCGGAACGTCGAACTGAACCTTTTATATTATCCATTGGAGTATATTGTTTTTATTCCGCTAATCATGACCGGGTACATGTATTATGTTATGTTAAGTATTCTAGTTTATTTTCACCTGTAGTCAGGATTGAACCGGCTACCTCTAGATGAACTGTATTAATTTAACCTTTTAATCCATCGCGACATGTATCCAACTGGACAATTCTGACTACAAGCGAAAATAACATAGCTCTTTGGCTACTTTAAGCTGCTCACAGTAGCTCTCCCACAAAGTACAAAAACTGATGGTTTGTTCATTATAATTGAGCAGAAACACTAATAGAACTTTATTTGAATAGAATGAGTTCTGAGGTGAATAAATAGTGAACTTTGAAATATCTCATCATACAAGTAAAAAAAAAAAAAAAAAATTGGTACAGCCGTAAGGTAAATTTGGTAGGCGCACCCTGTATATATATGAAGGCACCCATAGTGTAATTGTTAGCATCGTAAGACATGGACACTGCGGCTCGAGTTCTAATTTTGGACCAGGCTGTTTACATTTCATATAGCGCTAATACATTTGGGAAAAGGTATGCATCTAACTGTTCTCCCTCCAGCTATGAGTAAATAGTAGGGCAGACCGAGCTCTTAAACCTTGGTATTGCAACCGGTATATGAGAAGGCAAACTCTAAATTCAAACCAAAAGGTCTCTCTTTTAATTAGTCAAAACTACTTTGACAGCATTGTAGGGGCTAGAACTCTCATGTGTCCATTGTTTGGTTGTAAAAACTCCCTCTCAATCAGGCTAGACCACGTGGAGTAAACCTTATATAGTTAGTCTCTCGCCACTCAATCAACAGCGACTAAGGAAAATCCCTCACTGAGGGAGCATAGCCGGCTACATCACCGGGGCACCCCCTCAGCAAGGGAGATAATTAATTGTAAGTACTGCTTTCCGGTACTTATTGTATTGTTGTGCCAAATTGCGTTGCATGTTAATAAATTTGGTTAAAAGCAAATGTGCTTTTCCCTAGTTATTTCGATTTGTGTAACCAGATAATATTCTTCATAGTTTGTACACGGATTTTCCTACCCTGGTGACCCCGACGTGATATATATATATATATATATATATATAGTTTTTTTTCACTTATATGTATATATTTTCGCTACTCCTCCTTCGTCATATGTACCCATAAATGGAATACGAATTTTGAACATCTCCTTTTCGACCCATAAACAGAATATGAAAGAAACGTTCGTTAACTAATATTATCGGCAAATGTAAAAACACATACTTTTTGGAAATGGCTATTTGAAATATAAGAACAGAAATAGACGTTTTCCGGCCAAACATGTTATAAATGGCAAAGATAAAGTTAATTAAAATAACAGATGAACCTCAATTAAAAAAAAAAGCAGGAAAAACTCGAGGTGCTAAATATATGTATTTTTTACCAGTCATAAAAATCTATTTTTGTATTATAACCTTCCTATAATTTAAACAACCAAGTTATTTAAAAAATATTTGTTTGGGATGGAGAAATCTAAGAATATTTTCCATATCGTTTTTTTAGTTGCCAGTCAAACTAAAAATGGAATCTTATCATACAATTCAAACCTTTATTTCTCTCTCTCTCTCTCTCTCTCTCTCTCTCTCTCTCTCTCTCTCTCTCTCTCTCATATTGAACTTCATTTGTAAAGGTCGTTGAACTGACGGGGGGGGGGGAAGAAAACATGTAATTTAGACTTCAAGGTTATTAAGTAAACTCCAACATCTGAATATATATTGCATACTACTTTTTTTGAGATGGGGCCTGATAATTTGGATTATTTGGATTATTCGGACTATTGTCCTCATATTCATTGTTATTTGTATAACGTTGTACAGATAACAATGAAGATGAGGACAATAGTCCGATTAATCCAAATAATACATATATTGCATACTCATTCTTGAAATCGACGTATGGACGTATACCTGTCGACATATACTCATCTTGTATTAATCTGCGTAGCTGGTTCTAAGTTGGATCATTCTATGGTTTCTATGGTCTGGTTGTTCTTATTTTATTCTGGATGTGTCTATCTATCGATATAGATACCACTGGAAAAGGTATGAATCCATTTATCCTCTAAACTATGTGGGTTAAATTGTACCACTACCGTTCTTCTACATGGATGGCTTTGACATTAAATAACCCACGAAGGTTTGATATGCCATTAAACAAAGAAGCCAAATCATCATGGTCCGTTTTTATCAGGGGAACCCAACGGGTTTCCCGGTTGACCAGTATATTTAAAATTCTTATTATGTCATATATACAGGGTATTCGGGATAAATTTGACAGTTTCATAAGGAAAAAGAAAAAGTGCTTGGTAACTACAAAATTTAATGGATTGTAAAGAAATTCAACAGGCACGGAAATTACACTACTGTCAACAAGTTTCACTCAAAATAACCGCCATTAGCATCGATCACAGTCTCAATCCTGCTCCGAAACCTGGAGCAAGCTGATGTCACTGTTTCACTTGGAAGGGTCTCAAAAACTACCTTAATTCTGTAGATTAACTGGGCTTTTGTAGTACTGGCACGGCGATTGGTGTTTCCTCAACAGCACCACATACATAATAATCCATGGAGTTAAGATCTGGGGAGTTCGGAGGCCAAACATTGAGACTGGTATAGTCGTAAAAATTCGCCGACAACCATTTTTGACTTTTTCCAGAGGTGTGGCCGGAGGCCGAATCCTGCTGCCATATATATGGCCTACCATTGGCTACCCTTGTTATCCAGGGCTGGACTACAGTGTTTAGCAACTCCGCGTAGACATCTGAGGGTCCCCAACACCTTTTTTCTGCAGATTTCCGAGGAATTCCTCGTAGTCTCCATTACAATTCTCCAGTTCATGCCTGACTGTTTTTACAGTGTCCAAGGAACATTGGACAGCAACCATAATCTCCTTATTTAGATGGGCGGTCATCACGTGTATGAATGAAGAAGGGTCCAAGCTTTTAAATGATATGTAGTGTGCGTCAATACCTCCAACCTCCGGAGAAAAATAACCAAATATAAATATGTCAAATTTATCCCGAACACCCTATATATATATATATATATATATATACCAACCCCTCCGCATGAGCAGGATGTGACAAAAGGTCAATTTTTTAAGCGGAGTTTAACAGGTTTGAATTCAGATTTTTCCTACTAGATTGGTTACCTACCAAAGAGCCCAGTCTGCCCGACTATTTATTCGTAGCGGGAGGGAGAGTAGTTTGATGTATACCTTTTCCAAGGGTATTAACCTTGTATAAAATGCAAACAGCTTCATCCAGGATTTGAACTCAAGTCGACAAGTCCATTTCCTACGACTCTCACCATTACACCACGCACCACCATTGTGTTGTTATATGTATTTATTCGTCACTTAGCAAAAGCGGTATATCAGCGAAAGATGTTTTACTGAAACAATACCCTTATATTTTGAAGGGGCCAAACAAATGGAAATCAGAGAGGGTCAGATCTGGACTGTAAAAAGGATGTTGTAGTTCCAATATATGTTCGGTAGTCTTTAAATCTTATCCATATATGTAAAATAAATGCACAACACTAAATATCGTTCTCCTTGTAGAGATTTGTGTTGAGTGACCAATAATCAGTTGTGTTGTAAGCTAAATCTGCTTTTGAGAATCCAGACTTGTTAGGTGGTTTAAATAGCAGGTTGGGCTATTCCACTTTTGTATCTTGACCAAGTCCATTCCTAGGATTCTGATTGGCTGCTAGTTTTAGTGTGGATACTTTTATCCATATATACTCCACACTTGACTGTGTTCTGGCAGTTTGTACTGAATGTATTCGGTCACGCTCTGTCTTTTTCTGGACACTGATGGAGAAGTAAGGACAAACTCATAATCATCATTCACCTATGGACTCGTACACATGGAAACACTGACCGACCATCACAAACTAATATGAATGGCGACAGAAATTTAAGGGATTCGGTGCTGTCAACATAATGATGATAATATGACAATTACACTTAGAGAATAAAGTTATTTACAATCAAATTTTCAACGTAATATTAATAAGTATTATTTGGATTATTCGGACTATTGTCCCCATCTTTATTGTTATCTGTACAACGTTTCGGTCGATGTGCCCTTCGGCCTTCTTCAAGTATTTCTTGTCGGATTCGGGAACTTTCTCGGACTCAGGAACCTTCCCTTCGGACTCGGGAACCTTCTATTCGAACTCGGGAACCTTCTTGTCGTAATCAGGAGCCATCACGGAACTTTGAACCTAACGGAGGGCACATGTACAGATAACAATGAAAATGAGGACAATAGTCCGAATAATTCAAATGATACTAATTATCAAGCCTCATCTAAAAAATTCAGAGAAATAGTAATATTAATAGTATAAATGTCGACTTTGATCATTCCTTCCCAAAGGAGACAATGTATTCATTTATATGCAATTAATAAAAGTGTATTAGAATAGAAAGAAAAAAGGATGAGGGAAAGAAGAAGTAAGGGAGAAGGGGGTATTTTTTCTCTACTGTCAGCCCCTACTCCAATCTCTGAAAAAATGATGTTGATTCTACACTAGTGAAGCAACCAATCCTTTGACCACAGAAGGTAAATTTGTTGTGAATATCTGGCTGATAAAAATGGCTGATGGTTTCCTCTCTTCTTGCCGCAGTGTGAAGCCTTGTGCTCTAGCATCAACATTTTGGGAGCCAAACGACAAATGACCTTAGAACAGGTCAGCATGCACAATTTTTTATCCCTTAGAAATTCCCAGTTGTTAAAAAAATTCCCTCTATTGTAACTCTTTTGTCATCTCAAATGAGTGCATTAACTGAATCCACCAATTAAGGCGTGTACGCACTTATAAGCCTATGAGACCTATCATCATCTTGAATTCTATTACGTGTTTCTTTAAACAACTTAGTCCATTTGTAAACATTTTTTTACTAAAACATATTTATCCTTAAACATTACATATTTTTCTGTAAATTTCACATGGTTTGCATTTCTCAGTTGAAAATTTGATGACAGACCTCGGTTGAGGACTGGAGCACTGTTTGATTTTTATTAGCCTCGAAACAAATATTTCTGCGAGATTAAATTTCTTTTGCTATAGAGCAATTCCAAAAATTGCAGTTTATTATTATTATATATATATATATATATATATATATATATATATATATATAAAAAGAAAGGAAATGAATCCGACAATATGAGTATGAAAAGGTGGAATGAAAACATCACACAATGCTGTTAAAGAAGAAAACAATTTATAATATAATCATAGCTGATACTGATCAATATTTCGATTTTACAAAAATCATCATCAGAGCTCACTCACTCCGTAGTTGTTTGGGTCGGAGAGGAATGTCAAATCAGTTTACAAAACAAAAAACCTTAATACTTTCGTTCTTTTTTGCAGTATTAAGGTTATATAATTATATATTTAATTTTAGAATGATTTCAATATATATATATATATTATATATATATATATATATATATATATATATATATATATATATATATATATATATAATTGAACAATTTCCCTTTACTCCTGATAAGCGTCCCGGGCACGACACTGAAATGCATCCGATGGCGAGGTTCCTGTTCTGGAATTTTGAGGACAGTGGAATCATCCCCTGGTTGCCAATACTCCCAGGTCTATTAATACTCAGAGTAATAGTTACTTTTAGCTATAATTGTTTGCAAATGATTATTAGTTACTAGAAACCATCTAATTGCAATATATTAACTTGACCGGCAGCGAACCCGATGGATGAAGTTGATTGATACTCTAATTACCGTAGATAAAATCAACAGATACCGACTTTAGGTCACCCTGACGATGAATTATTAGTTACTTGAAACCATATAACTGCTGACCAAAGAATAAAGATGAACTGATTTTGGTATTAAATCATTCAACAACGGTTGAGATGCAAAAACCAACCAACCAACCAACCAACCAACCAACCAAAACCAAACCACACGAGATAATTACGTAGAGAAGATAGCTAAGAATGAAGATGAGATTTCAATGCAGTCAGTTTCGTTTTATCGTTTTTATTTTATGTTTTAGCCGCATTTTTTGTTGTCGTAAAAAAAGTACTGAATTATGAATGAACACCATTTAGTAAAAAAAAAAAAAAAAAAAGGCGTTGCAGATAGAATTATAAAAATGCTCACAGTTTTTCTTTCAGCCAAATTAAAGAGACAAAAAGCGTGAGAGAATGAGTTATGGCTAAAAAAAAAAAAAACCCAAAAAACCAATAAACACACAAGCAGACGAACTTAAAAGAAAAAAGGAAGCAGCCAAAAGAACAACGTTTAAAAAAGCTAGCGAGAGAAACAGAAAAAAAACATTGACTGAAAAATAATGAGAAAAGAAAGACGAGGACAAAAACTGCTTGTTTTTGCAAAATTCCTTTATTGTTAGGTCATTTTAACAAGGAAAAGTTTACTCTAAGGCAACTTATCATAGGATGGTTGCCATTTTGCATTCCGTCGGCCGCTAAAAGTCAAGGCCTAATCCTTCGGTGACGATTTCATCATCATCAACTGTCCGCTATTTTCATGGGAGTGGCGGTTCTTTAAACTGGCATGTCTCTGTATCTATGGGCCGCCCATCTCTCAGTTGCTTCTTCATACTTGTCTGTGTGTCTTGTTGCTTTAATTGAGTGTATCTGAAGTATTTCATTTCTTAAATGCTTTAACGTATGTCATTTTAACTTTCATAAAATCTTGAAAAATCTGTCTTCTTTTTCTCGCTAAAATTTCTGGTTGTATTTTGTAAATCTGAGATGAATCATTTGTTATTCCTGCAAATATTATTATATAATTGTGTATAAATTATTAGAATTAGATAGGAATACTTTTAACCATATAACGGTGCGCAAAAATAATTCTTATTATTAGATAGGAATAGTTACTTGGAACCATATAATTGTGTATAAATCATTGGTACTAGCAAATATATGCACCTACAGGTTCAAGTATTTAATTTTTAATGTAATAAAATTTATTAAATTAGAAAGGCTAATGAAACTAAATAAGAATACAGATAAAAGGATTTGAAACAGAGGGGGCAATAAATCGAAAATAGACAACCAAAACTTACTCTTCCATCACTCCCCTCTTTCATTGCTAAATTTTCCTGATTCAACTATTTAGTTAAAATAGGAAGTAAAGAATGAAATTACAGTGATTTCTTATTGTTAATGGATTTCTTTTATATTAATCCCCGAGATTTTTGCTCTTATTCATTTAGATAAAACCAAACAATTAGAAATCAATAATACCAGGCATATATTTATTAAAATCATTTTTTCAATATGCAAATTAGCCTGCCCGTTCACACTATAAACCCCTATTTTGTTGTATATATAAATACATTTGCATGTGATTAGCATGTTGATATGGTCAACAGTATTACTAATGTAAAACAATTTTATTAATAATTGAGGTATAAATAAAAACATAAAATCATGGAGAATGGGACTGAAATAACTAAGGGAATTGTGATTTGAGTAGTGATATAGTTTCAGTTACAGAGAGACAAACACATAATCTCCATTATGATTAAGATGAGTTTTTCCCACCAGTCTTAACTGATGGTTTTTCACTGGAGGCTAAGTGATAGCAAGTCTCCTGAGATCTCCAGGAAAAACTGAAAGAAGATCTTGGCAGAGAATTGAAGAAAGCTTACTTTTCACATTCTTTTATAAAAATATTTTGCATATTGTCGATAACTTAGCGTGACTACTATGATTTTTAGCGATATTTTGAATATTCATGCTACAAAGACGATGATCCTGTGCTTGAGAATAAGCATACATTCTAAATATGCTTTTTATTATTCATTGAATGTATAGTTAGGTCTTCAAGTTTGAAATATAAAATAATAATATTAATAATAATAATAATAATAATAATAATAATGAATTTTGACCATACGACAAAATGGTATGTGTATAAACCAGAATCTGTTCTTGAGAATGTAACGCAAAACATTCTCTGAGACTTTGAGACTTCGAGATACAGACGGATCCCTTCATCCCAGCCAGAAACCACACCTAGTATTAATTTTACAATTCTTTCTCTGATTTCCAATTCACCCAGACTCTTTTCCAAACCATTGGCTATTCTACCAGGACTGAGTATTCTAGCCAATCTTAACAATGCTGCTGTGATGTATGTAAACTGATCTGAGTAATGCCTTTCACAGTTTGAAAAGTCTGACGACGAAGGCACCTCATGTAATTTAATGGTTAGCAAGCTATATTAGCAGACCATTGTGGATTCGATTCCCACTGGGCGCCCCATACTTCTAGCCTTGTGCCACATCTAAGCTAAGCTGTGGTGTACTGGTTAGCAAGCTAGATTTGCAGATCATTGTTAGTGAGTTCGATTCTCATTGGGTGCCCCATACTTCTAGCCTTGTGCCACATCTAAACTAAGCTTAGTAAATAATTAAGCACACCTACAACTGTGTTTCATTCTCAAGAACAGATTCTGGTTTATGCATATACCATTTTGTTGTATGGTCAAAATTTAGTTTTTTCCCAACCCAGACGCGCATTATTATTATTATTATTATTATTATTATTATTATTATTATTATTAGTTTTTCACACCAGCATTAGCTGATAGTATTTCCCTGGAGTGTGAGTGACAACAAGTTCCTCAGGTCTCCAGGACTCTTCTGAGTATTCTGGCAGATTGCAGCAGTGCAGTATTCTGAATGGTCTCAATTCTTCCTCTGATTTCCAGATTTTCTAGTCTTTTTTCCAAGCTTTTTAGGACTGTTCCAAGTGCACCAACTACAATTGGTATCACTTTTACTTTCATATTCCATAGCTTTTTCAGTTCTCTGGTCAGTATTTGTCCATCTTTTCGCTTTCCTTCATCTTCACCCTGTGATCTGCTGGAACTGAAAAATCCACAAGTTGACAAATTCTTTCTTTTTTGTTAATCAACAATATATTTCAATCTTTTAAAGTGTTATCACTGTTACATCTTAATTATTAGGTAAAAGGCAACATATCGGATGTGTCGGTTGTGATGGGGGCATATTTTCAACTTCAATTCTAGTTATAATATTTTATTAATTTCGTTTAAAATGACAACCTTTTCTGTTTTAAATATTGAAATTGTGATATTTTCTAACCAATTTCTAGGCTAAATTTTGCGTCCCTGGACAATTTGATATTTTAAAAAAAGGTGAAAAGTCAACCTCCCCTACTCCCCAAGGTGTTATTTTCTCGACAATCAGGTGAATTCTGAAGGGGGTTGTTGTCTGTCTAGCTGAAATTAGACCAGCCAACATTCAGATTTGACTAATTCCATTGTTTTGTTTAAAGATCGTAACATAAAGGGTCATAAACATTAGAAACAAAAGACTTAGTTTTAAAAAGAAAGAAATTTATTCAAGTTGACATAAATGTAGTATTGTTTGGTGTCACTTAATAACTTTCTGTTTTTCTATCTTTTCAATTAGTTTTTTACAGGTTTGAGTTTGATCGATGAGTGAATATGAGTCGTATTTTCTCCCTACCCATAATCAACCCCCACTGCTATGAAGTTAGTCATTCTCTTTGTTATTGAATCCCTTTAATGTTTTATACATTTTTCAATGCGATTTTAACAATGAGACTATAGCGATTAATGGATAATAAAAACGGATAATAAAATACAAAAATAAAATAAAATAGAATATCTTACAAGTCCAATTCCACCGAATGTATGACGAGTCATGAATGGATGTCAAAAATATTCACAAGCAGTGTATGAGGTTTGCACCGACGACGATGAGGTTCAGTGCTTCCTTAATGACATAGTGACGAGCTGATATGATATGAGCAAAGAAAAACTGCCACATCGACAAGAAAAATACATCGACCGAAATGATTATTATGTAGGTAAATAGATACATGTTGAAACTTAAAAGTGATATAAACTTTATTGACAATAAACAATAAACGTTTCTGTGATTTCTAAATATTCTAGAGACGTTTTTGACATCAATGCACGACTTGCCATACACTTCCGTTAATTGGCGATAAATTTCAATCGGTTTAATGCCTTTTGCGTTTAAGAAGAAACGAATAAGTGGGCAAACTTCACACTTGGTGCGACATTAGAAACGACCGCCAAGCCAAGACTAAGCGTGACCACCAAACGCAAACAGGGACAGGGGTAGGCGCATACACAACAAACACAACAGTTTGTAATAGCCGTAAGAATAGTTTTCCTGTGTCCCCTGCATTTTGCAGACCTTACTTTTGTGATTACCCTCGTATTATATATATATATATATATATATATATATATATATATATATATATATATATTATAGGGTGTTTGAGATAAATTTGACATATTTATATTTGATTATTTTTCTTCGAAGGTTGGAGTATTGACGCACACTACGCATCATTTAGAAGCTTGGACCCTTCTTCATTCATATACGTGATGACAGATAGAATGGATGATTAGAACCCACCTGAATCATGGAAGAGGATAACTTGCATCATGTTGATCTGCGCCGGCCATCAAAATAAGGAGATTATTGTTGCTTCCAGTGCTCTCTGAACACTATAAAAACAATCGGGCATGAACTGGAGAATTGCAATAAAGACTACAAGGCTGTGGATAGAAGAAAGCAACATAACAGACGATTTGATTGCATTCGTACAGCAGAATTTCTCGAACATCTGCAGAAAAAGTGTTGGGGACCCTCAGATGCCTATATGGAGTTGTTAAACACTGTAGTCAAGCCCGGGATAACAAGGGTAGCCAATGTTAGGCTAAATGTATGGCATCAGGACCCCCCTGCAACACCTCTGGGAAAAGTAAAAAATGGTTGATGGTGAATTTTTACGACTACACCAGTCCCAATGTTTGGCCTTCGAACTCTTCAGATCTTAACCACATGGATTATTATGTATATGGCTCTGTTGAGAAAGACAACAATCGCCGTGCCAATACTTCAAAAGCCCAGTTAATCGACAGAATTAAGGTAGTTTTTGAGACTCTTCCCAGGGAAACTGTAACATGAGCTTGCTCCAGGTTTCGGAGCAGGATTGAGGCTGGGATCGACTAATAGCGGTTATTTTGAGTGAAACTTGTTGACAGTAGTGTAATTTACGTTCCTGTCGAATTTCTTTACAATCCATTAATGTTTGTGGTTACCAAGCACTTTTTCTTTTTCCTTATGAAACTCTCAAGTTTCTCCCGAACTTCCTATATATATATATATATATATATATATATATATATATATATATATATGTGTGTGTGTGTGTGTGTGTGTGTGTTTGCGGTCTTCTTGGGTTTGGCGGTCCTCTTCACTTTGTTAGTAGTTGGTGTATCATGACCTGTCAAGACCGTCACAGAAAACCCAATCAACCGCTACAATAGGTGATACACCAATCGCTACCTGTATATATATATATATATATATATATATATATATATATATATATATATATATATATATATATATCAGTAAATTAATACATTGACAACTTTCTCTTTTTCAGCTATTAAATATTTGTTGTTACTTAAAAATGAACCCTCCCATTCTTGTATTTCTCTTTCATGTATTTCTTGTGTTTAACTAAGGCAAATATAATATTTGAGCGCCAAAGACTTTTAACTAATACGACAACAAACAAAGGTATAAAACCTGATTCTTTCAAAGGAGATCGACATCCATCTACGTTAGTTTCCATTTTATGAATAAATGAGATCTAAACTCCATAAAAAAAACAGTCACCTTATCGTTAAATTCAAAGAGTCCGCGTGAAACCTTAAACCAGTTTGTTTTCATTTCTACTACTCGATTCGTGGCCATACTCACTATTACTGTTTCGGCATTCTCCCAAGGTCGGTTGAGTCGGCTCCAACCACATGTGGTGAATTTATGGAAAGAGTAACAAGGGAATGTGAAATTCACAAATGGTCCCCCAAATCCCTCATGCATTTCCCGGAGGAGATGCTCTTATTTGCCGCAGATTTTTCACAGATGCAATGACAAGTACGCCAAAAACCATTGGTTCATGACGATGATGGAGACGCCCTTTGGATTTTCGTCAGAGCCCCTTTGCCCGGGCTGTGTAACAAAGGAATAGGAAATTCATAAGCGGTCCCCAAACCCCACACGCCACCGGTCAGGGGAAGGAGATGCCATTGTTTGCCATTTTTCACAGACGCAGTGACAAGTAACACCAAAAGCCATTGATTCCTGATGATGATGTTGGAGAAGCCTTTTAGATTTTTGCCGGATCCCCTTTGGCCAGGTTGTGGCCCTAATACCACTGGGTGCTAGACTTGTTTACCTTGGGTGATCCTACTTAAGTTCCCGGCTCTAACACTA
Organism: Doryteuthis pealeii; assembly: GCA_023376005.1. NCBI lineage: Eukaryota > Metazoa > Mollusca > Cephalopoda > Myopsida > Loliginidae > Doryteuthis > Doryteuthis pealeii. The sequence continues at coordinate 29,021,464 of CM042161.1, read as the reverse complement.
CTAAATTTACACGGCCCTGTTGCGATGAAGAGGGGTTGGACTTTAGAAATAATGTGCTAGATGGCAGTAAAGAGCTTCCTCCGTCCTTTTACAGGTATTGTTTTTCGTTCTGCATGGTGTCTAGCCACCCTCCTTACCAGACAAAATCTGTGGGATTACCGGTTTAGTCACCGATGATCCGACCATGAAACAAGTAGTACTGGGTTACATAGTACCAGAAGCACATTGAGCGATCTAACCATACTCTCCCAGTGTATAAGAATATTGAATTTTTAACTAATTAAACACAGTTGGATGAACTTAAGGCATATTTCTTGGTTTTATAAACACTTTCTTAAAAACGACGGTGACTCACATCCCATTTACAGAAATTATGAAATAAATATTAATTAGTATTATGAGGTTCTCTTGTGGGTTTAAAAAATTAAAACAATTAAAACATTCTACACAAGTACATAAGGTATTTACATTTCAAGTCCTATGGTTTCATTCTTGAAAACATCGACTTTAGAATATGAAACTATGTACCAACCACATCCTTAAAACAAAACAAAACAATATTGGTGGGGGTGAGTTGTATCGAATGTATTTCAGGTTCGATACGACTAATTCCAAAATATAAGAAAGAAAAAAACAAAAAACAAAAAATCAAAAAACAAAGCAAAACAAAAGAAAAAATGTATAAAAAAAGGCAGCCACATGTTAGAATTTTTTTCCGTTTTTGAATTGGTATCAGTTGTATAAACTTTGCCATTTGTTTAGACAAAAGGCCACGAGTTTTTCAAATGTTCAACTGTCTTGTTCTAATAAAAGGCATTCTCTCTCTCTCTTTCCCTCTCTCTTTTCCTCTCTCTCTATATCTTTCTCTCTTTTTCTCTCCTTCTCTTTCTCGCTCTCTTTCTCCCTCATTCTCATTTTCACTCTCTTTTTCCCTCTTTTTCTCCATCTCTCATTCTCTCTCTTTCTCTCTCCCTCTTTCTCTCTCTCCCCCACTCCCTCTTTCTCTCTCTTTCTCTTTGTCACTCTTTCTATTTCTCTCTCTTCATCTCTCTCTTTCTCTCTCACCCCTCTCTCTTTCTCTCTCTTTGTTTTTCTCTCTCTGTTTCTGTCTTTCTTTTCTTTCTCTCTATTTTTCTCTCTTTCTCTCTCTTCTCCTTCCTTCCCTCCTCCACCCTTTCTCTCTTTCTTTACCTTTCGTAGAGTTTTGAGCAATGAAAGAAGATAGCAACACCACCAGATCATCAAATTGTTATAATTCACTTTGTTTACATCTTCGAAAAAAAACAACAAAAAAAAACAAAAAAAAGACAAACAAACAAAAAAAAAAAACAAAAACAAACAAAAAACAAAAAAAACAAAAACAAAAAAAAAACAACAACAAAACAGACCCCCCCAAAAAAAAACAAAAACAAACCCGAGTCATGTATGAAATCGTTGTGTGTGCAAGTTGCCGTTGGACAAACATAAAATAAGTAAACGCCCTCACCAAGTTAAAGCCAATCGACAAACAGAAATATCAACAAGAAAAATTGAATATTTACAGAAAGGTTTCATTTTTCTCATCTTTTCTTGCTGCTTTGATTTCTCTTCTCTTTCGTTCAAACCCAGAGGTTCGGATTTCGGAATCCAACCGACTAGAAATTTATTTACTAAGCTTTGCTTACTCTGGTACACTGAAAATGTTTGCTGATACAAAGTGGTCACCCATCTAAGTTGATTGTTGTTTAAGCTCGGGTCTCTCTAATTTTGTTATTGGCACCCTTCCGTCTACTAAAGACGATAGCGTAGTGTCCAGCTTTTAAAAAATTGCAACTGCATGAGTGGTTGAACAGACCAATTTTTGAATGGCAGTCTCTGGAGCAGTGACTGCAAACAAACAGTGATGCTTGCTGGAGTTGCTGTTGTCTCTCCTTCCTTCTGGCTCTCTTTTCTGTGTCGACTTCTTTCCTCTCTTTTTCACTTCTTTTTGTTCCTTGTTTGACGAGGAGTCGCACGGTCTTCTGCCTCCCATGTGTTAGTATTGATGTAGCATGTCTTCATGTCCCTCTTGCAGACAGCTTTATAGCGCCGGTGTGGTCTCCCCACCGGTCGGGTGCCGTCTACTAATTAACCATACAGTAGGTCTTTTGGGATGCGGTCTTTGTCCATCCTACGGACGTGACCAAGCCAGCACAGGCGTCTCTCGCAGATGATGGCGGACATGCTGTTCATGTTTGCTCGTTCCAGCACGTCTATGTTGGACACTTTGTCCTGCCAGCGTATGCGTAGAATTCGGCGTAGGCATCTGAGGTGGAAATTGTTCAGTTTCCTCTCATGACATGCGTATGTGATCCAGACTTTGCTACTGTAGAGGAGAGTACTGAGGACGCACATTTTGTAACGCACAGTTTAGTTCTTTTAGTAAGGCAGTCTATAATAGTTGTTGTTATTAAGATTTGCTTATTATTGTACAAAGCCCCCCCCCAGATTGGTTACAGTGCCTATGTTATTAAATAAGCAAGTTGATTGGGTAATTACGTACTGGTTTGAAATAAATAATGACTAATTGTTTATAGAGTATTAGAATCTGACAAAATAAGATGTCTGTCGCGAAAATAATGAAAATGTGTTTAAGTATTCATTAAATTGATTACAAATTAACCTTACCTCCTTTAGAAGCCACACACAGATGAAATAGTTATTATACGTCTACTGGCGAATAAGGTGGCTGTGATACCACAAGAATATTGTTTTTGGTCAAATACTTCTTTACGGAGAGTGACGTTCTTTGGGACCATTTTTTTGCACAGATTTTCCAGCTTTTTCAGACGTTGAAATACAGGATACCCCATTTAGGGAGTCTTCCTATTCTGCAGGGGATACAGACAGCATATTCTAAACTCCGACAGCAGGGCAACTAAATGTTTTCACATGTGTTCAGTCTATTTTAATCAGTTAATTTTTAATCAGTTTAAAAAAACTAAAAACAGCCTCTTTACTTTCTAAAATCATTGAATCTAATAACATTATTCCCAAAAAGAAAAGAAAAGATGGTTACCTTTAATCTAGGTTATCCAAAATGGCTGACATTAGATTATCCAAAATAGACGACATTTTTTAGCAGACAAGAAGCGTTAAACAACAGACAATTTATGTTTTTTTTTTTTTACGCCCGAATAAAACGTTAATTTAATTTGTGCAAATAATAATAACGATATCTGTTAGTTTAATTAACATCACCTTCGCAAAATGAAGATGTTAAACCAATTTTCAAACAAAATCACATTCGTCCATATACATACGTCCATATAACAAACACTTATATACAATAGTTTCACTTTATCCACTAGCGTATATCTGAAACAGCTGATAGTACCGAGATCTATATATAATGTTTTTCTCTGTTTTTTAAAGTCATGTTAAGTTCAATGAATATAAAATATGCATTTAAATGCACACACCACACACACACACACACACACACACACACACATATATATATATATATATATATATATATATATATATATATATATATATATAACACACAGACAGACAGAGAAGAGGGAGATTGTATTTTTAAGAAAAAATAGATGAAAATACAATTATGAGGCAGCAACAGAGGGTAAGTAAACATAAATTTTTTTAGGTTAGCTCTAGTGGCCGATATTGAAGACCTTTTTGATTTTTGAAGAAACTTTTTTAACAAACTGTTTATCAAATTATATAATATATATATATATATATATATATAATGATTGAATATACAATTTGTTATATATGTATATCTGTTATATATATATATATATATATATATATATAGATATAGATATATATAAGTAAAGTCGTCATTGTTGCCTAAAGTCGGTATCATCCAGAGAACGAGGAAGTCTATCCCCTGTTCACTAGCGCCAGACCATGAAGATTGTTTTGAGACCTGAGGTGGAGCGCCATACCTATATTCAGGTTGGCACTTTACCTCACATATCCCTGTGCTACTCACGTGCTGATTTGGTATCGAACCCAGAACATTGTATATATATATATATATATATATATATATATATATATATTATATATATATAATATATATTATGTGTTACTTATTTTTGTTGGACAGTTGACATATTTGAGTACAATTTATGTAAAATGGTGCATGATATTTTCGGACACGCCTATGACTTTCCTCGTCATATAATCTTTTATATTTACATAGCTGTATTTTCACGGGCTTGACTGGGTTATATAGTATCCAGATAGATTTATGTATATACGTTTTGAATCTCATATTGCTCAACATTGGAGTGCAGTACTGGGATCCATTAAGAGGACTTACCAAGACCGATGACCGATAGAGACGAAGAGAGAGAGAGAGAGAGAGAGAGAGAGAGAGAGAGAGAGAGAGAGAGAGAGAGAGAGAGAGAGAGAGAGAGACGGTGGGTAGGGAGAGTTAATCCGTGCTGTCGGTTCACCGTGATGATGATTGTTTTCAGGTGTAATATAAAACAGAACAAATAAGTAAAAACAATTAACAAGACAAAACTTACACTAAATAGAGGAGGGTCAAATGCGGCATAGCCAACGTTAATCTGAATATTATTCAGCTTGTTAATCCACTTTAATCGTTGATAATTTTAAGGCTATGATACAGCTCATCTGGTAGGGTGCTGAAGGGGTGCTAGCTACTCTAAACAATTACTCAATCCAGTTCAGCATTAAATTCAGACAGATGCCCCTTCCTTGTAGGAAAACTCAAATTAAATAGCCCACCTGTGTTAGGATTTTGATAGTCGTTAAAAAATTGATTTTTCCTAGAATGCAACGCCAATGCTTATTTATTTCAGACTGGAAGTTGTTTATGGTCTATACCAATAGAATAATCCAACAATAATAATTAATTTTCTTGCAGTAAGTAAAGTTGCGTTTCATAATAGACATTGCCTGGATATAATATGACATATAGAATAGCGTGGATATGGAGTCAACACCTGGTTACTGATTGTTTCTCACCTATGCGATCGTCAGACCAAATCTTATTATTTGTCTGGAGATCGCATAGACTATATTTAAGATATTTAAATGCATATATATATATATATATATATATATATATATATATATATATATATATATGAAAAATGAATGGAAGTGAATCCGACAGTTTTTTCATATATATATCATCATCATCATGTCACGCTTTCAGCGCGGATATCCATGACAATCTCTCTCCACCCGTCCCTATCGCTCATCATTCTCGGGAGGTCCTCTATGCAGCATCCTGCATCCGCACAGAGCTGATCAACGTACGTTTTTGCTGGTCGGCCCACGTTGACTTGTCCATGTGCTGGCTTCCACAGGAGGACGTCGCTTATAAGTTCGTCCTTGCTTCTCCAGCAGTGTCCCGCATGTCTTGTCCGTCTCACTCGGATGGTTTGGGTGATATGTGGTAGGTGGCCGTGTGTGTGCGTGTGTGTGTGTGTGTAGCGTGTGTGTGTGTGGTGTGTGTGTGGTTGGTTAGTTTACGGCATGTCAAACCATTCGCCCGTCTAGCCTATTAAGGACCAGAGTGGAATGTTGCATTCCACGGATTATTTAGCGACCAGGGTTCAATCCTTAAGCATCTTGGGTTGACACCCACGGCCAACAGGCGACCCCATTAAGGGCTCTTACTCCTTTGCAGAGGTGTAGTCGGTGTATTTTAAAGTCCGAGCCAACAGGGCTGGGTCTGGTCAGAGATTACTCTTTTCTGCTTGTACCCAATAAACCGGTACTGATAAGTGGTCCCTATCGTCTCAAGAAATAGCATTAAGGTGCCTGTATGGTATTCAGACGATCTACAAGATGATAGGGTAACTTGAATTGATTAAAAAAGTGCACCTCTAAAATCAAAACAGATATTTTGGAATTCTTTTAAAAGGACACGATGCTTTTCTTTTTCTTTTTTTTGTTGTTGTTATTTAAAAAATTCTTTTTACCAGCGTTTGTCTAGACGTCTTAATTTGAGCTTGGAAACTGCAAATTAGCAAATGATAACATTTCAAAATCTCATATATAAAGCAAATCGTATATATATATATATATATATATATATATATATATATATATATATATATATATATATATATATATATATATATATATATAAGGCAATTCGTAGTCGACAGGAGGAATGTACGAATGCGCGTTTCTTTTGAAAATGAAAAACATCTTTATTTCTTTTTAGAAAAAAAAAAAATAAATAAGCGTTTGCTTTGTAAATAGGGGTTGCTTAACCTCATTGCTTTGTTCAGCTGTCAGACGAAGCAGACGTTAAAGAGAAAGAAAAATATTTGCATGAAAGAGACCTTCTTTTGCACCTTAACAGAGATGACCATAAAATAAAGAAAGACCTTAACAGATAAATAAACACTGAATATATATATATATATATATATATATATATATATATATATATAAGTAAAAAAATATAACAGAAGACTTAGATTCATTGCATATAGCCTATTTCAGGCAGCTTAGTTTGTCTAACAAATCATCAGATGTGAAATGATTTGGGAGTGTTACACACTTTGTCTAGGCTTCCTGAAATAGGCTATATGCAAAGAATCTAAGTCTTCTGTTATATTTTTTACTCATATAATTTTGCTCTGTGACTCTAACAATAAGAGCACTGCGACACGTTTTTAAAAAAAACTCCTATGTCGTAAGGAAGATTTCTTCTCCGGATTTTTGGAACACACACACACACACACACACACACACACACACACACACACATATATATATATATATATATATATATATATATATATATATATATATATATATATATATATATATATATATATATATATATATATATAGCTATATATATATATATGTTCATATACATATATATATACATACACACACACATATATGTATACATATATATACATATATATATATATACACACATATATATACTTATATATAGATATATATACATATATATGTATGTATATATATTTATATATATACACAACACAACACACACACACACACACACACACACACACATATATATATATATATATATATATATATATATATAAGAATGAAGCAATAATTGTCCAGTTAAATAAGCAACTCATGAATAAACTTGTAAAATAATCTCTGTTGTCATTGACACTGAATTAAGAGCTGACATGTTTTTTTTATTCATTATAGATGTGATTTTATAGTAAAGAAAATTGACCTGCATTTGCTCGAATGTTTGACGAGAGTAAAAGAAGAAAAAAAAGAATGATGTCTCCTTTTTGTTTGTAAAAGGAATGATGTTGTTTTTTAAGAGGAGGAATATGAAATTACTCTAATACAAATAGAAAACGTGAACGTTACTCTAAAGAACACTATTAATAATAATAATAATAAGAAGAAGGACAAGAACAAGAAGAAAGAGAAGAAGAGGGAGAGAAGAAGAGAGTGAGAAAGAGAGAGAAGAAGAAGGAGAAGAAGAGGAGGAGGAGGAGGAGAAGAAGAAGAGAGAAGAAGAGAGTGAGAAAGAGAGAGAAGAGAGAGAAGACATTGTCCTTAAGAAGAAGGAGGAGGGGAGAAGGAGAAAATGAAGAAGAGAGAGAGAAGAAGAAGAGAGATAAGAGATTATCTTAAAGAAGAAGAAGAAGAAGAAGAAGAAGAGAGAGAGAGAGAGAGAGAGAGAGAGAGAGAGAGAGAGAGAGAGAGAGAGAGAGAGAGAGAGAGAGAGAGAGAGAGAGATTATATATTTCTAAAATTAAAAAATGAAGGCAGATATATATTCAGCTTTCGCCGCTTCTTTCCATTTAGTTGGTTGTATTTTACGGCACGCCAACTCTTGTTAGGTTATTTTATTCCGAAGACCTTTATTCTGTCTTGTTAGGTATTGAATATTTAAAAAAAATCCTTTGTTAATCTATTTAACTCATAAATGGGACACTTACAGGTACTACCACACTGGGTCATAGCAGATCTGGGAGTAATGATGATGAAGGGGTACTCCTCACTCCACAGATCTCCAGAATCCGAATGTCACCACTATATGCAGTTTAACGATCCTCAGAGCCAGGACACGCTGTCTATTTGGATTACTTTTTTTTCATCATCATCAGCTCTGCCAGTCCTTGTTATCAGTTTTGCACAAGACTTGAGTTAATACAGTTATATGTAGTAGGCGTCTATAGGTTGCAGTTTCAATCCTGACTACAGGTGAAAAAAAATACTTAAAATAGCTTAACACTTGTACCTGGTCATGGTTAATAGAATGAGAACAATCTATCCCAATATATTAGATAAAGGGTTCGGTTTGAAGTTCCATGATGGCTCCCGAGTTTGACAAGAAACACCTGAAGAGGGCTGCACATGCTGCATACTCTATGTGACAGCCACTATAGAAGTTTCCAACCTTCATTACACCAAATTAAGTCTCCACTCAACAAACTGTTAGCAAAGGACAACAAATGGTCATGGCGGTGAGATTGTCAATAATCTTTTGAAAAGATTAAATCATTAATCAATTCAGACCGACTACTCACATATTTTGACCCAACTCAAAAGATAGTGGTAGCGGCGAATGCCTCAAAATGTGACGCAGTACAGACGCATTACTGCGGGCTGGGCTCAATCCACGGGGTGTTAGAAAGGGCTAAAATAAGCAATAAGTCTAGTTAATTAGCTACACATGCCCTTAGTTAGAAAATGAAAGATGCAACAAGAAAGAACAACCAACGCGATCACACAAATGGCCGAAAGTAAGGAGTTTGAAAGAAGTAAAGATCCAACATGGCGACTAGAATGAAGGTACAAGCAAGTAAGTTATCTATCTGCCTATATCTCTCTGATGTCTCTAATGTCTCTATGTTGGTCCATTCACGCTCTCTCTATCACCCGAAGACTCTATCACTCTTGTGTATATACCCAACGAGGCTATATGAGTACATCACACACAAACATATTACGATTTGTCTATGTGACAGAAGTTTTTACGCATCGGTTACTCTTCGTTACACTCAAAAGCGATTTTTTTTCATTTTTTTTTCATATTTTTCGTTCTCCTAGACTGATTTCTCTATTTTAATCTTTGTGTTCATTACTTAAAACAACAACAGACACAGAGATGAACTAGACCCAAGAAATCCCAAGAAAGCAAATCAGAAGAACAAAGAGAACTAATCCAGATACCCAGATAGAGAATAGACGACCCAATCCAGTCCAGTTCCATGTAAAAACTACGCTAAAAACCAAAGAATAATATGAGACTTAAAATTTGTAAAAGAAGAAAAAAATATATGAATTTACTCAACCCCTCCGCACAACAATTTCTTTAGCGGAGTTTAACAGGGCTGACTTCAAAGTTTTCTTCTACTATACTAGTTACCTAGCCACGGTTAAAGAGCCCAGTCTGTCCAACTATTTACCCATAGCTGGAGTGAAAATAGCTGGATTCGTTTCTTTCCGAAGGGTATTAGTGTTGAAATATTTTGTTGTATATAAGCCGTACAGCAATCTACCACTTAAATTTATAGACTAAGCGAGGACACGTGGTTTAAACCTCAGCCAACCAACAGCCCGAATACGTAACTGGTTAACTACTGAATCGCTGATACTGGGAGATGTCCATTTGCAATCATTAACGAAGGACCTACAAGCCTGAGGAGCACCAAGGAACAACCAAAGGATTCTTTACTAATGCTCTGCTTAACACAAAGGATCTCCGCTGGACAAGCGCTCTTGATTGAAGCCTAAAGGATGGCCACAAAAATCGTAACAATTAGCGTTAAGGGAAATGAAAAGAATCTCGTTCAGGATTTGAACTCGGTTCGCCATGTCCATTTAATACGAGGATCACCATTACACTAAGATTACATAGAAAGAGATATATGCAGATAATGAAAGTAGTGTTTAATGAAGATAATAAAAATGAAGAGAAAGGACATAAGAAACTGTTTTTACAGCTTCAAAAACAAAACATACGGCTGTTTTGACTTTCTGTGTGTCTCCTTGTCGGGTATAAACATTTTTGAGACTTTTTAGTGCAAACTGACATTTATGTATCTGCTAAAAACCCTAAAATATCAAGGACACCACTGTCTTCAGATTCAAATTAAGTTTATTTCTTATATTTCATAATTGTTCATTTGTCTCGAGGTCAATCTCGGGTCAATCTCTCAATGACTTTCTGGAATATATATATATATATATATATATATATATATATATATATATATATATATATATATATGCCCACTCGCACAAGCAGGATGGGACATAAGGTCAGTTTCTTAAGCGGAGTTTAGCAAGTTTCAATTCAGAGTTTTCCTTCTCCTAGACTGTTTACCGAGCCAAGGTTAAAGAGCCCAGTCCGCCCTACTATTCACACATAGCTGGATGGAGAGTAGTTGAATGAATACCTTTCCCAAGGGTATTAGCGCTAAGTGAAATGCAAACATCCTTGCCCAGGATTTGAAACCGGGTCGAGGAGTCCATTTCTACGACACTAACCATTACACCATGCACCTCTAACAGTTGAATATATATATTATTTATCAATCCTTCCACACGAGGAGGATGTGACACAAGATCAATTTATTAAGCGAAGTTTAACGGGTTTGAATTCAGATGTTTTCCTTTTTCTAGATTGGTTACCTAGCCATGGTTAAAGAGCCCAGTCCACCCTACTATTTACTTTCCCCCCTCCTAAACAAGTTGCCTAACCGAGACTAAAGAGCCCAGTCTGCCATAATATTTACCCATATCTGGAGGGAGAATAGTTGGAATCATACCTTTCCCAAGGGTATTAGTGTCATGTGAAATGCAAAGAGCCTCATATGAATATGTATAATAACCTGCAATAGAGACAGATATATTTTTTTGGTTTGCTGTATTTGTTTAATGGCACACCAGCCTTCATGGGTTATTTAATGCCAAATCCATCCATGTAGAAAAACAGTAGTGGTACTATTTAACGCAAAGCTTGGGTGATGTGGGGGTTTATATCTTTCCCAAGGGCATTAGTCCGAATGTGAATGTAATAGCGCGACTGGAGTTCAAAGATGCTTACTATGATGTCTCAGTCCAGTAAGTTTTCCTCCACGGGGACTACCTGACATATTTGTCCGAATTGAAAAAATATTTAGATAAGGTGTTTTAATAATCTTACCACAAATCTGTCTGTCTCTCTGTCTGTCTCTGTCTCTGCATGTCTGTCTGTCTGTCTGTCTGTCTGTATCTCTCTCTCTCTATATATATATATTACAATCACTTGGTGAGTTAGTGGTAGGCCAATATTTTGTGGAATTATTAGAAGGGTGCTCAATATCAGTGATAGAACTATTATACATATAATAATAAATATAAGTATATACTAGTTTGTTTATTTATAAGTTAAAAGTCTGCTTCTTAATGGTAGCTTCTGACAGCCGAGTTGTTGCTAGAAGTAGTTGGTAAGTCTAGCCACACTGAAGAGTCGTAAAACGTCGAACCACGGTGTCTGTGGATGACTGTAATATTAGTTTGTGTATATATATTTATTGCATGGAACTAATTCTGTGACCCTGGTTTCATGCCTTTTTTTTTTCGGTATTCATCAGACAGATAAAACTCTGAAAAGCGGAGTTTAACAGGTTTGAGCTCAGAGTTTTCCTTTTCAAAGACCGATTGTTAATGAGCCCAGTCTTCCTTATTATTTGCCCATAGCTGGAGGAAGCATAGATAAATTCATACCTTTCCAAAGAGTATTAGCACCATGTGAAATGCAACCAACCTTGTCCAGTATTTGAACTAGATCATCGTGTCTACTTCCTGCGACGATAACCATTACAACAGAGGCGCCTCCTCTCATTATTTATATATGTTGTTAAATTTCAAATTTTTTAATTTGAATGAAGACGTCTGCACAACTGGGTAAATCTTATTCTGTCTGCCTACTCAAGTTTATTGACATCACATGATTTTATTTTTATGTCATACATTATTAATACTGTTAACTATGTCTACATACCAACAACATGCAATTATATAGCGTTTACAGTGTGAACGGGAAGGCTAATTTGCATATTAATATTAAAAAATCGAATTTAATAAATATGTGCTTAGTATTATGATTTCTAACTGTTTGATTTTAATGAATATAAGCAAAAATTGATGAAATCTATTAACAAGATAAAATAACTGTCAGAAAAAATAACAATGAAACGAGAAAGAGTAAGTTTCAAAAATCTTGCATATATTTGCTAAATTATGATGTATAGACGATTAGACTTGTTGTCAAGACGTTTGATTAAAAAAAAAAAGAAAAAAAAGAAAAGAAAAAGAAAAAAGAAAATGAAGCCAGTCTTTTGAACGAAATAGTTTTGGCGAAACATAGGATTGTGCTCTATAAGTGGCCTATTGTCTGTATCTATCAAACAGCAAGGAAGTCTATCCCCTTTTCGCTTGCGCTAGACCAGGGAGATTGTTTTCTTTGTTACCACCTAAAATGATGAAGGAAGCTCATTGTTCAAAACCCATCTAACATATTGCTTAAGTCCAACCCCTCGTATCTGGGCGATGTAAACGTAGTAGTGTCAGAGCCGCCAGGGAGTTCCTGGTATGGCTACTCAAGGTGAACAGGACTGGCACCCAGCAGTATTAAGACCATAACCCAACCAAAGGGTCTCTCGTGATAATACCAAGACGTGTCTGCACTGGAAACCGGTAGTTATTTTTGGTTTTCTTGTCCCCGTGTCTGTTGGATAATTCACGGCAAACACGGGGATGCGGTGTTTTGGGGATAGCTTGCGTACTTACTATTCACATGATACTCTATCTTTGAATAGGCCACCGACCCTGGTATATTGGTTCCTCTCAGTTTCAATCTAATTTACCACGAATTCCGTTTACGTTTACGGTAAATTCTATAGACTCAATTGATTTTTATCTATTCTAACTTACCACTTTCTTAGTCTTACTAACCTGATCACCAACCATTACACAGTGAACCAATTTTATTTCCCCCTCTCAAAAAAAAAAAAAAAGAAAAGAAGACTCATACCTAGTAGCCTATTTCAATACCTGTGTCTTAACTTCCTAATCGAGTCTAATTACTTAAACCACTATTATTGTTAATTACTACGTTGAACAAACAATTGCCTTAGGCCCTCAAATTGAACGCTGTTCCACAACAATACACACTCTACCCTTAACAAAGTGCCTGAGGCTCCTTGGAAAAGGAAATACCGAGGAGATTCACGCAATTTTTAGACACTAGCCACGTATGAGTTTCGGTTTGTGCGTAGTTCCCCACTTTAATGATCCTTGTGTTCAACTGACATGATGGAATGTTAGTAAATACTTACTTACTGAATCCGAACTCCGTGAAACTTTTTTTTATTTCTTAAGTTCCAAATCAGCTCACCGAGGGTGGCGACCCGTGATGCTTATGGATCGAACCTTGCTGGCTGAGCAGTCCATGACATGCAACACTCCACTTTGGTCCTTGCTTAGGCTAGACAGGAGATCGCCCCCACCGATTAATCGGCAATCACGTCAAGCCCCAGTACCTATATGAGTGTCTCGACCTTATCGCTCATATGGCATACCCCAACCCTTTCTATCATATATGTGCTAGAAAGCGGTGGTCGAGGGTCTTATTGTCATGGGTATAAAGTTAAATTTTATCTGATGGGGAAGTTCCAATTCTTGAACTCTTGGTAATATGGAGTATCCCTTCATCACCATTGTTTCCAGGTCCACTCTAACCCAGAGTGGTAGTACCTGTTAGGGTCCCATCTATAGGTTAAATAGCAGAAACAATTAGTTTTAAAAAGATGTTTTCAAATTGATTTTTTAACAATTAAATGCCCATGAAGAATGAATAAAACAAAATGTCTTTGGCATAAAATAACCCAACAATTGTTGACATGCCGTATAATCCAACAAACCAAACAAACCAAACAAACCAAAACCAAACCGGCTCTCCGATGACTGTATCCGTGTCGAGCACCGTTATGTTATCTTTCATTTGCTGCAGGAATACATGTGCATACATATTTCTTGAATATACAGGCGTGTACACGTGCATTGTGCACGTGCAGTTAATTATTTTACACAAAAAATTATGAACAAAAAAATAAAAGATGCAACTTGGGAGATCTCTCTATTTTTATCCATGTTTAGCTGTTTAACCATTATTTTCACTGTTCACAAGCAGGACTTTTGGAAAAGAAGGATTCTAAAAAACAAAACAAAAAAAAAAACAACAACAAAAAACAACAAAAAACCCCAAAATAAAACAAAACAAAATAAAAATGGCAAGAAGGCATTCAGAATTCTTCTCGTTCAGCTGTGTAAATAGAAAAAAATCGTTATGCATGTTCTCTTAACAACCCCCCCCCCCGGACACGACCCACTCGCACCCCCGAAATCTCGGGTGAAATCTGTCGCTCACCAAAATGTCTGCATCCCACTGAGATGAGAAAAATTGACATTATCAAGACTGAAAAATATTCTGGCACGTCAAAGTATGAAAATATTCACAATTTACACACAGGCTTATTGATACACATACAGGTCTGAAAATACATCTGCTCTATGTCCACACACTGGTAATACATACATACATACATACACTCACAATCACTTATTCATATATATATATATATATATATATATATATATATATATATATATATATAAACACACACACACACACAGTGTTGACTATATTAAAATAAGACAATCTCAAAAATTCGAGCTTCCAATTCAAAAAATTGGCCGAGTTATGTCGATTTTTAGCCCTCCAAATTTCTGGGGTGCGCGAAAAATGGCGACTTTTTGTAATCTATTTTAGTCTGTAAAATTGATTTATAAAATCTTTTTGTCTAAAAGAATCCAAAAATGCTATCAAAAAAGTATTAACGTTCACCAATTCTAAGTTATTAATGATTTTGTATCAAATCAATTTTCCCCATTGAAATGAAACTGAAATGCCATCAATCCGTTCCAGCCCCTTACCCCCATCCAAAAATATTTCTATGGAGTGTCTAATTGGATATTATTATTTCATCCCTTGAGAAAGGTCCTTAAAGCGAATTGTTTTAGTTTGTACATGTGGATTTGAGCATTAAAAGAAATATTTTCTATTCCCAACTGGATTATTTTGACAATATTCACCGGTTATTAACAACCCAGTAATCCTTAATAATTAAAACCCTATGTACGTTTTTCATACAACACACAAGCGTAACTTTTTCTATTCATATTTTAGTACATCTAAGCATAGCATTATTCTCATACAATATATATATATATATATATATATATATATATATATATATATATATATATATATGTTGAAAAAATAAACAAATAAAGGAAAGAAAATGTTGAATAGATAAAAATGGTTTAATAGAGTGCCGACACGTGTTTTGACCGATAGATTTTCCTTGTACCATTGTATTTATTTATTATTATTTTAAATACTAAATAATGAATAAAATACAATGTGTGTAAGGACAATCTCTCGGTCGATACACGTGTCGGGATCCCATTAAACCATTTTTATTCATTCAACATTTTCCTTTCCTTTATTTATTTATTTTTTCAACATATTGTCGGATTCACTTCCATTTGTCAACTTACACACACACACACACACACACACACACACACATATATATATATATATATATATATATATATATATATATATATCCTGTCGCGCTAGTAGCACGGATATCTATGACAATCTCTCTCCAACCGTCCCTATCATTTATTGCCCTCGGAAGGTCATCTGCGCAGGGTCCAGTACCCGCGTAGAGTTGGTCAATGTAGGTCTTTTCTGGACAGCTCGCACTGGCATGTATATGTATTTGTTCCCACAGGAGGACATCACTTATGGTTTGTCCTTACTTCTAAAGCAGTGTCAAGCATGTATTGTTCGTCTCACTCGGATGGTTTGTGTGATAGGGGGTAAGTGGTAGAACAACTGCTTTATCGTGGAGTGCTGTTTCCACGATTTGTTCAAGATCGCTCGCAGCATTCTTGTGTTAGTACTCATCTAGCGTATTCTCAAGGCGTTTCGTTTGGGTTCAAATCTAGATAGATAGATAGATGGTATTCACATATATGAAGTACAATTGGCTATACAAAAGATTTGGTGGATTCTGATAGATTATTTTAAGTTACCCGACTTTTCCCGTTTTTGCATCTCATGATATCGCTCCAAGTGCTCGGCATATTTGCTAAATCTTTTACTATAAAAATGCACTGGAAATCATTTTTACTATAAAACTGCATATTCATTTTGAAGTCACTTGAAACCATCCAAATCCTCAATGACTTGTATTTCTATAAAAGGCAGGGCTGAATTAAATATAAGATGATGCAATTTACCAGGCTGTTCATCTAATTCTTCACATGCCACATGGTTTCAGCTTTGTAAGTCTAAACATGAACCGACGCCAGAGATGAACGATATGATATCGCTTCTATAGGAAGACCAACTTCATTTCCTATCAAATTTATTGTTTTATTTGAAGAAGCCAGTTCACACCGTGAGTAGGTATTTGCCATGCATCCCACTTATACATGCGTGGCACAAGGACATTTTTATGTGGGCCCACCCACCAACTGAGACTCATGGGTGGTAGGCACAAAAATGCGTTGATCCCGTCGGCATTTCCCCTCAGGGGGGGGGGGCTCACGCACTGGGCAATAAACCCAGCCCTGACCCTTTAAATCAAGGGGGCAGATATTGCCTGGTTGGATAGACCTTGGATCAACGCTGTTAATATTACTTATCCGGTCAAGAGGCGGCATAAGTATTTCGAACTTAATACCATACAAAGAACATGAAAAAAGTTCTTGGGCCAACCAATAAAATGGAACGACGTTTAAAAATATTAGTAAATTTTTAAAAAAATTTAAAGAATCTTGAGTAACGAAATGGTAAGTATGTTTAATTATGTGAGACTAAATGAAATTGCTTCATATATATTTTACAGCTTTTGGGATCGGTTATGTAGACATTATGAAAGGTTGTTATGGATGGTTTCTAGTTCAAAAGGTTGGGAACTAGCAAGGTTATTCTGCTTTACTAGGCTGCATAGCTTGACAGATTTAACCAAGACGGTCTAAGAAAACAATAAACGATTAAATGAAGCAACGAAAAAAGGAAAAAACTGAAGACGATGGAATGAACGATATATATATATATATATATATATATATATGTGTGTGTGTGTGTGTGTGTGTGTGTGTGTGAAAAAAGAAAGAAAGGAAAGAAAGTATAGAATGGATAAAATAGGATATGTTAATCAATTTTACTTACACGTGTTTCGGTCAGGAATTTATCCATGTGTACATTATTCAAACTGTTATTATTTTTAAATAAGCAAATGAAATGAAATAATAATAATAGAAAAATGTAGAGTAATTCCTTAATTTTTGAAATGAAATTCGTTGGAAAGCGGAACATTTTTGAAATGTTCGAACGCTTTCCAACGAATTTCATTTAAAAAAAATAAGGAATTACTCTGAGGAAGGTCGAATCTTCATTCAGGTTGATATCTCATTAAACGAAGAAAGCAAAGTGCGAAAATTAATCAAAGTCACTTAATTTCATTGATCGAACGAGAATCGTGCTTACAGCATTATTTGATCGTAAATCATCAGAATGGACAGAACCTAGCACCAAGCTAATAGCTCCTGACCTTCAGAAATCTTCTGACGAAGAGACATTTATCTCGAAATATCAAGAATAAATCAAAGGTAAACAAATAACATTATAGTTAAATTTTACTTTACACTTGCATTGTGACAGCCTTCAAAACCAACCACCAAACCAATATAAACACAATGCTTCAAGCAAATTATAAAACTCTTTTAATTTTCGATACTTTTTGACTATACCTCATACATGTTAATTGCAACTAATGTTTGAGTTATAAAAGACTTTTATCTTTAATGTTTTACGACGTTGTATGACTGGTTCTGTCGGCGGCAGCGCACTGGTTGAAATAACAAAAACAGCAACAACAAAAAACAGTAATCACATACATAAGGTTGATAAAATAATAATAAAAAAATAAGTTGATGAATAAAAAAAGTGGAAATCAAATCAAATGGGCGAGTCTTTGGTTTTCCTGTAGAATGTACTTGACAGGAAGTAGATTTACTTGTACTGATCATTAGTCATGGGGAATAAAAGTACAACACGTTGGGAGAATACCACAGGAAACTACTAACAACATAAAAGAAGTTATCAAAAAGTATCGAGACTGAAGATTTATTTAAAAAAAATCTAAATGCCACATCCAGTATATCGAAAATCACTTCGTACTCTACACTTTACTTGGATCTAGTAATCTTTTTTCACATCTGAGCAGTTTATCTTATTGAGATTACGTGTCTGTCTGTAAC
This sequence comes from Doryteuthis pealeii, assembly GCA_023376005.1. Lineage (NCBI taxonomy): Eukaryota > Metazoa > Mollusca > Cephalopoda > Myopsida > Loliginidae > Doryteuthis > Doryteuthis pealeii. The sequence continues at coordinate 29,003,074 of CM042161.1, read as the reverse complement.
CGAAACTACATCGCCACCAACGTCACAATCACCTTAGTTATTTACGTTCCCAATGATTACAATTATTATTTAATCTTATTTATCAACGATATCTCTATTAAACTCTAGCTGAGTTAGAGTTGCCTCAAAACATATATGGCTTTAAGTAATTATTTCTATTCTATAATAATAATTGTTTGCAGACAGTTATAGGGTTTCAAGTAACTAATAACAATCCTTGATAAAAAAATTATAGCTTTAAGTAACTATTCTTAATACAACTAATTTAATTTTATATCAAGTATTCTTATTGAATACGGAATTGTAAAACTGATCTATTTGACGTATAGAAGGCATCCTAACAGGTACTAACACTCTGGGTCAGAGTGGACCTGGAAGAAATGCCAATGATAGAGTACTTAACATTCTCCATATCTCTAGAACTGGAGCCTCACCATGAGATGCAGTTTAGTGTTGTATCCACGACGCATTCATGTTGAAGCTAAGGTGATCCGGAAAATTCTTGGAAAACTCTCCTGTGTCACGTGGGCCATGCGGGAGGGAATATAAATCTGTGGCATCCCCTAGGCTAGCTGTCAACGTGAGCTTCACGGAGATAACCCACATAAACTTACTGATGATATGTAAATTACACATCTGCAAAGGTCCAACACATCTGCCACCCAGTGCCGAGGGTGGTGAAGCTATTACGTCACAATAATGACTGTGAAAGGGTACTCCAGGAGAAAATTTACAACTAATAACATTTACATACTGACCTAGGGATCTATTATTCTAACGACGGTTGACGTACTGTAAAATACAACAACCAAACCAACCAACCAACCAACCAGCCAATCAACCAACGAAAGCCTTGTCATCCCGGGGCTGTAGAATACACCGATGGGTAACACTCTCCCTACAAACAACCAACCAACCAACCAACCAACTATGACTCAAATTGTTGTTAAACTGGATTTAACGTCTGAATAATAACAAATCCGACCTCGACAATAGATTTTCTCTTAAAACAGAATTATACGCTGTTGCTTTTCTTCGTTACTTTTCGGCCTTCCTGTACCACACATCCAGTTTTTAGTCTGATTGTCATTTTATGGTTAACCTAATGACATGGGTGGTCGTGAGAAGACAAAGCTGATACAATGCGGGAGAGGACATTTTTCGTCTTAGTCACAGCCATAGCGAATAAAGCAGAGCATTATGAAAACTTCCTGTTTTGGAACATTTAATACTTAGACACTATAAAGAAATCGTGCCCTTTCGCCTGCAAACGGAGGCTTCACAATAGATGAAAATAAGAAGGAAAGGGAGTGTCTATGACAGAACAATTAACGACAAACTCTTTCTTTGTTATAGAAGCTTAGCCAAGACAACCATGAAATTTGTCTATTTCTTTATCAACTTATATATATATATATATATATATATATATATATATATATATATATATATATATATATATAAAAATTCGAAAATTGATAAAACAATTAGGAATACTTATTTTGTGTTATTTTTTGTTGACCTTAGGTTATCACCTGGGGAAATGTTTTTATGGAAAAAAGTTTGTCTTTTTTAGAAATTAAAAAAAGAAGTTTTTAAACGGGTTGATATGCTATGATAGAAGCGACGAAAAATGCACTAGTGATTGTTGAATGACAATCATTTTCGAGCGTCCAAGTGTCTTCAACTAACTTTTATATATCGGTTGTCAGGATACCTGGCAATGAGCTTTCCATTTGGGAGGCATATAAACTTAGGAGTATATGTTAAACCTGGGAGGAATATGTTTCAGAATTAGCCGTGACTGCATGGGTTGTTTATTTTGCAAGTTATTAAAAAAAAATGAACAACTGATTCGAGTTATCAATTTCCCAACAGTAAAATCCGCCAACTAAGTCCTTGTTCCTGCAACAACACTCCAGCAGTCTTCAACCATAGCATAAACGTTTCGCTTGCGAATTTATAAGCAGATTATAAATTATGAACGCACGTTCATAATTTTATCTGCTTAGTTAGAATTTTGAATAGGGTCCGTTAGATTTAGAATGATGAGGTCCATGGAAAATTACCTGACAGTTGTTGACAGCTTTCCCTTGACCCCTTGACAGCGCGCAATTGGACGCGTGTGATAGTTTAATTTAGATTCGACCCGGTTTATGAGGAGCGCAGACGTTATTGTCGGCTCTGGTGGGTCGGTCTAACACCAGCATGCATCCGGGACATTGCAGTCAGAAACGCTAGTCAACGCTGACGCTTCGAATCGGGTGAATGTCTATCGTTACAGTTTATTTGTTTAGATGTAATTCTAAATCTGTCAATCCTATTTCAAAGAAGCTCAATTCATTTTTTGTTAAATCCATTTGGGGTCAATGTTTGTAAATGTTTTATTCTTGTTTATCTCAGTCGGTAGAGTATCCGACTAGGAATCACTATGTTCCGGGTTTGATACCGGCCCTCGCCAACTCAGCGTATGAGTAGCACAGGATCTGTGCGGTAAAGTGAGGAGCTGATAGTAGGTGTGGCGCTCCATCTCAGACGCAAAAACAATTTTCTTGGTCTAGCGCTAGTGAAAAGAGCTGTCCGACTGATACCGACTTTAGGGCACCCCGATGACTTTCTTTTTTTTTAATATTACACACACTAAAGTGTATTACTAAGGAGCTATGTAGCAATACGAGTGGTGTCTGTTTCTAGACAGGAACTAAGTATATGAACTTGGCCAACTCGGTCAAGAGGAATATAATTTATGATTGATGAGTCCTGGGTGATTCTGACAGGATAAAGAAACTATATACATGAAAGAGACACGCAGTTTCATCCAAAGAAAAAGGCTCAAAACAACCGCCCGAAGGGTCCGGACTAGATTCAGGGTTATCGTTTTAGACAATTCGTCGCCTCCTTTCAACCCCAAGTCTGTTAAGTCGTAGCGTCACCAGGATGAAAATTAAACTGTATTTGTTATAATTTGTCGTCTGAGTGTTTTCCCCACAACGGGTGTTCTCTAGACGATTTTGGCCATTTCATCTGATTCTATGTCCAACTACAAGCGAAGATCCAAGAAGATGCATCTGCAAGCCAACCAGGTGCTGGTCGAAGTTACAACGCCACAGCAAGTGGTGCATAGCTTACCAAGTAGAGATTATTCAGTACAAAATTTAAAATATTTTTATTTACTAAATCTACTGTTTTATTTAATGCAGTTGCATCGTACAACACTTTAGAGAGACTCATGGAATCTATATCTTATCTATTGTAACGCGCATTTAAAACTTGGGTTATATGAAAATTCCACCTACTAAAATTCCACCCTGTAAATTCCAGCCACAGAAAATTCCACCTAAATGTACAGGGTGGACCATAATGATGGAACACATTTTAAATGCTATTTTCTCAAATTATAAAAAGCGACACAGAGTACTAAGTATATTTATTACATAACTGGTACACATAAATTTTACATGTAATCTAAGATTTGAATATTATATCCTTGAGATGGTCACCATCATGACGAAAAATTCGAGAGCTCGATCCCGTAAAGTGGGGTTTAGCATATCAACTGGAATAGCTGTTATCTCTCTACGGATGCTGTCTCTCGGAAATTTCAGGATGGTGCCTCTCGCTTTCCAAAATGCTGTTG
>CM042161.1:28969437-28994437 GCA_023376005.1 Doryteuthis pealeii | reverse complement strand
TATATATATATATATATATATATGTGTGTGTGTGTGTGTGTGTGTGTGTGTGGTGTGCGTGCGTGTGTGTGCCTTCATAGAGCCTGCACACTCATGTGTGCATAAATAAAGCCATAAAATTTCACCTGCACAAAATTATCAACTGCAGTTATAACAGCATATATATATATATATATATATATATATATATATATATATATATATATAATATATATATGTTATAGAGTTACCATTGGTTTCAAAATAGCGTATTATTATCACCAATATAACGCGCCTGTGAAAGAACGTACAACGAATATCAATTCATTTACATATGTTTTGGGCCGTTCTTGTATTCTCAGCCCAAGCTCCTCTTTGGTGAAAAAGTAGTCCATCGTTTGCTTGTTTTTACCTCTTTGTTTCTCTCTCTCTCTCTCCCTCCCTCTCTCTCTCTCTCTTCTCACTCTATATATATATATATATATATATATATAGGGTAAACTATAGACACGTGTTTCGAGGTATCACCTCTCATCAGTATAGTTATACGATTTTTAGCAGCTGCCTCTGGCTGGGTTCGAGACCCGAACGAACTTACGCTATATATATATATATATATATATATATATATATATATATATATATATATATATATATATATATATATATATATATATATATATATATATATATATATATACAAATACATATGTATACATGTATACCGACCCATATGTATTCACATAAGTACACACATGTACCACATTTGTGTATACACGTATGTGGAAATACGCATATGGATAGGTATGCATGTATGCATATATTTGTATGGAAGTAAGATAAGGAAATTAATCCGACAGAATGTGGAGAAAATTTAGAAAAAAAAAAAAAAACACAGGATGTTGCGATGGATTAAAAATTTATTGTCGATACTCGAGTATTTCGGTTTTACAGTGGAAATCTTCTTCAGGACTAAAAATCTTCTTCAGGTTGATAGAAGATGAAGGATGTTTTGTATGCGTTAGATTAGAAAAAATGTGTGGAAAAAAGTTATTTGCCGCTAGTTGTGTGGTGGTTGTAGTTGAAAGTTGATGACGTGATTATTGCATGCGACAGCGAAAATTAATGATCATTTGTATGTGTGTGTATGTGTGTATATGGACATATATACGTATATAGAGGGATACAAACAGAAATAAACCAAAAAGCTTTATATATATATAAAGACACACACACACACACACACACACACACACACACACACAAGTTCAAATTAATAAAATTTGCAGCAAACAAACAATCACTACAACCAACAGTCTCCCTGGGGATGACCAGCAAAATGGTTGAAAGCGCTTGGGTAAAAAATACCGGACATCTAGATACGTGTGTACGGAAAACAAGAAGAAGACTTGAACATCTAAACCTGAAAATCATAAAGAAGAAATATTCCGTGGTAAAAACCTGCTTAAATTATATATATATATATATATATATATATATATATATATATGTGTGTGTGTGTGTGTGTGTGTGTGTGTTGAAAGGAAAAATAAGGAAAGAAAATGCTGAATTGATAAAATTGATTTTATTTTACTGACACGTGTTTCGGCCAGGAGTTTAACCATGTACATATGCACTCTATCTATTATCATTTTAAATACAAAATAAAATAACAATAATAGAAAACTACAAAATTATAATAATAATAAAATAATAATAGATTGAGTGCATATGTACATGGATTAACGCTTGGCCGAAACACGTATCAGTAAAATAAAATAAAATAAATTTTTATCTATTCAGCATTTTCTTTCCGTATTTTTCCTATCAATATACCATCGGATTCACTTCCATTTTCAACTCTCTCTCACACACACACACACACACACACACACACACACACACACACATGTGTGTGTGAGTGTGTGTGTGTGGTATTTATAGTTTAAATCTGAATGTTAACTTCAAATACAATTTTATATTTTTTGAAGTGTAGTACAAAATAAATGACAGTTCTAATGTATCAGATATATTTATAAGATATATAATTATAAAACTGTATTTTTATGTCAGGGTTTCATTTCAGTAATCTCATTTTTTATGAAACACTGATATTTTTCTTACGCTCGATATGACACAACTATAACTATATATTCTCTCAACCTTGTTGTTTGAGCTCTCTGGGGTAAAAATCTGTCGGCTGTGAATTAAGCTTCAATGGCAAAGGCTCTTCTATAAAACGGTTATGGGTTGTCTAGATACTGTAGCTTATATACCTATGTTTGTATTTATCAGTTAAATACTACCCCTTACCTGCGTGTGGCTGATAATTGTCCAGTTGTTAAGAACACTGACTGATGAAAATTCGGCCAGGTTTCGATCTCAGCAGAAGGTAGCCTTCTAAGTTTAACGTCGAAACATGGTGTCTGTGGATGACAATATATATATATATATATATATATATATATATATATATATATATATATATATATATATATATATATATATATACTTCGCTTTAAATCCTTATCGAAGTGGCAATTTTCCATTCTATCCAAAAATTACTGGTTGGAATTTAACTGAAATCGAAAGATGATGACATGTGTATACACATATTCTGTAAAAATTGTAAGTTTCTTAAAGAAGAAACAAAAGTTGCACTCATTTACCAAATTTACTTAAATGATTAATGAGTCAAATAATATATATATATATATATATATATATATATATATATATGTGGTTGAGTAGAGGAAAATGTGGATATAACAACACTAAACGACTATGTTTAATTGATATTTCGCCTCATTATTGATTGAGGCTTTTTCAGAAATTTATTGATCTAAGTGCTTGTACATTCTGTTTTTATAGTGAAAATAGTGGGGGATGGGATGGGTTATTGGTGAGTAGTCTAAGGGAATGAGAACAATTGAACATAGTCGTTTTGTGTTGTTATATTCCCATTTTCCTCTACTCTCAACCACATTTTGTCGAAATAGTTCAATCTTCCACTCCTCACACACACACACACACACACACACACACACACACATATATATATATATATATATATATATATATATATATATATATATATATATTACTTACGAGCTGTCACTTAGTCGATGATTTGCCTTATGACGTGAGCTAAGATTTGAGGTAAGAGCGAACTTAAGAAACACTTATGTTAATAAGTTCACAAAAACATTTAAGTTTCTTAAATTATTAACTCAAAGGAAAATATCTAAAAAAACATAAACATTGAAACATATTACAACGCAAAATTCATTACATTATACTTTATTATGTTTTTATACAATGCAATGGTATTAAAAAAAAATTAAAAACGCGTTAAAAAAGATAGTGGTGAGTGTGTTCATACCTTTCCCAAAGATATTAGTCCGAAATTGAACTTAATAGCGCTACAAGTTCGAACTCGCTTACTACGATGTCACAGTTCAGCACGTTAGCCACTAAGCCATGAGAATTCCTCTTGTTTTGTGTGTTTTTCTTGAATTCTATCTCGAAACTTTTCACGTGAATCAGATATTTTAATATTCGAATCTTTAGACTGTAAGCTATGTTATTTCCAGGGAACTAAGGGATTAGTCCCGTATGGCATAGTGGCTAACGTTTTTGATTGTGACATCACTAGATCATTTTAAGCAAGTTGAAATGACAGTCGTGCTATTACGTTCAATTTCGGACTAATACCATCCTTAAATAGTATCACTACTGTTCTTCTACGAGGGTTGATTTGGACTTTGAGATTCTGTTTAGAAATGATTCGAATGAATAATGTATCTAATTTTGTCTGTTGAGTGTCCGGTTTAAAGTTATTTGCATGTTTGCATTTGAATATGATTTCCTTTCTTTTATTTAATAGTTTCTTCCGGCTTTTGAATCTTAATATTACTATTCTTTTGTTCCACACAAAGATGGCATTTATTTTTGAATCCTGTTGGTGTTGTTGACTTTTTAAAATTATTATCTGCCATTTCATTTGATTTTTTTCTTTTAGTTTCAAGGAAACACTTTATATCCTACACACACACACACACACACACACACACACATATATATATATATATATATATATATATATATATATATTGTTCAGGAGTCAATGTAGGTTATTCATATGAGAAACAAGGTGCTTTACTTACCCACTAACCCGACGGGGTCAAGATGACATCACGATTGTACAGACAGCGTCCAATTGTATAGCTATGACAATCATTGTTGTTTTTCAATCTCATTATATTCGCCTTATATTCTCCATAAGACAGAAATATAGTGACACTATAGTGATACCCTGCGGTGAATAGATCGTAAAGGATGAAAGAATCTCTTATATCAAACGGACCTACACCCCTTGTAACCCACAATATAATGACGACATTAAAAAGAAGAACTCTGCACCTAAATTCTTTTTTTTTTTATTTTTTAATGTTTTCTTAATTTTAAGATCATTAATCAGAAACATCATCTTGCGCTGTTATGAATGCTTCTATTTGAGACACTCTTTTTTGAGACACTCTTTAAGCTAAAATTACCGGATAGCATTTTCTTTATCAGATTAGGATGTGGTAAAAGTCATTATCCGTGAACTGTTTACACGCCTCGTGGTAGTAGTAGTAGTAGTAGTAGTTATTGTTGTTGTTGCTGTGGTGGTGGTTGCTATTGTGGTGAAGGTTGTTGTTGTTGTTGTTCTGAAAGTGGTGGTAGTTGTTTGGTTGGTTAGTTGGTTGGATTTTACGGCATGTCAACTCTTGTCGGGTTATTTTATGCTCAACCTCCATATCGTCCCACGTTTTTGGTTCCACGTTTTTGGGACACTGCGCAATCGACTCTAATAGACGGGTGGATGTTGGAAGTGCGTGGTTAGAGTCATTGGAAATGGACTCATCAACCCGAGTTCAAATCCTGGACGAGGCTGGTTACATTTACATAGCGCTAATATCGCTGGGAAAAGTATGAATCCAACTATTCCCCCTCCAACTATGGGTAAATAGTAGGGCAGACTGGGCCCTTTAACCTTGGTTAGGCAATCAGTCTAGTAGAAGGAAAACTTTGAATTCAAACTTTACGTAAGAAATTTACCTTCTGTTGCATCCTGTTCGTACGGAAGGGTTGGTATATATATATATATATATATATATATATATATATATATATATATATATTTGTCATCTACATAGTCCTTTTTACCGTTTCACTGTTTCGCCGTTTCACAGATCATCAGTATGGCTAGACAAGGCAGGCTACTTCAGGCCAGGTTCAAACCCCGAGCGATTTGTCATCAGTCAGAGTTCTTACCACCGCGCAATCTACACACCAACTTTTTAGAAATTAAATTGTGGAGAGCATATATATATATATTTATATATAGATTGTGTATTGTAATTTCATACTATATTTGACAATATCTTACAATCATATAAGTTTTTAATACTTTAACTTTCAGAATTTAAAAAGTTAACCGTCTATCTCTAGATCTAAGACGTTCTGTGTATTCATAAAAACTCGGTTGAACGATAAAAAAGCGGCTCAAATAGATAGATAGACAGACAGACAGGCCGATATACAGTCAGGTAGCAAAACAGGTAGGGTGACAGTTGAATAGTGAGGGAAGGACGATAGAAGAATTTGAAATTGTTGTTAGCTTCTATGCTTGGTTTGAAATCTAGATAGATCACATATATTTCTGTTTAGTCTGCTTGTTGATGATGTCTCTTATATAATACAGTTGTCCTCTGTTATCAGCGACTGTTAGGTTCCAGTGTCTAAAACCGCGGATAGTTCCGAACCCTTTTATACGTGGTGAAGTTTGTGCTCTCTTGGCTGATTGATTTAAACGGCATGTCAACCCACCCAGGGTTGTTTTATACATAGAAGTTAGGGAATCGCGTTCATTGTACATTTATATTCACATTCGTTGTGTAGTTGTTTCTTGAGAGGTTTTTGTTGTAAAGAGTTGTCAAAGAATCTTATCAAATACAATAATTTGCATATAGTTGTAGGCTCGCCTTGGGTAGGATGGGACACAAGGTCGCAAGTATGGGACATCAAGTGAGGATCGAACTCGGGTTTCAAGTATTCCTTTCTAATAATAATAATTATATGGTTTCATGCAATTATTATCACGTAATAATAATAATTTGTTTGCACACAGTTATATGGTTTCAATTACCTAATAATGATCCTGACCGCCCTGTTGAGTGGGGCTGTAGAATACGCTGACTGCACCTCTGTAGAGGGGTCGGGCCCTCCCCCTAATGGGGCTACCTGTTGGCCGTGGGTGGTGACTTGTGATGCTGAAGGACGGAATCCTGGTGGATAAGCAGTCCATGATTTGCAACACACCACTTTGGCTCTTACTTAGGCTAGACAGAGGGTCGGTGAACCCTCTTCTGATCAATCGGCTGGTTATGTCCTAGCACATATATTACTGCCCCGACCCTATTGCCCTTATGGCAAACCCCCAACCCTTTTTATCATATATGTGTTAGAAGGCGGTGGCAGAGGGTCTTAGTGTCCTGGGTATGACGTTAAACTGCATCTAATGGTCAATTTCATATTTATGGAGAGTGTAGAATACCCCTTCATCACCATTACTTCCAGATTCACCATGACCCGGAGTGGTACTACCTGTTAGGGTCCCATCTATGGGTTAAATAGACTAAAAATGTGTTTAAAAAATTGAGTTAAAAAAATCAATGCCCATCAAGAATAAATAGAACAAAACGTCTTCGGCACAAAATAACCCAACAAGTGTTGACACGCCATAAAATCCCTCCTACTCAAAAAAGAGAGAAAAAGAAAGTAATAATCCTAAGCAAACAATTATAGACTTAAGTAACTATTGTTAATAAAAATAATTTACAATTATATGACTTCATGTTTTCCTATCGAATGCTAATAATTTTAAACTGACCTATTTGACCTATAAATGGGACCCTAGCAAGTAGTACCACTCCGGTTGAGACTTGGGAGTAATGGCAATAAAGGGTTACTCAACAATCTCCAGATTTCCGGAACTGGAGCCTCACCATCAACTGCTGTTTACTGTCATACTCAGGACACCCTCTTTCTTTGAGGAGGGTCTTGCCCTTCTATGGAGGATACAGTCAGCGTATTCTATACACCAACGACAGGGCTCTAAAACATGTAAACATTGTTTAGTATGGAATGAATATATAATGATTTTCAATGCATGATTCATGGAGGCGAGGGGTGTAATGATTATCGTTAAAATAAATAAACTCAGTGACACGAGTTAAAATCCTCTATGAGGCTGTTTGTATCTCCTTGGTCTGGCGCTATTGAACAGGGGATAGACTCCCTCGCTGACTGGCTGATACCGACTTTAGGCCGCCCCGTCGACTTTACTTCTTACTTTATATATATATATATATATATATATATATATATATATATATATATATATATATATATATATATATATATATATATATATATATATATATATATATATATATATATACCAACCACTTCGCACGAGCAGGATGTGACACGAGGTCAATTTCTTAAGCGGAGTTCAACAGATTTGAATTCAGAGTTTTCCTTCTCCTAGACCGGTTGCGTAACCAAGGTTAAAGAGCCCAGTCTGCCCAACTATTCATCCATAGTTGGAGGGAGAGTAAGATTCATACCTTTCCCAAGGGTATAAGCGCTAAGTGAAATGTAATTACCACATTCAGGATTTGAACTCGGGGCGACGAGTCCATTTCCAATGCCTTTAACCACTGCATCGCTACCAGTTACACACACACACACACACACACACACATATATATATATATATATATATATATATATATATGTCTGTGTGTGTGTGTGTGTGTGTGTGTGTGTATAACTGGTAGTGAGGCTCCTGTTCTGGAGCATTTAGGAGTGTAGAGTTACTCTTTTGTTGTCATATGGAGGCGCACTTAGTATAACAGTTATTGTCATAGGAAAACTCTGAATTAAAACTTGTTAAACCTCTCTTAAAAATTGATTGTGTTGCATCCTGCTCATGCGGAGGGGCTGGGTAAATTTGCATTTTATTCGAAAAGTTAACATAACTTTCTATTATGCTGTTTTGTTTGTTATTTTGTTTAAAACTAATGCAGAGGGGTTGGTATATACAATGCATTATTTTTTGTAGGCGCCTAAGTCTAATGGTTAGAATCGCCGGAATTGGACTCGTCGACCCGTGGACAAAGCTGTTTGCATTTCACATGGCACTAATACCCTTGGGAAATGTATGAATCTAATTCTCCTTCCAGCTATGAGTAAATAGTAAGACAGACTGTGCTCTTTAACCTTGGCTAGGAAACAAGTCTAGGAGAAGGAAAACTGAATTCAAACCTGTTAAACTCCGCCTAAAACATTGACCTTGTGTCACATCCTGTTCGTATGGAGGTGTTGGTAAATATGTACAATGCATTATTTAAAAAGAAAACAGAAAATACTTTTCTTTCTTTTTTTTTCAAAAAAGTTAACACTAATTTCTATTATGTTGTTTTGTTTGTTTGTTGTTGTTATTTTGTTTAAAACTACTTGATGAACAAATCAGGTGAAGACGAGTAAACGAGTAAATCAAAGAAATAGCGAGCACATTTTACTCATTATTATGTCATTTCCGCCATCTTTGTTCTCAAAATCTGATGAAGGCGTTCTAATATGCAAATGTATGCGAATGCGTACAGCTGCTACCCCCTTTCCCTCCCCAGGTGTTTCTTTTGAGTCCGACACAACTGCGCTACTTACGTCAAAGGGGAAAACAGACGATGATGTAGATGCTGTGGATTGCAAGCATTTTCGAAAAGTCATGCAGACTTTGCAAATGCCTAACACGTGACTGACAGGAGGAGGAAGGAGGAGGAGGGGAGGAGGAAGAGGAGAGGAGGAAGGAGTCGGAATGATTACCAGGTTGTTTTCTTTTTTTTTTTTTGTTTTTATTTTTGTTTTTGTTTTTGTTTATGACAGCCACGAAGGCGGTTAATAATGGCACCGTAAATGGGCAAGAAAAGCTGCAAAGAATTTTGAACGGCATTTTTAAAGTTGATTTGGTTTGTTTAGTTTGGTTTTAAGGCATATCGACCCATTGGGTCATTTTATACCAAAGACGTTTTTGTTTTATTCATTCTTCATGTGTACTCAATTTTTTAAAACTCATTTTTACAAACTCATTTTTCAATTCAACATATAAATGGAACCCCAACAGGTACAACCACTCCGGGTCAAAGTGGATCTGGGCTTCATAGTGATAAAGGAGTACTCCATATTCCCCAGAGTTCTTGGAACTTCATCATCAGATGCGTTTAACGTCATACCCAGGATACTAATACCCTCAACCAATGCCTTCTAGCACATATATGATAAAAAGAGTTGGGACTTGCCAGAAAGGCAATAGGTGGTCATCTAGTTCGCATGAATGATTGCCGAATCCCCAAACAACTATTTTACGGGGAAATATCAATTGGCAAATGTGGTCAGTGCAAACCCAAATTGACGTTTAAGGACTGCCTCAAGTACACTCTAAAAAATGCTGCTATTGCTGTGGAGGACTAGGAGAAGCTAGCTTGTAACAGATCTGGCTAAAGAACCACCATCTACCGGTCTATGAAAGAATTTGAGTCCAACCAAATTAAACACCAAAAATTGAAGTGGGCTGATTTTCAGTCCAACAACATTTAAAGTGGAGAAGTTCCAACATGTAGTTTATGTGGAAGAGTATGTATCTCCAGGGCTGGCCTGTTGACAAATGAGAAAACACAAGGATGCAGTGTCAAATGCTACTGGCACTCAACTATAAAAAACAAAAAAAACAAAAAAAAAAAAAAAAAAAAAAAACAAAGAAAAACAGGAGATGGTCTTACTCGTGCACGAGTTGACAGCTAACAAATAGGTGATAGGGATTGAAGTAACCAGCGTTTTAAACGCCCATTCATTGGAGAAATTTAAAATTCTGCTTGAAAAAAATTCATCCAGTTATTTCACATAACAAAACAAACCAAACAAACAACAAACAAACAAACAAACAACAACAAACAAACACCAAAAAACAAACACAAAACTCTCAAAAACAAGCAAAAACAAAACAAACAAAAAAAAAAAAAGAAAAAACGCCATGATGAAATTATCATAGTGAAATATTTTCTTTGTGTTCCCCTATGTATGAGTCAGAATTTATTGTCACCAAATATCTGGGAGGCCTCATTTATGAAAAAATGTTTCACAGGACAAAAATTTAAAAAAATAACATGCCAATGAATTATTTCATCGTCTGCCTGTTGTAAAGTCTATTTTTTAAGGAGATAAAAAGTATCTTTTAAAAATGTTTTTACATAAATAATGTTTACTCTTATTTTATAACTAACTAGTTTTAAAATCTAATTATTGTTGCTTTTTAGATTAAACACATACGCTATGATTATTTTATTACTAGTTTTGCCCCAACTTATTATTGTTGATTTTAGAGGAAGCATTTTCCCTATTATAAGAGATTCAGTTTCTCTTTTGAGATTTTCCCTTCTTAGCCATGTCCAGATGTCGTATGCAGCTTCACCAATTTGTCGATTGGAGTACTTATTTTTGTTTTCTATATTTTGTTGTTTTACTATTTGTTTTTTATTATTATTCACTCACTGAGAGTTTCTCACACCCACCTTAGCTGGTGGTCTTTTACTTGAGGCTGAGTGATAGCAAATCTCCTCGGCTCTCCAGGACTCTTCTGAGTATTCTAACCAATCTTAACAATGTTGTTATTCGGATGGTCTCGATTCTACCTCTGATTTCCAACTCTTTTTCAAAACCTTACGGACTGTTTCAAGAGCACCAATTACAATTGGTACGACCTTTACATTTATGTTCTTTAGATTTTTCAGTTTTCGGACCATTTTTTATCTTTTTCTTTCATTTTCACTTTGTGATCCGCCGAGAAGGCAAAATCCACCAGATGACATGTTCTCCTTTTCTTGTTAATTAACACTAGGTGAGGTTTCCTAGCCGGGATTAGACGATCCGTCTGTATTTCAAAGACGTAGATAATTTTATGCATCTCATTCTCCATGACCGATTCTGGTTTGTGCATATACCATTTAGTAGCATGATGAAAATTTAGTTTTCTTCTTCTTCTTCTTCTTCTTCTTCTTCTTCTTCTTCTTATTATTATTATTATTATTATTATTATTATTATTATTATTATTATTATTATTATTATTATAGGTGGGAGGAGAGAGTTAAATCAAGATTATTTTACTTTTTACATATTGAACTATTTACAATAGCAAATATCAAACGTTGTAATAATCAAATTATCATACTGTGGTATATCCACAGGTCCTGTCAGTTTTTATAAATGGATTTCCCCCATAAAGGCACGATGTTCAGCATTCCACGCCAAGATGACAACTGAGATGGCATGACTACTGCCTCTGCTGCTCAAATACATACCTTCCATCTAGCACCCACTCGGTAGCAATTCGAGAGATTATTCTGTCAGACCCTGGAAAAAGTTATCATGAAAAAAAAAAAAAAAATGAAGCAACAATGATAAGATGACGAAAACAAATAAAAATGTTTCTAATGCGAAGTAAGTCGGATCAAATTTTAAATAATGTAGATACGATCTTGTTTTAAACGTTTCGCAAAACAAATAAAAACAAATGAAAGATTTTTTATGTGACTTTGCCTCGAGCAAAGATAATTCCCTTGACGAACTGAAAACAATCATTACTTGAAACAAAATCTAAACGACATTATTATTTTTACATTCGCTTTTCTTCTTTTTCATACTGTAACAATCTGGATGAATACAAACTTCGACCACAGGAGCAACATTTTATAATTATATAATTAGGGCAGGCTTAGCTTGGTCGGTAGAAACCACAAGGTTCTGGGTTCGATACTTGCCCACACCAACTCAGCGTATGAGTAGCATAGCTTGCAATTGTGCGGTAAAGAATTCTCCATTACTTCTGAAATAGAAGCATTAATATCATCATGGACCGTTGTTAGAGTGGTATCAAACTTATAAAATAGATTTCAGTTTTTTAAAAAAGTTATATTACAAAACTATCTTCACGATGTTTGTTTGTTTTGTTTTACGGCATATCAACCTTGATGAGTCATTTAATGCCGACAGATTTTGGAATAAATTCATTCTTAATGGATACTCATTTTTTTATAAACAAATTTTCCTATTTAACCCATAGATGGGACCCTAACAGGTACTACCACTCCGGATCAGAGTGGACCAGAGAGCAAAGTAATGAAGGGGTGCTCTACATTCTCCAGACCTCCAGAACTGGAACTTCACCATCAGATAGAGTTTAACGCCATTTCCATGACATTAAGACCCTCAGCCACGGCCTTCTAGTACATATATGATAAAAAGGTTGGAGCTTGCCATAAGGGCAATAGGGTTATGACAGCTACATATGTACATATGTGACCAGCCCGTCTAACCTAAGTAAGAGCCAAAGTGGAGTGTTGCATGTAATGGACAGCTCATCCACCAAGATTCCGTCCTTAAGAATCACGGTCGCCACCCACGCCAACAGGTTGCCCCATTGAGGGGGTCTTACCCCTCTACAGATGCGCAGTGTGTGTATTCTAAAACTCCAGTCAACAGGGCGGACTAACTTCATGAATAGCAATCCCAAAATATGGATCGCCAAATTGTTAATGCGAGTCTTTATGGTATAAACCCAGACTAGGCAGGATCCAAAAATTGGAAAAGATTTTCACTTACTAAGCTTAGCTAGTTTGGTACACTACTATTGAGCACCCAGTGAAAATCGCTCATTCTAACAATGACCTGTGAACCAAACTTGCCAACCCTGTCGACTGGGTCTTTAGAATACACTGGCACTGGGTCTTTAGAATTCACCCCTCTGCAGAGGGGTAATATCCCCCCCCCCCACAATGGGGCCACCTGTTGGCCGTGGGTGGCGACCCGTGATTTTAAGGATCGAACCCTAGTGGCTGTGCAGTCCATAGCAAACAACACTCCCTTACTTAGGCTAGACGGGCGGTCGGAGAGGGCCCCTTCAACCAATCGGGTGGTTACCTCAAGCCCTATCACCTACATGATTATCCCAAACATATTGCCCTTATGGCAACCCTAACCTTTTTAATCATGTATGTGATAGAAAGCGATGACTGAGGGTGTTAGTGTCCTGGATATGACGTTAAACTCTATCTGATGGTGAATTCCAGTTCTGGAGCTCTGGGGAATGTGGAGTACTTCTTTGGGTTAAATAGAAAAACATGAATTTAAAAATGTGTTTAGCAAAAAAGATCGAGTTAAAAAAATTGAGTACCCATCAAGAATGAATGAAACAAAAATGTCTTCGGCATAAAATGACCCAACAATGGTTGACATGCCGTAAAACCCAACCAAGTAACCCCGGGTGGGAGACCACACCCAGTGTTAATTCACAAGAAAAGGAGAACACGTCATCTCGTGGATTTTGCCGCCCGGTGGATTACAGAGTAAAAAGGAAAAAAAAAAAAAAAAAAAAAGGCAAATATTTGAACTTGGTCAGAGAATTGAAAAACCAAAGGAACATGAAGGTAAAAATCGTAAAGCTTGTTAACCCTTGTACGAATTACATCGCCTTTTATTCGGTGAAAGTTTAAATCGAATGAAATGATAGTGCTATCAGTAGCAAGTTCGTTTTAAGTTGATAATAGCAAGGAAAAGATGTTAGAAAAAAAAAGACGTTTTTCGTGTTTCTATTTCATGTTGTATAGGAATGAGAGTTTTTAATGCAGTTTTGGTAAAATTGCTCACAAGATCTGATAAGAGAGCTACAATCTGAACATCGTGTTGACAATTTGATAAAAACAAAATGTATGACTCAAAGGAGAATTTCATTTGCACAATACTTAGCTCATGAGCCCCACCCATTGTTGTGAAATGGTAACAACAACAAACAGAATAAAAATAAACATTGAATTTGAAAACTGCTTTTTTAAAAGATATTTGAATATTTTCAGAGAGATAAATCGTCGGGTAACTGATATCATTTTGGGATATTCCAAAATGCATTTAAAATGAATTTGCACACACACGCATACACACGCACACGTACACACACATACACACAAACAACCCTAATTGAATGTGAAGAACAAGGAGCATCTTATTAATTTTTCTTGTTTCTTAATTATTCAACTTTTCTTATTTTACTATTTTCCTGAATTTTTGAGATGAGGCTTGATAATTAGTATTATTTGAATTATTCGGACTATTGTCCCCATCTTTATTATTATCTGAACAACGTTTCGGTCGATGTGCCTTTCGGTCCTCTTCAGGTATTTCTTGTCGGACTCAGGAACATTCTCGAACTCGGGAACCTTCTTTTCGAACCCGGGAACCTTCTTGTCGTAATCGGAAGCCATTTCGCATTTTCAAAGCTCTGTCTTGGAATACGCTGGCTGTCTCCATTGCAGAAGGGTACCATCTCCCCAAGAGAAAAGAAGAATGCGACACAAAATCAATTTTTAGCGGAGTTTATCAGTTTTGAATTCAGATTTTCCTTCTCTTAGTCTGGTTGTCTAACCAAAGTTAAAGAACCCAGTCTGTCCTACTGTTTACCCATTTTCCAAAAGGTTGTCATTTACTAAATTTCGCTTAAGACACCTAGTGAGATTCAAATTCACAAGTAATGGTTTGCTAGTCGAGCTTGTTATCTCATCACATGAGATCCTACTTTTCCCAAGGAAGTTAGTGTTGGGGGTAATTGGTTTCGGATCGATTCAATTATTGGGAGCCGAATTATGGGTAAATTTTGGATATACCGACTTCGAAAATTATCGTATCTTACACAACTACAATTCTATTTTCCATCAAAGTAAAAAAAGTAAATAACAGAAATAAAAAGATAAATAAATGAATAAATTTAGAAGAAATATATCATAGAAATCATTTCTTAAAACACTTTTATTTGTGATGTTATTTACCCCAACTGGGCGACACTGGTTAACCCTTCTAGTCACTATTTCCTGTTTCTATTTTGCTCATTTTTATTATCCTTACTTTTTAGATTAAATATTTTCATTACAATTGTTACAGAAGCTGTGGAGCCAATGTGCATTGAAGGATGCCAAAATGAAAACCGCTGGAATAAGATGTTACGAATGCGACGGACTTAACCACCAAGCCAGGGATTGTTTCGTTCGACGCAATAAGTTTAAAGATCGAGAACCTAAACTTTGAAAGGGTAGTCCATGCTACTCCCAATTTTGGGGCTGTTCGCCCCCCCCCCCAAAAAAAAAAAACAAAAAAAAAACAGGGGACGACAGCTTTGTGTCAGCTTCTTCTCCATGACAAGACGTGAACTTGGCGTGTGTGGGAAATGGTGCGTCGCGCTGATCGACTCTGGTACTCTCGTATCATAGTAAGGAAAAAGTTATGCCGAACGTGGAAGGAACGAAACGTGAACGTGCCTTCGGCGTGATGCAGACGTGCGGAATCAGGTCAGAGCCTCCGGCTGGCAAATGGAAAGGCTGTTATGATGGAGGTCCTGGTAATGATGGAGAATCCATTTGGATTCGACCTCCTGATGGGGATAGATGCAATTAAAGCTACAGGCGGAGTATCTATTTCAAAACCAGGAGAGGTATATTTTGCCCGTGAACCGGTTCCCGCTTGCGTAGCAGCGACTACGCTTATCATCGAGGAAAATGATTTCTATGCAGAGTTTGACCGGCAACAAAATGAATGGACTGCAATATGGAAATTGGTAGAAAGTAAAGCGTCTAAGAGATTGCAAAACCTCGTTACAGAATATTCAGTGCCGGTGACAAAGGAGCATATGAGAAGGAAGTAGAGCAATGGATCGAGAAAGATTGGCTTGAACCTTAAAATGAATGGAAGCTACGCCCCCCCCCTAAGAGGCTACTCCTGCTAATGGGTGTTGTACAACCGAACAAATCAAAAGTGCGTCCTGTTATTGACTACAGAGAGATTAACCTCCACGTTGATGCGTACACCGCAGACACGAATATTTGCGTCCACCAAACTGAGAGAACGGAGACGCTAAGGATCGAACGTATCAATGTTGGATCTCCGATCCGCCTATTTCCAAGTACGCATCAACAAATGTCTTTGGCCCTATCCAGACCTTCTCTTCTGGGATAGAAAGTACCGCTTGATGAGACTGGGTTTGGTTTGAACGTGGGTCTTCGAATAATGAAATCTATTGTCGATGCGGTCTTATCACAGAATGACCGAATCAGAAAGGCGATTTCTGATTGCATTCTGTACCTAAATGAAGATGTCACATCCACCATTAGCGTTGCTGAACACTGTTACGATTTTAGTAGCCATCCTTTAGACTTCAAGCAAGAGCGCTTGTCCAGCGGAGATCCTTTGTGTTAAACAGAGCGAGATCCTTAATAAAGAATCTTTGGTTGTTCCTTGGTGCTCCTCAACCTTGCAAGTCCTTCGTCAATGATTGCAAATGGACATCTCTCAGTATCAGTGATTAAATAGTCAACCAGCCACGCATTCGGACTGTTGATTGGCTGAAGTGGTGTATTGTAGCATGGCTTATATCCACAAAATAATCTGTCACGCTTTGAGCTGGCGTGCAAAGTCCCAGAGAGATCAAATGATGGAGCATAAATACTTGGCCTGGCTGTCTCGGGAGGAGACGGTGGCCAGTTTTGGAAACGTGGGAACGAACTCCCAGACGTCCCTGAAACGATCACCAGAAGGAAGGTGTTCTCTTTCTGCTGGAAGCTCGTTTGACATCTTCCGGAGTCTGGCTCGTTGCGAGTGGCGGCTGGCGTTATCAAGCTGTGACAAAAGTCTTAGACGACCGGACTGACGATGTGTTCTACGAAGAATGGTGACAGAGTGAAACAGGCCGATCCATCTAAAGGCAAATGATATGTCGATAGTGAGGAGCTTGATGTGTGGGTTGTGCAAGTTCCTTAGCCACGGGTGTCTTGCTTCGTGGGGCCAAAATCGAAGACCCGTGTTGGATGTAGGGCTGAGCGCGCGGAAGCGATAACTCTAATCAGTTTCAATCGAACATAAGAAGGAAAGAAAGAAAAAAGAAGGAGAGAGAGAGAGAGAGAGAGAGAGAGATAGTTTGATCAAGATTATCATACATTTTATATATTGAAGTATTTTTCAATAACTCTTATGTAAACATATCAAACGTTGTAATAATCAAATTATCATACTGTGGTATATCTACAGGTCCTGCTAGTGCAATGAAAATATTAGAGGAACTCAAATGATTTCATTTCTCAATGAAATAAGTGTTGAGATTGAATTTAAAAAATACAACATTGAAAATCCGGATAAAAGATTTATTACTTTTTTTATTTACAAATACAAATAATAGAGCCAACTTGCAGTTCTCCAACAGTATGACTAGCTACTCGACTAGTGGTGACTTGATTACGAATACTACTAAGTAACTCGACTTCGAATAACTCGCGTATTCGTATCTTCATATGTGTTCCGTTGGACGAGTCTAACTATCTTGAAGGGGAAATATCTTCCCTTTCAAAAATAACACATGATTATTTATTTGCTGGGATAAAAAAATTCCCCAAAATATAAATAGACACATGCAAATAATTCCCAAATCTGAATTTTAAGGATAAGGCTGATTTCTAGGTGCTGATCTTCCTGACAGTGCCTCGTCATAGCAGTAAAGTAGCAAGATTAGAAGTATGCCCTGACACCTGAGAAAAAGCCAGTGTAAAACTGAGTCATTTCAGGACACACCCATGATAGGGGAGGGCGCATGTCTTCAATTTAAAAAAAAAAGAACATTTTAGGTAGCACTACGTATCTATTGAAATCTTAAATTCGGGATTTCTCCATGATATATTACTAATGCGAATATATAACTTCTACTCTCCTCTTTAAAGAGTTCAATTTGGAATGTTTACAGCGATCTTACAAAAAGTACTGCTCTTAAAGGGTAGCGGAATATGTCCGTGCTACATTCGCTTTGCGTACTGGTTAGTTTCCAATATAATTTGGATAGCTAATAATAATAATAATAATAATAATAATAATAATAATAATAATAATAATAATAGAAGATGAGGACAATAGTCCGAATAACGCAGATAATACTAATCATCAAGCCTCATCTCAAACATTCAGAGAAATAATAATAATAATAATAATAATAATAATAATAATAATAATAATGATGATGAAGATGAAAGAACAGATCCCATGGTGAAGGTGAAAGAATAGATCATTGGATGAAGGTGAAAGAAAACGGTAAGATAGACAAATATCAGAACATTGTGAGAGAATTGAAAAAAAAAAAATAAAAAAAAAATAAAAAAGACAAACAAACAAAAAAAACAAAAAAACAAAAAAAACAAAACAAAAACAAGTGGAATATTAGAATGAAAGTGATACCAATTGTAGTTGTTGCCATTGGAACTGTCCCCAAGAGTTTAGTAAACAGACTAGAGGAATTGGAAATCAGAGGAGAGATTGAGACAATTCAGACAACATCATAGCTAGATCTGCTAGAATATTCAGAAGATTTCTGGAGACCCGAGGAGACTTGTTGTCACCAGACTCCATTGAAAGATCATCCGCTTACGTTAATGCGAAAAAAAACAAACAAAACCTCGCAAGGAATGAAATAATAATAATAATTTGCTTGAATACAGAGATATGATTTCATGTATTCTTATCCAATGTAAATATTTTTCTTACTATGATATGATTTCAAGTATTCCTATCTAATACTAATAAACATTACGCTAAGCACGACTCCTAAATTATCTAAATGTATTTTTAACTCTTAAGAGTTAATAATTGAAGAACATCTGTTTTAAAACCTTTATAGATACTAGCAAATATATGCATCCTCCGGGTGCAAGTATTTAAGTTTTAATGTAATAAGATATTATATTAAATTAGAAAGGCTAATAAAACTAAATAAGAATGCAGATAAAAAGATTTGAAACAGAAAATAGAACAACTGAAACTTACTCTTCCATCACTCTTGTCTTTCATTGCTAAAGTTTCCTAATTTAAGTGAAGAATAAAATTACAGTTATTTCTTCTTCTTAATGGATTCATTTTAAGATGTATCTCCGAGATTTTTGCTCATATTCACTAGGAATAAAACAATTAGAAATCAATAATACTAAGCACATATCTATTGAAATAAACGTTTTTATATCAATATGTAAATTAGCCTACCCGTTTACACTGTAAACCGCTATTTTGTTGTATATATAAATACAATTGCATGATGTTAGTATGTAGATATGGTCAACAGTGGCTTCGGCCTCTGGACCATTGCTATAATTAACGGCGTCGATCCCAGGGGGCTATCCCCCCAGGCAACACCTGCCCCCTCGATTTAAAGGGGCAGAGCTGGGTTTATTGCCCAGTGCCTGAGGCACCCCCCTTGAGGGGGAATGCCGACGGGATCGACGCAATTTTTCACCTGCCACTCCATGAGTCTCGGCTTGTGGGTGGTCCCACGTTAATAGGGACTTTGTGCCTGACCCGTACAAGTGGGGTACGCGGTAAATACTATGTAGATATGGTCAACAGTATTATTAATGTAAAACAATTTTATTAATAATTGATGTTTAAATAAAAATAAAACCTATGGAGAATATGACGTAAATAACTAAGGGAATTGTGACTTGAGTAGTAATATAGTTTTGGTTACAGACAGAAAAACACACAATCTCTATTATAATAAAATTTAAGTTGAATATAAAATAAGAAAAGAAGAACCAACATGAACGTGTAGTGACTGTGGCCAATGTGTTAGCCAATCCTTACAGAATAGAAGCGATGAGAAATTTGAAATCAACAGGGCGCAAAAAGAAGATAAGCAGTCGCTAGATCCATTAACCGAGAAAAATGGTTTCATCATGAATAGCAATCGTTTGTATTTTAGTGGCTCTACCCTTTGTTACTTTGTCCACAGGAAACCTGGGTGGCTCTCTTCAGCGTCTGGCGGTAATATTCAAATAAAAAGGGCACAAAATCTAAAAAGTAAAAAAAAAAAAAAAAGGATCTGGCTATATTGACGACATTAAAGTGCGGAACATCGTCGGCAGCATTAAAAAACATGTCCGATGAAAACAACCTTCCCCCCCAAAAAAAAAAAAAAAGAAGAAAAAAAAGCCACGGGTTAGCGGGAAGGTACAATTGCCGTTATACAGGTTGTCCTCGTAAATTTCTCTTTAATATGAGAAGTAAATATCATAAAAATGCAAATGAAGTTAAATTTATGCAAAAGGCATCGTTTTAAACATATCTAGAATCTGCGGGAAACCAAATTCGTTTTTGAAGTACACCGAATGAATTTTGTGCATATTAATTTTCTAAAAGAAAATTATTTTATTCTTTAGTTAATTGTTGCTTACTTTAAAAGCTTGATGTAGAAAGAAAGTAATATTTCTGCCAAGACTTGAACACACACACAGGTCAGGTACTGTAAGCAACCTGAGTCCTTTGATTATCAAAACAACTTGATTCGGCATTAAATGACTTATATATATATATATATATATATATATATTATATATATATATAGTATCCAATTGCCGATTTAACTTTTCCGTTGCAGTGGCATCAGCTAATAATAAAAAAAAGCAGTAATAATAATATTATTATTATTAGAGGAAAAATTAAGGGTCTACCAATTTGATTGAAACGAAGGTAGACACTTAATTTAATTTTCCTCTAATAATATCTTATTATAATGGAGATTGTGTGTTTCTCTGTCTGTAACCGAAACTATATTCCTACTCAAGTCACAATTCTCTTAGTTATTGACATCACATTCTCCATGATTTTATTTTTATCTAAACCTCAATTATTAATAAAATTGTCTTACATTATTAATACTGTTAACTATGTCTACATACTAACAACATGCAATTATATTTATATATACAACAAAATAGCGGTTTACAGTGTGAACGGGAAGGCTAATTTGCATATTAATATCAAAAAATCGAATTTAATAAATATGTGCTTAGTATTATTGATTTCTAATTGTTTGGTTTTATTTTAATGAATATCAGCAAAAATCTCTTCAATGAATCTTAAATGAAATCCATTAACAAGATAAAATAACTGTCATTTTATTCTTTACTTCCTCTTATAACTAAATACTTAAATTAGAAAAAATAACAATGAAAGACGAGAGTGATGGAAGAGTAAGTTTCAGTTGTTCCATTTTTTATTATATTCCCTCTGTTTCAAATCTTTTATTATACTCCCTCTGTTTCAAATCTTTTTATCTGTATTCTTATTTAGTTTCATTAGCCTTTCTAATTTAATACAATATTTTATTACATTAAAACTTAAATACTTGCACCCGGAGGGTGCATATATTTGCTAGTATATATAAGAAACCGTTTTTTTAAAGCAAACAATATGAAAGATCTTTTTGAAAATGTCAACATGGAGGATATTCTCTCTTTTTTGAGAGAAATAAAATTATACCATAGAATATAGACATGAAACAAATAAATACCATACAACATAATCCCTAATAATGCTAACACATTATTAAAACCAATTACTAAAAAGTACAAATATAAATACACGATATGTATAACTTCCTAACCGTTAGACATGACATAACAGATGGGTTGATATGCCGTTAAAATCAATAAACAAACAAACTTATTTATTTTGTAATGGCTATCGGACGAAACTATGTAATTTACCGACAGAAATAAATTTATGAAAACCAAAAAACAGTTTGTTGAGTTTTTCTTTCTTATTGAAAGTGTAAATATTCTGTATATAATTAATTCATTAATATCTTACATTGAGCTCTCTCGTGGATTTAAAATAATCCTTATATAAATCTATTGGCGTGCTTCTGCACGGGCATGCATTGTAGATATATGGAAGTTATAGATAATTCCAAATAGAAGCAGACTTACCGGTCGATTGGATACTTTCTCTCTCTCTCCCTCTCTCTCTCTCTCTCTCTCTCTCTCTCTATATATATATTATATATATATATATATATATATATTATAAATTGGCAAAGTGGCCTATTGTCGGCATCAACTGGGCAGCAAGGGAGTCTATCCCCTTTTCACTAGCGTTATACCAAGAAGATTATTTTGCTGAGGTGGTACGCCACACCTCCCGTCAGCTCCCCACTTTACCGCACAGATCAGTTTACCTAATCTGTGGTACTCATACGCTGAGTTGGCGGGGACCAGTATCGAACTCAGAACCTTGCGATTCAAAGACGACTCTACCGACTGAGCTCAACCAGCTATATATATACACACACACACACACACACACAACACACACATATATATATATATATATATATATATATCTCGATTTGTTTAGCCATCATTTAATAGGTATTCCGCCTAATCATTATTAATTAATTAATTTTCAAATTAGGTACGACTCCAATTAAACACTTATTCTCCAAAAAAATTATCGGCAAAAGCCATTCTAAACAAACCTTGTTTACAACTTACCACATCGTCGTGTAATAAAAGTCACTAGATACTCTAAACAAATCATAAAATCTAAGAAGTTCCGGCCTGTCAGCTTGGCAGTCCGGTTTCAAGCACAGGCGGTCTTCCGATCTATAGCTCTGCTGATGAGGCCTAATAGGCCGAAATGTACATACAGAGATTGATTTTCTCGATTTGTTTAGCCATACATTTAATAGGTATTCCCGCCTAATTCATTATTAATTAATTAATTTTCAAAATTAGGTACGACTCCAATTAAACACATATATATATATATTTACCAACCCCTCCGCTCGAGCAGGATGTGACACAAGGTCAATTTCTTAAGCGGAGTTCAACAGGTTTGAATTCTGAATTTTCCTTCCCCTAGACCAGTTGTCTAACCAAGGTTAAAGAGCCCAGTCTGCCCTACTATTTATCCATAGCTGGAGGGAGAGTAGGATTCATACCTTTCCCAAGGGTATTAGCGCTAAGTGAAATGCAATTACCAGCCCTTATATATATATATATATATATATATATATATATATTATATAATATATATATAAGGGCTGGTTTAGCTCGGTCGATAGAGCAATCGACTAGGAACCACAAGGTTCCTAGTTCGATAACGGCCCTCGCCAACTCAGCGTATGAGTAGCACAGGGATCTGTTAGTAAGGAGCTGATGGTGTGGCGCTCTACCTCATACGCAAAAACAATCTCCTTGGTCTAGCGCTGATACTGACTTTAGGCCACCCAGACGACTTTACTTTTACTATATATATTATATATATATATATATATATATATATATATATATTTGTTACAGAGATATTGCAATTTTATTTTTGGTTAGAGTGTTCCAAAGATGTAGGATTTCTTAATAAATAATACCCAATGATATCCGTTTTAATAACTAGTGCCTGATAAGTTCGATACAAAATGAATTAATGTAGAAGATTTGTTGGACCTTGTTGATCATAGTGAACAAAAAAAGGGGAACCTTATTTCCAGGGTTTGGTAGTTATAGGCGCCAAGAATTCATAGAGAGAAGAAAAAGAGAAGAAACGAATGAAGATGGGAAGAAAGAAAGAGAGTGCATTAAATCTCTCTTCTTCTTTTTCTCGGTCGAAGTGACAAATTTCAGGCCGAGTCGGTATCACTTACAGGGCATCACCCACCGAAGCTGAAATATCAGACTCGTTATGAAACGGGTGGATTCCGCGCTACACCCACGCTCATAATAATGACAGAGCTCTACGTGATCGTACGAAACACACAGGGACACATGCGCGCATATACGCACACACACACACACATGCATTCACACACGTGCATCCGAATTCGTGCAT
Source organism: Doryteuthis pealeii (assembly GCA_023376005.1). Classification (NCBI taxonomy): domain Eukaryota; kingdom Metazoa; phylum Mollusca; class Cephalopoda; order Myopsida; family Loliginidae; genus Doryteuthis; species Doryteuthis pealeii. Next base: position 28,970,619 of record CM042161.1, on the reverse strand, counting down.
GCCCGCATCATGCACACACATGGGCGCACGTTAAGCACACAACATAACAAAACATGCATGCGCACACGTGCATTCGCACATGTACGCTTTCGTACATATGTCCCCAACCAAGATGCGCGCTAGGCATAACGGTTATAGTCGCAGAAAAAGAAATCAGCAAACCGAATTTAACTCGTATGACTACCAAATTTCCCCCACGACTGTACCGAAATTTGTGGGTATTTTTCACCTGCATGATGGGATATTTCAAAGTCCACTATCTATTCAACTCAGAACTCTTTCTATTAAAAATAAAAATAAAATATAATCTATCTATCTATCTATCTATCTATCTATATCTATATATAGATATATATATATATACTAGAAAAACATGACCCGTCGGATCACCCATTGAGTTCAGGTTAGATTGTTGAAAAAAATCACAGGATAATATTATTTCATCAATTTAAAGTTTTCCAAAACTGTTCAAATAAGTTATATTTTATTGAAAATAGACACAAAAAATGAGGGTTGAACTTTTTTGCTACTTTTATAATTTACCCGATCCGGTACGGAGAACAATGTCAGTTTTACGCATGTGCAGATGCTTAGATTAGTCTGCCGTACCATACGGCTGAAAATCTCTTCATTTACGAAGATTAAGTTTCTTATTTATTTTGTTTTATTTACATTTATTTAGAAATAAAACAATTTAATTCTGTAATTTTATATACATTTTTTTCTTCGAATAGGCTAGTTAGCCGGTTCCAGTAAAATAGATAGACTTACTTTTAGGCTTAATTTAACCGTCCTAATAAAATAGACCACTGGCTATTTGAAATATATTTAATATATTTCAAACTATCTAAAATCTAAAAGATTAAAATGGTTGTTGACAAGCAATCTGGGATTATCTAAAAGGTAATTGCTTTAAAAGTAGTTGTGCAATTCAAACAAACTTTAAAACAAATCATCTTAAATCTAATTTCTTAAAATGGTACTTGACAAGATTTTTCATCTTGTTAGGGTTAGGGTTAGTTTTAGGGTTGGGTTTTGGGTTAGAATTACAATTTTATGCTTTAACAATTACAAGTGGAAAATGCCATTTTTCAACTTTGGAAAAAATTAATGATAGTCAAATTGACCTTCATCATTTCCTTTGCTTTTTTTTAAATTAGCAAGTTGGTTTTTATATTTTAC
>CM042161.1:28944437-28961937 GCA_023376005.1 Doryteuthis pealeii | reverse complement strand
GCACGATTTGATGATGATAATTGATTTAGAAGAAAATTACTTTTTTATGAAAAGTTGGTAAGTGCGTACTTATGTGCGATCTATTACAGTGAAGACACGCTGAACGCAGCAGCGATTCTTGCTAGATCACATAAGTTAAGCAGCATTTATTTGAAAATACTTAATGGCCTGATTAGTAGTAGTCTGTTATTAGTTTAAACCAGGCACATTTTTGTTTAGTTTGTTGTCCCTCAGTACTGAATGTATGTTAAAAGACGAATATATATATATATATATATATATATATATATATATATATATATATATATATTAGAGATATGTGGAACACAGGAACAAAACTCAAACAAGCGTATGTAGAAGATATATTTCGCTAAGCATTAAGCTCAGCATCATCAGTCGTTTAATTGATCATTAAGGCATCATACAAGCGTTTTATAGAAGGGAAAGTGGACGGGAGAAGGGTCGATTAGGGAAGAAGTCAAGTGGGTGGGATAGCGTTTTGTGGGAAAAATTTTTGAGTGGTCAGGATGAAACCATTGGAAAGGGAAGGAAAGAAAATAAAAAAAGAGGAGTGAGTTATTTACGCTATAAATCGAACCTTTCTTTAAATACGTTCGCTCCTCCCACATCCCTACACCGCAGCTTCAGAAATCTACACCGGCTGACACTGATTACCCACTTTCTTCATAGACGACTAGCACTTCTCATATTTCATAAGTCACCTATCATCTTCACACAAGATTTCACCAAGTGTCCAGATGAAAGTTGCAAAAACCGAAAAGTTATAACGTCGACGTTACCATCAAGAATAAACACATGTATTGGAATACTTCGTGGTTTTCTATTTTTTCTACATAGTGTCGGATTTGATTCCCTATTTACTCCCATATATATATATATATATATATATATATATATATATATATATATATATATATATATATATATATATTTATAATATATATAATATATATATTATATATTATATATATATGAAGCTGCAAAAACCGAAACGTTATAACGTCGACATTACCATCAAGAATAAACACATGTATTGGAATACTTCGTGTTTCTATTTTTTTACATAGTGTCGGATTTATTCCCTATTTACTATATATATATATATATATATATATATATATATATATATATATATATATATTATATATATATATATATATATATGAAAGCTGCAAAAACCGAAATGTTATAACGTCGACATTACCATCAAGAATAAAATCATGTACTGGAATACTTCGTGTTTTCTATTTTCTCTTCATAGTGTCGGATTTAATTTCCTATTTTGTTCCCATATTATATATATATATATATATATATATATATATATATATATATATATATGATTTTAAAGCGTATAACATTTCTTGTTTTGTATTTTTTATTTAATGAGGTACTAAAACTATCCAACAGTTTATCTGAGCTGAAAGTGTTCATTCCATTGAGAGACACCGAATGGATACTGGGAGAAAAACAGAAGGTAATGTAGGAGTGGATTTATTTAGTAGGAAACATAATATGTTCCTTATCATTTTTCTATCATTTCGCCAGCATGGTGCAGTGTCAGTTTCTTTATGATGCAGAGTGTTTGTTTTCGAACCAGTTACCAAAAAATGCCGTTAAATTAGCGCCAAAAAGTCTTTTGGGCGGGAAGCTGACTTAATGGGAAAAGAGTTGAAATCGCGTGGTGTTTGCAAAATACATTGGAAAAAACAAATTCGTGACCAGTTAGTATCCTCTATATAGGGGTAAGACCTCTCCCCACAACAGTGGTATATATATATATATATATATATATATATATATATATATATATAGTTTTTGCGTATGCTTCTAAATTATTTAGTTAAGAATTAATGGCAAAATGAATGAATGAATGAAAAAAAAAAGAGTCCAGTAATAGATGAGGAAGGCCTTCCATTAGGAACCTCTCTCAAATTAAAAAAAAATATCTTTTTACTTTTGGTCCTTTGGAAAGGGTTTTCTCATTTTTTTCCATTCATTACATTCATTTTATTTCATTCATTCATTCATGTGAGGTATCCAAAACCTGGTAGTAAGGGATGATTCTATATGTGATATCTAAAACACACTGTATTATTATTGTATGATCCATTGTATGATCATTGTATGATATACAGAGCAATATTTATCTTTAAAAGGAAGGAAAAACTCAATACCGTTATTCCATAATAAATTTATTTCGACCAAAATTGGGGCCTTTATAAATCTAAGTTGATTTAACAAAGCTCCCAAAATCAAGTCTCATCAGATGGATAATCATCAATAATTTGAATTGCATAATAGAAAAATTTTCTCAATGTAGAATCTTCTTCCGTCTCAAAAAAATCTTCTTTACAAAAGACTGTCACTATGGTGACAGGAAGTCAAATGAGAAAAAAGAATATTTTTCAGGGCAAAGTTTTTTGGGGGGATAGTAGTCAGTCAAATTAACCACTATGAAAATTAGATAAGTCTGAATAAGTATGAAGCAAAGATAACACACAAACATAAAATATAAAAATATATATATAAAAAATAATAAATTATTAAATATATATAAAAAAAAACTTGGCCCTAAAAAATATTCCTTTTTCTCATTTGACTTCCTGTCACCATAGTGACAGTCTTTTAATGTATACATTTTGTAAAGAAGATTTTTTTTTTTGAGGAAGAAGATTCTACATTAAGAAAATTTTTCTGTTATGCAATTCAAATTATTGATGATTTTCCATCTGATGAGACTTAATTTTGGGGAGCTTTGTTAAATCAACATAGATTTATAAAGGCCCCAATTTTGGTCGAAATAAATTTATTATGGAATAACGATGTTGAGTTTTTTCTTCTTTTTAAATATATATATATATATATATATATATATATATATATATATATATATATATCCTGGACAAGACTGCATTTCACATAGCGCTAATACCCTTGAGAAAGGAATGCATTCAAATACACTTCTTCCTCTTGAGGTTAAATAGTAGAGCACACTAGGCTGTCACATCTTGGCTAGGTAACCAGGAGAAGTAAAAAACTGAATTCAAACCTTTTAAACTCCGATTAAGAAATTATAACACTAAACTGTATCTGATGATGATGCTTCAGTTATAGAGATTTGGAGAATGTGGTGCACTACTTCATTTCTATTAATCCCAGATTCATTCTGATCCAGAGTGGTAGTATCTGATAGGGTACCATCTATTGGTCTAATAGATCTGTTTAAAAAGTATTCATATACAATAGTGCAGAAAAAAAAACTTAAAGAAATAACGACACAAAAATGTGAATATGAAAGTACAATGGCTTTCATGAAGGCGCGTGGTGTAATGGCTGGAGTCGTAGGAAATGGACTCGTCGACCCGAGTTCAAATCCTAGACGAGGCTGTCTACATTCCATATAGAGCTAGTATCCTTGGGAAAGGTATGCATCCACCAGCTCTCCTCCAGCTATGGGTAAATAGCAGAGCAGACTGGGCTCTTTAACTTTGGTTAGGCAACCAGTCTAGAAGGAAAACTCTGAAATTAAACCTGTTAAACTCCGCCTAAAATGGCCTTGTGTCACACCCTACTCGGCTGAAGGGGCTGGTAAATATGTACAATGGCTCTCAGACACGATGTGGAACAAATATTTCACAGTTTCTCGCCAGACCTTAACAAAAACTTCCTCAGATTTCTATGGTTCAAGAAGAATCCAGAGAACCCAGTCACAAAGTACAGAATGTCTGTGAATATTGTTTGGAAATAGTCTTTCTTCAGCACAACGTCAAGCCATTGAGTTTGACAGCGAAGACATGAATCACGTTGTGTATTCAAAATGCCTTAGAAAAACTGCTTGTCCTGTTGACAGAACTTAGAATACACTGACAGTATCACCTGCATAGGGGTAAGACTCTCCTTACCCTCCAGAGTTGTTCAGTCACTAAACTGCATCTGATGAATGAGGCCCCAGTTACAGAGATCTGGGGAATGTGGAGTACCCCTTCATTGCTATTACACCCAGGTTCACTCTGGTTTGACGTGGTAGTACCAGTTAAGGTTCCATATATGGGTTAAATAGATTAAAATGAGTTTAAAAATTGAGTATGAAAATATGAATACCCAATAATAATAAATAAAACAAAAAACTTTTTCGGCATAGAATAACCCAAGGGTTGACATGCCGCAAAACACAACCAACAAAACAAACAAATCTTCCTTGTTCTGTCTCATAACCTCTTATCTTTTTAAATTTGTTAGTGATGTTTAGAATATGATGATTGTATGTACTGTTGAGAGGTAAAAAAAAACTCCATCTGGTGGGGATGCTCCAGTTAAGGAAATCTGGGGAGTGCGGATTAACCATTCATTATATATATTTACCAACCCCTCCGCCCGAGCAGGATGTGACACAAGGTCAATTTCTTAAGCGGAGTTTAACAGCTTTGAATTCAGAGTTTTCCTTATCTTAGATTGGTCACCTAACAATGGTTAAAGAACTCAGTCTGCCTTACTATTTACCCATAGCTGGAGTGAGAATTGGATTCATACCTTTCCTAAGGGTATTAGTGCCATATGAAATGCAAACAGCTTTGTCCAGGAATTGAACTCGGGTTGACGAGTCCATTTCCTACGACTCTAACTATTATACCATGCGCCTCCATTTATTATAACTACTCCCAGGTTCACTCTGATCTGGAGTGGCAGTACCTGTTAGGATCTAATCTATGGGTTTAATAGATCTGTTCAAAATTATTTATATTCAATTGAATCGTGTGCAAAAAAAAAAAAAAAAAAACAAAACAAAACAAAAAAACTATCAAGAAAGAGTTACACAAAAAATGTAAATATGAACATAATTTGAACGCAATTCCTTAAACTCTAAGCATAAAATAACCCTAGACATATTAACATCCAGTTGAAAACAATCAATCAATGTCTTTACAACAATTAGGTATAACCGACAGAAAATGTTGCAGACTAGTCGTAGTTCCATAAAATAGTTTGGATAAAACATTATTGTTCTGTATATATATATATATATATATATATATATATATATATATATATATATATATATATATATATATATATATATATATTATTACTAAAGCTGAGTTTATCAACCTTCTCCAGCTAAAGGATTTTTTTCTATTTATGTTATAGACACAATATTTATACTTAGATATTCCTTGGTGTTAGCACTACAAAGTGTATGAAAAAAATATCAGTTTAATTGGCTTTAATTAGGCGTAATTAGCAATTAAGTCAACGACCGACCAATCCCTGTCTTGGAGACTACCTGTCACTCTTCACAGCTCGCTTTGTCAGTTAAGTTAACTCTCCTCCCTCTATGTATTTGTCAGTTAGTGAGAGTGCCTGTAATAACTGAAAAATCAGCACTGACGCCCACACCCAAGTACCTACGTACGTAGATTCACCCCCCTTCCATTTCTCCAGGCTAAAGAGAATTTTTTTTTTAATAAAGTGGCGTAAATCAGACTTTAAAATAGATTTTTTTGAATTACTTTAATTATTAATTTATAGAGTCAAATTTAACATGATTATTAAACTTTAAAATATTTCATGTTGGGTAAAAAAAAAGTAGTTATATATTTAAATGTGATGGGATCTTATTCAAATGAGCAAACGTTGACTCCCCCCATCGTTTAACTAAAACAAACTAAAACAAACTAAAAGAATACATTGCTGACTAACTTTTTGATTTTTGGTAATTTATCTATCTTAAATTAGTGAATCAATCAACTTATTTGGTAAGTAGATAAATTGTCTTTGTTTCTCTTTTCCGAAGAATTAAAATAAATTTAGCTGCGAAATATTCAAATCAGCTTATTTTGTTTTAAAATCAAGATTTGTGGGTTAAACTTCGCAAATTTTTTATAAGAAGTATATATTAACATTACCGACAAAAACTTAGTTACCTTAACCCCTAAACCGTAACAGAATTCGCAAAAAAGTTAATTCACAACTGTCATATATCCCCAAATAAGTTTCCGTTTTAATTTTGACGGCGATTTGCAAGTTTAACCGATTTAAGATTGTTTTGAGACTAAAAAATGTATGAGATAAATAATACACACACACAAACAAACCAATGTCTTTTTATTGTAACTAAGTTTTTGTCGGTAATGTTAATATGTACTTATAAAAAAGTTATTATGTTTCCTACAGTTTTTAATACAAAACAAATCAAGAGTTTATTAGAAAATAAGTTGTTTAGAATTAAATTATCAGCTACGACATAATTTATTTACTAGAAGAATAGGTAAATACCTCACGATTTAACTCTTAATATTATTGAAAAAAAGTTGGGAAAATCAGAATTACAATGTTAGAAATTATTTATAAAATTTTTAACTGAACGGTAATATCTGCTTTCTGGATATAAACGGGAGAATTATTTGTTTCCAAATAAAATAATAAATTTCTTCAAACAGTGTTTGTTTGAGTTTTCTTTTACAGAGTATAAATATACATGCGTCACGGATTCGAACCTATTAACTTATGGACCCAGAACACAAGCAAAATATTTTTTATACAATATTTTCTTTGATTATATAAATACGATTTTGCTGTACATTAAAGAAAAGTATTTATTTTACATTTTATAAATTTTTAAAAATCCCTGAAAAATAAAATAAAATGTAGACAATAGGAACTTTTAATATAAAATTCTTTTGAAAATAATCTAACAATTAAAAACAACAACAAAAAAGAAAAGATACATATTTTTTCTTATTTACGAGATTTAAGTTTCAATGTTTAAGATGCCCTATTTCCAAAACCGATTCATTAGTGAATTATCTTTTTTTACATATGTTTCATCATTAAATTGTCTTTCGAAAAATGTAAAATTTATTTATGTACAAAAAAAAAAAAAAAAAAAAAATCTTGGTACGGGGGATCAACGCGCGAAACATATTGGTGCATATCGCATTAATGCGTTCTGGCCCCTTGCCCTAAAAAATGCTACATGATGCCTTCTGAAAATTCGAACCGTGCTATTTATGAACTTCCTACCTGGGTAAAGAAAAACAATTTCCTCATAAATTCCTACAATAAAATAAATTGAACCCTCATTTTATGTCTGTGTTTTTGCAATAAATGTTTTATTTTTCTTGCACCCATTATTTTACAATACTAAATATATTTTCTTGGAGATATGTTAGCACCATATATATTTATAATATGCCTAGACTACATAAGTAAACATCATTAGATGTTATAAATAATTTTTTTTTAAAAAGGCAAGAAGCAGGCAATATTCTGCACCGAATGCAGCATGGAACATCACTCTCTATGTGAACTCCGATAAAACCAAGTTCATGTGTTTTTAAAATTAAGGAGGCATCTCCACGTTTGATGATAAACCCTGGAAATTGGTGTTACAATTAACGTACCTAGATAGTAATATCTTATCTAAAGAAAGCCATGTTAATCAATGCATAGTGAAAGGCATGGTCTTCCATGGACTATCAGTCATATAGAAATCTGATCTCATTGACAAGTTAAAGCAACAATTCTTCACAACCATAGCTGTATCATTGCTACTGTACAACTGTACCACTTGGACACTAACATAGCACCTAGAGAATAAGCTACATGGGAACTGCACAAGAATGCAGTATGTAATTTCAAAAAAGTTGTGGAAGCAACACCCCATGAGAAAGCAGCTGTATGGCCACTTGCCACTTATCACACAAACAATCTGAGTAAAATGCTGGATACTGCTGGAGAATCAAGGACAAACTCATGATGTTTTTGTATGGAAACCAGCAGACAGGCACGCCAGTGTGGAGCGTTGAGCAAAGATGTACATTGACCAACTCTGTGCAGATATTGGATGCTGTGAAGAGAACCTCTTGAGAACAATGATTGATAGGGTAGGGTTGGCTAGAGATTGTCATGGATATCCATGATTAAAATCCTACTTACCTTTAATTACAAATTAACTAACCAAGTGACCCTTCTCTTGTTCTTCCTTTGGTCATTTGAAAATGTTTTCTCCAGTTTAAATAACTTATTTGGACAGTTTGGGAAAACTTTAAATTAGTGAAATAATATTATCATGTGATTTTTTCCAACAATTTAAACCGAGCACAATGGGTGACCCAACGGGTCACGTATTTTCTAGTATATATATATATATATATATATATATATATATATATATATATATATATATATAGGGTGTTCGGTAGAAATTTTGACAGTTTCATAAAGAAAAAAAAAGTGATTGGTAACTATAAAATTTAATGGATTGTAAAAACAATTTAACAGGCAAGGAAATTACACTACTGCTAACAAGTTTCACTCATTTAGCGTCGATCACAGCCTCAATCATGTTCCGAAGCCTGGAGCAAGCTGATGTTACAGTTTCCCTAGAAAGGGTCTCAAAAACTACTTTAATTCTGTCGATTAATTAGGCTTTTGGCACGGTGATTAGTGTCTTTTTCAACAGAGTCACATACATAATAATCCATGGGGTTAAGATCTGGGGAGTTCGGAGGCCAAACATTGGGACTGGTGTAGTCGTAAAAATTCGCCAACAACAATTTTTGACTTTTCCCAGAGTTGTGGCAGGGGGCCGAATCCTGCTGCCATATATATGGCTTACCATTGGCTACCCTTGCTATCCAGGGCTTGACTACAGTGTTTAGCAACTTCACGTAGATATCTGAGAGTCCTCCAACACTTTTTGCTACAGATCTTTGAGAAATTCTGCTGTACGAACGCAATCAGATCGTCTGTTATGTTGCTTTCTTCTAGCCACAGCATCGTAGTCTCCATTGCAATTCTCCAGTTCATGCCTGACTGTTTTTACAGTTTCAGGGACCATTGGGCAGCAACCATAATCTCCTTATTTTGATAGCCGGTGCAGATCAACATGATGCAAGTTATTCTCTTCTATAATTGAGGTGAGTTCCAGTCATCCATTCTGTCATCACGTATATGCATGAAGAAGGGTTCAAGCTTTTAAATGATGCGTAGTGTACGCCAACCTACGGAGAAAAGTAACCAAATATAAATGTCAAATTTATCCCGAACATCCTATATATATATATATATATATATATATATATATATATATATATATACGGATGGACAACTTTCTGGGAGCCTTTACATATATGCTTATGTATGTATTTATCAGTTAAAATCCTCGTTCCAGTCTGTAGGTGTGCTGGTGGCCGAGTGCTTAAGAAGTCTGACTGGTAATAAATCGATTGGGTTTCTATCCCGGCTGGAGGTAGCCTGCGAATGTCTAGCCACACTGAAGAGACGTGATACATCGAAATATGGTGTTTGTGGATGGAATCTGTAAATTCGGATCTGAAGTTCGGATCCCGAGTACTTTCGGCACTTCGAAGTGCCATCATCAGGGGGAATGTGTTTATGTTCCATTTTTTTCATATCAAGGGGTACGGAGGCTGGAAGGAGGAGAATTGATAGGAAAAGTGTTACAGGCATTTTAAAATGTGAGTACTGCATTGAATAAATGAAAGAATACTGCCCAAATACACACACACACACACACACATACACACACACACACACACACACACACATATATATATATATATATATATATATATATATATATATATATATATATATATACTTGCGTAGTTTATTTTTAGAAAACTGTAGACTGCATGTTTTCAACCGGGGTCCATATGACCCCTAAGTAGCCATATTTCATTTCTAGTGGGTGGCAAATAAAATAAATTGGGTATTGGGTAGCCAGAGAAGTATATTAATGGGGCTACATGAGTTAAAGTGCCGGGTGTTAAATCGCTTTGTTATAGTTCTCGTATTTCATTGATTGTGTTAATTTCAATAGCATACATATTGAACAATAGTTTACTTACTTACTATCTATTACATCCAGACAGGCATGTAACGACACAGGGGAAAACAAAACAATAAACTACAAATGATTAGCAGTTTTTATACTTATACTTTATACTGAACATTCATTTTTTGTTTGGTTTTATTTGTATAGAGATTATCATTGTTGTAAGGGGCAATGAATACTTTTATTTCTATAATGCACCTGTAATTTATATGCATTTGAATACATTTCTTTGGAAGTTTGTTTGTGTAACGTCTTCAAGATTATTTCAATCTATCTATCTATCTATCTATCTATCTATCTATTTATATTTTCCCATTTTTCTATCTATTGCCATTCTACCCCTCTATCTCTCTATCTATGTCTCTTTCTTTCTATTTATCTTTTCCCATTCTATCGATCTATCTATACCCACTCTATCTCTCTCTCTCTCTCTCTCTCTCTCTCTTTCTATTTATCATTTCCCATTCTATCTATCTATCTATCTATTCTCATTCTCTCCATCTGTATATATATCTATCTTTCTTTCTATCTATCTATTTAAGGCGTTTGTTTCTTTCAGTGTATGTATGTATGTATGTATGTATGTATCTATCCATCTATCTATCTATCTATCTAAACAACAGACACTGTAAGTAACCCGAGTCTTTTGTTTATCATAATGACTTCATTTGGTATTAAATGAACCGAAAAGAGTTGATATGCCATAAAACAAAACAACTAAAACAGCCAACTGTTTATCTAAGTCAGATGTTTGTTATTTGTTTCTATGGATGCATGTATATACTCTGAATTCAAACCAGTTGTCGACCTAGAGAGGTATGGGTAGGCTATTCCTGTCCAAGACACGTTACTCGAGTAACACCCTCACGACCAAATCAGGTTACGGGATCAGTTAGAAATGCAATAATTTAATTTTTACCATTAATGAGAAGTGAGTCAGTGGTGGGTGGCCTATTGTCGGTATCAGCCTAGCAATGAGGGAGTCTATCCCCTTTTCGTTAGTGCTAGGTCTGGGAGATTGGTTTAGCTGAAGTGGAGCGCCACACCCACCGTCAGCTCCCATGTGTTTTATCGCACAGATCAGATTACCCCTAGTTGTGTTACTCATGCTCTGACTATCCGGGTACCGGTATCGAACCCGGAATCATGTAATTACAAGGTGGATGCTCAACCGACAGAGCTAAACCGGCCCCTTAACTCTTTTCTCCTCTGGAAAATACATTGCCAAATTTAAAAATTCCGAGAATTTGACGAAAAGCCCCTCCCCCCAAAAAAAAGAAAAAAGAAAAGAAAGAATAAACGTCCTTATATATATATATATAATATATATATATATATATCGAATAAATTAATTTAATTTAATTTATTTCAATGCAGGGGTGGGTGAGGGTCCCTATGAATTAATGGTTAACGTGCTGGACTACGTCATCATTCGATCCCCAGTCGCATTATTACAATCACTTCAAGATTAATACCCAGGTGAAAGGTATAAACCCATTCATCCCCCAGCTATGGGTTAAATAGTACCACTACTATTCTTCAACTAGAATGGCTTTAGCATTAAATAAGCCACGAAGGTTGCTATGCCATTAAACAAAGAAACCAAACCAAACTAAGCTATTAGTGGCATTATTGGGTGGTCTTTCTCCGTCTGTAGTTGCCGCTCATTCTTGAGCTTATGAAGGAGTGGCCCGGGTATGATATGAACTTTTTTGTTTTCTTAGATTTTATCAAATCATATCTTCACTAATACATTTTAACTAGATATCTATTTTTTCAAAACATTGAAATCAGAAGGTGTTATGTTTAAAACTAAGTTTTTAAATATTCTTATCTGGTTTTCTGTGCAGGGTGCCCTCACTGGGAAACTGCCAGTTTTCTTTTTTTTATTGGCAGATTGTTTCAAGAAAACCGGTTGCAAAAAAAGAGATAATAATAATAATAATAGCAAGTGCTGAATGTATGGCGACAGTGACGAAAAGGTTAAGCATATAATAAGCGAATGCAGCAAATTAGCACAAAGAGAGTACATGACTAGGTACGACTGGGTGGGAAAGGTGATCTACTAGGAATTGTACAAGAAATTCAATTTTCACCATACAACTAAATGACAACTGAACCTGTCCAGGAAAATGAGACACATAAAATTCTCTGGGACTTTGAGATACAGACATCTCGTGGATTTTGCTGCCCGGTCGACCACCGAGTGAAAGTAAAAGAAAGCGAAAAGATAGAGAAATACTTGGACCTTTCCAGAGAACTGAGAAAACTATGGAACATAAACGTGAAGGTCGTGCCAACTGTAATTGGTGCCCTTGGAACGGTCCTTAAAGGTCTGGAAAAAATTTGGACGAATTAGTGCCCTTGTTATTTACTAAGCTTAGATTAGATGTGGCACAAGGTGAGAAGTATGGGGCACTCAATGAGAATCGAACTCACTAACAATAGTTTACGAATCTAGATTGATAACCATTATACCACGTGGGGTGCCCAAGTTATTTACTAAGCTTAGATTAGATGTGGCACAAGGTGAGAAGTATGGGGTGCCCAATGAGAATCGAACTCACTAACAATAGTTTACGAATCTAGATTGATAACCTTTACACCACGTGAGGTGGCCTGGTTTGGTTGTATTATACGATATGAAAAGTGAATGTTTAATCAATGTATCTATTAAAGAATACATTGCGGTTTGACAATGATACATATAGTATATATTCGTAGATAAGGCACATGGTGTAATGGTTGAAGTCGTAGGAAATGGACTAGTCGACCCGAGTTCAAATCCTGGACGTGGTAGTTTGCATTTCAGACAGTGCTAATACTGTTGGGAAAGGTATGCATACAACTATTCTCTCTCCATCTACGGGTAAATAGTAGAACAGACTGCGTTATTTAACATTGGCCGGGAGAGTAGGGCGCGACACAAGTAAATATATCTAAGGTGATCCCATGTATAAGTCGATTTTGATTCATGGTCACACAATCTTTAATTTATAGAATTCCTTTTTTAACCCCAGGGTTGCTTCTAGACCTTCACATAGTATTTGAATTTGAAGCTTTAAAAATGAATCCATGGTTTCCACTATCACCCACCAAAGAAAGAAGGTCTTCAAAATTCGACTTATACACGGGTAAATGCGGCAATTAGCTAGAAAGAAAGAAAGTTTCAAGAGAAATCGGAAAAATGATCAAGTATGTAAATGTTACACAGGAAAAAAAAAAACAAAAAAACAACAAAAAAAGTGACGTTGAATTTTGAGTTAAACATGATTAAACTGAACGATGATAAAGGGACTGAAAACAAAGGGTTAACCACAAGAATCTCAAGGTAGGTGCGAGAAACCGTCACATAAGAGTTGGAGACTTTTGAAAAGGGTCAGTCAGTCAGTTGATAACCAACAGAGAACAAAGAACGACTTAATTGTCAGAAGTGTGTGTGCGTGCATGTGTATAGGTGTGGGTGGGGGTTTGTGTGATACGATTTGGTAATTCCTTCATTGGCTTAAAAAATACCACTTCACGTCTCCCTGACGTCAAGATTTTCAACTTAAAAACATTTTAACTATGTGTCCGTCTGGATTTTGACATTCCGTTCTTGGATTTCCAATTCCTTCCATTTTTTCTGTTGAGCTTTTCGGGACCGTTTCAAATGGTCCAACTGTTTGAAAATTTATTTTATATTTCCATAAATCTTTTCCGCTTTACACTTTCTTTCTGTCTTAGTGACATTAATTATTATTATTATCATTATGAGTTTTTCACACCTGCCGTAGCCGGTGGTTAACTGGAGGCTGAGTGACAGCAAGTCTCCCCAGGTCTTCATGGCTTTTCTGAGTATTCTAGCCGACCTTAATAATGTTGTTTATATGGTCTCGATTCTTCCTCTGATTTCCAATTCACCCAAATTCTTTTCTAGGCCTTTGGGGACCGTTCGAAGAGCACCAATTACAATTTGCACGACCTTCACCTTCATGTTTCCCAGTTTTCCCAGTTTTCTGGCAAGATCGAAGTATTTGTCTATCTTTTCGCTTTCTTTCATTTTCACTCGCTGGTCGGCCGGGTCGGCAAAATCCACGAAATGATAGATTTTCTTCTTGTCAACCAATACTAGGTCCGGTCTTCTGGTCGGGATTAGGTGATCCGTCTGTACCTCGAAGTCCAAGAGAATTTTATGCATCTCATTCTCCAGAAAATATTCAGGTTTGTGCATATACCATTTAGTTGTATGGTGAAAATTGAATTTCTTGCGCAATTCCTTTGGTTTACCTTTCCCATAGAGTCGTGCTTAGTCTTGTATTCTCTTTGTTCTGGATTTCTGCATTCGCTTATTATATGCTTAACCGTTTGGTCACTGTCTCCACACATTCTGCACTTGCTATTCTGCTATGTCTTATCTATTTTTGCCTTTATATACTTTGTTCTTATGGCATTGTCTTATGCTGTGATTATAAGAGATTTGCTGCCATTATTATTATTATTATTATTATTATTATGAGTTTTTCACATCAGCGTTAGCTGATGGTATTTCACTGGAGGCTGAGTAACAACAAGTCTCCCCAGGTATCCAGGACTCTTCTGGGTATTCTAGCCGATTGTGGCAGTGCAGTAGTCTGGATGATCTCAATTCTTCCTCTGATTTCCAGATCCTCCAGTCTTTTTTCCAAGTTTATTGGGACCGATCCTAGTGCGCCAACTTCAATTGGTATCACTTTCATTCTCATATTCCACAGCTTTTTCAGTTCTCTGGCAAGATACAAGTATTTATTCATCTTTTCATTTTCCTTCAGCTTCACCCTGTGATCTGCTGGAACCGCAATGTCCACCAGTTGACACGTTCTATTATTATTATTATTATTATTATTATTATTATTATTATTATGTGGGCGTTAAGAATTCTGGGTGGAAGAGTTTAGACTTAGGGGTGAAAAGCACAGATATCTTTACAAAAAAAGAAAAGGAAAGGAAAACAAAAAAAGAAAAAAACAAAACAGACAAGGGCTCATTGACTGTCACAACAGCTGCTAGCATGGTGCAAGAATGATATAGGTTAGGGTTAGAATTTTCCCGCCTATAATAATAATAATAATAATAATAATAATAATAATAATAATAATAAACGACCTCATATATGAGTACAAATAAGATATGACAAAAAATAATCAACGCTTTAGGCGTTTGCCGAAAAGTTCCTTTGTCTACGTCTTAATTTTCAAAAAGGAACATATTCCTTTTTTGTTCGTCTGTAAAAAGTATGTACATTTATTTTTTTAGCAAAATATATCTTAGATTCAAATCTTATCTTATATCTAAAGTTCGTTGTTTGTCTGTGCGCGCACGCGTGTTTGAGTGTATGCATATATTACGCTAAATTATATAAGAGGAACGCCAATATTGAGGATTGCGTAGATGTAACAATTCATGCACTCGAGGAATACACTAAAAAAGCAAAGAAATGTTAATTACAGTTGCCAGTAACAACAATTGCGACACAAGGACAAACAGAATAGCAAAAAAACCCCAGAAAACAGAAATGCGAACAAAAACAACTATATGGATACTTCAAGCGACAAATTGGAGAGATTGCACATGAAAAGATCAGTAAAGGAAACCTCCGCAAAGAAACTGAATCTCTTATAATATCAAAGCAAAGATAGTACGCGACAGAATAGCAAATGTAAGATGTGTGGAGACGGTGACGAAACGGTTAATTACATAATAAGCGAATATAACAAACTTGCACAAAAGAAGTACAAGACTAGGCACGACTGGGTGGGAAAGGTGATCCGTTGGGAATTGTGAAAGAGATTAACATTTGATCATACTACCAAATAGTATATGTATAACCTAGAATCTGTCCTAGAGAATGAAACGCGTAACATTCTCTGGTTTTGGTTTGGTGTCTTTCTTTAATGGCATATCAATCTTCGAGGGTTATTTAATACCAAAGCAATCCTTGTAGAAGAACAGTTGTGGTACTATTTAACACATAACTGGGGAATTGGGGGTTCGTACCTTTCACAAAGGTATCAGTTCGAAAGCGAAAGTTATAGCCCAAAGGGTTGGTTGTTTGGGTGGTTTGCTAGATTTTACGGCATGTCAACCCCTGTTAGGTCATTTTATGCCGACGACGTTTTATGTTATTCATTCTTGATGGGTGCTCAATTTTTTTAAACTCAATTTTTAAACACATTTTTTAGAACTTATTTTGTTCTATTTAACTCATAGATAGGACCCTTACAGGTACTACCACTTCGGGTCAGAGTGGGCCTGGGAGTAATGGTGATCAAGAGGTACTCCACATTCCTCAAGCTCCAGAACTGAAACTTCGCCATCAGAGTTTAACGTCATACACAAGAGAATAATACCCTTGTATACGATAAAAAAAGGTTAGGACTTGCCATTAGGGAAATATGGTTGGGGCAATCATATAGGTTCAAGGGCTTGACATGACCAGCCGATTGATCGGAGGGAGCACCTCTAATCGCCCGTCTAACCTAAGTAAAGGCCAAAGTGGATTATTGCGTATCATGCATTGCTCAGCCACCAGGGTTCCATCCTTAAGCATCACAGATCGCCACCCACGGCCAACAGATGGTCCCATGGTGAGGGTCTTACTCCTCTGCAGAGGTGCAGTCGGTATATTCTAAATGCCCAGTCGACAGGGCTGATAGCCCAACTGGAGTTCTAACTTGCTTACTCGGATGATGCAGTACAGCAAAATTAGTTTAAAATTTGTAAAAAAAAAAAAAAATTAGAAAATAAAAATTAGTCAAATAGATCACTAATTAGAGCTGAGCCTATTCAAGTAGTGACCACTCCAAGTGGAATTTAACAGGTTTGAATGTAGAGTTTTCCTTCTACTAGACTGGTTGCCTAACCAAGGCTAAAGAGCCCAGTCTGCCCTACTATTTACACATAGATGGTGGGAGAGTAGTTGGATTCGTACCTTTTCCAAGAGCTATGTGAACTGTAGCTTCATTCAGCATTTGAACCCGGATCGACGAATTAATTTCCTACGACTACCATTACACCACGCGCCTTGAACGTTAGTTATTACACCACGGAGACTGCCCACTGGGATTTTAAGTTACAAATAGATTACGAAATGCCGGCATAAAGAGCAGACGTAGTGTAATTAACACTACGTCTGTTCTTCATGCCGGGAAAAAAAGAATTTGTCATCCAGTGGATTTTGCCCTTTCGTCGGGCCACAGATGAAAAGAAATGAAAGCAAAAATATAAACAAATTCAAATTTACCAAGAAAAATAAGATCCCGCCCACTAACAACAAAGAATACGTGCATATATAAATGAATTACATTCACTGTATTTCTTAACAGGCGCGTTGTCTTGAAGAAGGGTGGCTAACATGCTGCCTGGAAACCAATGGTAACAATGGCACCTTAAATGTATTGTACACTATAACAGATAAATAAATACAGCTCTTACACACGTAATCGAGCACTTTATTTTCAGTTCTCCAATACTAACAAAGGACTATATATATATAAAGGCCGGTTTAGCTCAGTCGGTAGAGCAGTTCCCAAGGGATCGCAAGGTTCCTGGATTGATACCGGTTCTCGCCAACTCAGCGTATGAGTAGCACAGGGATAT
>CM042161.1:28889437-28936937 GCA_023376005.1 Doryteuthis pealeii | reverse complement strand
CCCTTATAAAGTAAGTTATCGGTGGAACCTAAAGTCAATATCAGTCTATCCCCCTTTCATTAGCACTTGGAGATTGTTTTTGCGTCTGAGGTGGAGCGCCACACCTACCATCAGATCTTTACTTTACCGCACAGATCCCTGTGCTACTCATAAGCAGAGTTGGGGAGGGCCAGTATCGAAACAGGAACCTTGTGGTTCTTAGTCAGACACTCTAGCGACTGAGCTAAACCGTTAAGATGCATCATATTTACTTACTTTTCTAGCATTGTCCTGCATGTGTTTTTGGTCTTACTCGGATGGTTTATGTGATAGGAGGTAAGTGGCCGTACAATTGCTTTCTTATGGGGTACTGCTTCCTGTATTTGTTCAAGACAGCACGTAGCATCCTTGTGTGGCATCCACCTAGATTTTTCTCTAAGTGTTTCGTTAGTCCAAGTAGTTCTCTGTACAGTAACACTAACACAGCTACAGTTTGGAATATATTTCGCTTTATCTTATCAGTGAGATCAGATTTCCCTATGATCGATATGTCTATAGCAGTCCTTGCCGTTCCTATACGTATATTGACATCACCTTATGTTGATTAGATAATTTTAAAATTGCAATTCTCATAAACCCTACAAATGTATACTTACATTAAACAAAGAAACAGAAAATTCAAGCTTAAAACGATTTTGGAGAAGGAACTTTTAAAAATTTTCTGTTTATTTTAATTATTAAAGTGATCATAAAAAATAATCAATATGATTTTTTTTCTTGGGCGTTTTCTTTTAAAACTTACTTCCAAAAATCTCCCAGCCTCGTTAGTTTGTAAAGACGATCATTTCCATGCTATCATTTTCACCGAAAGTGAAGACCCATGGGAATACAAAAAACACAGTTCTCCATATTTGCTTTCTGACATGTCGAAGGTAGAAATTCCCACTTACGACATGTTTACGACATTGATATTTACCCCATTTAGATTAAGTCTATAAAGTCCTGCGCAACAGATTTAGAATGTAACAACAAAGTTGGCAGTCTTGTTGAAATGCAATAATCAAAATGTAGATAAGAACTAAAACTACAACAGTTGAACTTTTATACGGTTTTTACTAAAAGATTCTATCATTTGTACAGTGTGAAAAACTGCCCCAAGACTTTATGAACATCCTGTATATATATATATATATATATATATATATATATATATATATATATATATATATATATAAAACCGTACATGGGTTACCAAGTAAGTTGGTATTAGGATGATTTTAAGTTGGATATTTCTTCCAACAGTGGAATGTTAGAGTTGTTCAGGTCAAAGTTGAGAGCCCAATATTCAATATCATTGAACAGAACAATATAATTGGTAAATAAAAAGCATTAAAAATCTAAGACATTTTCTTTACCAATATATATATATATATATATATATATATATATATATATATATATATATATATATATATATATATATATATATATATATATATATATATATATATATATATATTGGTAAAGAAAACGGCTTAGATTTATATATATATATGTATATTGGTAAAAAATGGCTTAAAAATCGGTAATTTTAAAATTTTTATATATATATACCGGGTTAGCTCAGTCGGTAGAGCGTTCAGCTAGAAACCACATGGTTCCTAGTTCGATTCCGGTCCTCGCCAACTCAGCGTATGAGTAGTATAGGGATCTGTGCGGTAAAGTAAGGAGCTGATGGTAGGTGTGGCACTTCACCTCAGATGCCAAAAAACAATCTCCTTGGTCTAGCGCTAGTGAAAAGGGGATAGACTCCCTCGCTGATTGGCTGATACCGACTTTAGGCTGCCCCGACGACTTTACTTTTACTTTTATATATATATATATATATATATATATATATATATATATATATATATATGGGTTCCTACTAAAGATTCTATCATCATCATCATATATATATATATATATATATATATATATATATACGGTCTCTATAAAGTCCTGCGATGGATTTAAAAGGTAAAAATATACATGATATTCTTGTTGAAATGGAATTATAAAAATGTTGAACTTCCATTTGGTTTTTACTATATGATTTTATCATTTGTACAATGTGAGTTATTAAATTTTGAATTTTAAAACTGCTGCAAGACTTTATGGACACCCTGTATAATAAACTAGAAGCAGCTACCCGGCGTCGCCTCGCTAGCGAGCAAAAAGTTAGTCTCAAAAAGCCCTAGCAACTATATGATTGTCCCAACACGTTTGCTCCAGGTTCACCCTGACCAGGGGTGGTAGCACCTGTTAGGGGTCCCATCTATGAGGTACATAGAAAATATGTTTACCAAAAAAAGTTTAAGTTTAAAAAATATTCTTCTAAACTATCGCTACAAACCTTTCAAGACATTGCCGACATTAAATGACCCACCATGTTTGATATAAAACAAACAAACATATAGACATACATACCAACTGCCCCTTGGGCACCTCACGTGGCATAATGGTTAGCAAGCTAGATTTGCAGACCATTGTTAGTGAATTCGATTCTCATTGGTCGTGTCTTGTGCCACCTCTAAGCTAAGCATATTAATTAACTACATACCAACTCCCTTTAATATTGGTATAGATTAAACTTTTTCAGAATGAAATTTCGCACCGTATTGAATGGCAGTAATGCTTGGCTAAGTTGTGACATATTCCCAATAAATTTTCAAAGACAGTTTTACTATGAATTGGACGCCATCTGTCGGATACGCTAGCCACTTTTAAACTCCATTCATAGTTATCACTTGACTGCCTAGAATCATGGGAACCGTATGTTTCCTCTTAGAAAAGCGCAACCATTTCATCGAATATCTTGAAATTAATTAATTGTAACTTCCCATAAGATTAAACTTACTTATTTTTGGATACTATATCTTTTCAATAACGTTATGCATGGATTGATTTAAAAAAATATATAGAACGCAAAGCCGCCCTGTCGGTGGGGCTTAGAATAGGCCGTCTGTATCCTCTGCAGAGAGGTAAGACCCCATCACCCAAAGGGGTGTTCTGGGTATGACACCAAAATGCATCATATAATGAAGCTCCAGTTGTTGTATACCCCTTATAAGACATCGGGTATATAAACAGGATATATATATATATACACACACACACACACACACACACACACACACATATATATATATATATATATATAGAGAGAGAGAGGGGTATATATATGTATATATAGAGAGATAGAGAGACATACAGATAGATAGATAGATAGATAGAGAGAGAGAGAGAGAGAGAGAGAGAGAGAGAGAGAGAGAGAGAGAGAGAGAAATGATATATGATGATTCTTACTTATTACTTATCTGCTTACTGGTTCTAATTCCTCGGGCGCCATGTTCTTCCGTCGATCTAGTGGGCTTTCTGTTAAGGGTCGGTTTTACTTCTTGCTAGTTCTTCTTCATGTTGGGCTGGTCATTTCATACCCAGCACATATTCATCCGCCGCGGATCGAGACCGACTCAGAGCGAGCGACCTACAGGTCCACTGACTGGATTCTCTGCCGATCTCAAACTAATTCTCACGCGTCTGTAATGGTGCGTTCTTTCAAGGGGTCAAGTAAAAAGGTTACTAGCCGTCAATAACAGGCGAGTAACTTTCTATAGGACCCCGTCATTCTGAATCTAACGGATCCTATTCAAAATATTCAAACTACAGGTACGAACATAATTCATAAGCTGCTTATAAATTATGTAACACAGTTCTTGAAATCTGAGAAGTGTGGAATATTCCTTTATTGCCATTACTCCCAGGTCCAATCTGAACCGCAGTGGTAGTACATGTTAGGGTTTAATCTATGGATCGATTAGCAGCGTTGTTGCCGAAGACATTTTGTTTTATTCATTGTTGATGAGTTCTCAATTTTTTAAACTCAAATGTTTTTAAACGCATTCTTAAACTCATTTTGTTCTATTTAACCTGTAGATAAGACCCTAACAGGTACTACCACTCCGGGACAGAGTGAACCTAGGTGCAATGGTGATGAACATTGCAGAGCTCCAGAATTGGAACCTCCCCATCAGGTTTTAACATCATACCCAGGACACCGCCTTCTAGCACATATATGATAAAAAGGGTTGGGGCTTGCCATAAGAGCATACGATTACGACAATCATATAAGACGCTAGCGTTTGACGTGATCAGCCGATTGATCAGGGGTGCTCTCTGACCGCCCGTCTAGCCTAAGTAAGGGCCGAAGTAGAGTGTTGCATGTCATGGACTGCTTAGCCACCTGGGTTCCACACTTAAGCATCGCTGGTTACCACCCACGGCTAACAAGTGGCCATATCGGAGGATTTTACCCCTCTGCACAGGTGCAGTCGGTGTATTCTACAGATCCAGCAATTTATTTGTATTAAGAATAGTTACTTGAAGCTAAAATTGTTTACAAATGATGATTATACATAGCAAGTTTTTTTTTAAAAGTTTTCTTTTAATCACATTTATTTCTTTGATTATATTTTTAGGAAAATGCGTTATATTTCAAATATTTTTTCGAACAACAATTATTATTGGCATTTCAGTCTCGGAAGACTATAATATAGTTCTTGTGCCTCTGAAGTTACAGCGCCTCCTGTGACTGTAAAGTCCAATGTTTGAAAAACATTCTCGGCCACAGATGTCGCATGTGTAGGCTGTCCCTGAAGATGTTGATGTGCCGGTGCTTTGGTGCAGCTGCTTTCTTTTGGACCTCTTAGCTTCATGGCGTTGCGTCAGGGTGACTCGAGACATGAACAGTCATCTTCGGAGAGCGCAGGCTCTCCGAAGGCAAATTTTCCCAGCTGGAACGGGCAATGCCAAAGCACCTGAGATCATTCTTGCAGACATCCTTGAAACGCATTGAAACACCAATTACGTCACAATTTTAAAACAGAACGCTGCTTACGGAAAAGAACATTTTTTTCTATAATTTTTCGATTTCATTTTGAAAAAAAAAAAAAAAAAAGAAAGAAAGAAAAAAGAATTAACTCAGGTTAGATAATATCTTATCATCTAATTGTCCTGATGAAGGTAAAAAAAAAAACGAAACTTTTTAACGTTAACTAACGTTGCATCTATAAATAAATCATCTTTTGATATACTGTGCTTTTTTCTTATTTACATTTCTACATAATGTTGGATTTATTTCCACATTTTTCCACTCATAAATATTGAGTGAGAAAGAATTTTTCCTTTCCACGAAATAGCGCAACCGATGCCTCTCCTTATAAATTCTAGGAATTGTCATTCTCATACGAGGTTCATATCCTTTTTACAGAATTTATGCACACCCCACCCATAAGTTGAATTCATGACGAAGGAGGGTTAATTTCACCAACACTCCTTTATTTTTACTTCTTTTTTATATTCAAGTTGGACAAAAGACCAAAGGCACCGAAAAAGGCCGAGAAGAATAACAACCGAATGTTTGTGTTAATAAAACAATGGAATTATATATATATATATATATATATATATATATATATATATATATATATGTATGTATGTATGTGTGTGTGTGTGTGTATGTGTGTGTATCTATGTGTATTCGAGTGTGTTCGTGTGTATGTATGAAATAGGTGTACTTGGGCAGCATCTTTTCATTAAAACAAATTTGATTAAGCGAAACAGAATCTTATTATTTTCAAGTTTTAATTTTTTCTTTCAAGCTTCCTAATAATTCTTTTGGTGTTACAATCTTGTAACATGAAAAGAATTATATATATATATATATATATATATATATATATATATATATATATATATATATATATAAAGATAAAATAATCCAACTGAGTTGTATATAGGGGATGATCTTATTGGGATCAAAAAAATCTCACTGTCCGTCCACAATGTATGCTCATGTAGATGCTCATGTAGATGCAAACTTATAGATTTACATAAGGATTTTTATAAACACCTGAAAATAAAATAAAATAAATGAATAGAATATTTTATCTATTCTATTTTTCTTAGTCTTTATGTAAATGCTATCTGATGGGACTAAGCTGCTATTGAGTTCTGGTCGAAATAAGTTCATTATAGCTAAATGAAGGTTTGTTAGGTTTTTCTTTCTTTCAAGGTACATATATATATATATATATATATATATATATATATATATATATATATATATATATTTATTTATTTTACAATGTTTTCATAGATCAATGTTCATTACAACACTCCTTTATTTTTACATTGATCTATGAAAACATTGTAAAATAAATAAATATTAGCTCTTACAAACTGTGATTGAGCACTGTATTTTCTTTGTTTCATCGCAAAAGAAATTTTGTTTTTACATATACCTATACATATACATATATATATATATATATATATATATATATATATATATATATATATATGTGTGTGTGTGTGTGTGTGTGTGTGTCTGTTTGTGTGTGTGTGTGTGTGCATAGGCTGATTATAAAGTAACCCCTTTCCTACTTTAAAAAACTTATAATTTATTTCTGAATCATTATTTTTTACAAAAAGGAATATGAGAAGGACACAAATATTGGAGTTTTATTCCAAATTCTATATAGGCAGAAGCATTTAGCCTTCAGCCTCTCAAGCCCCCGGGAAATATAATTGAATTAGAGTTAAACGTCCTTACATCTTCTCATTTTTAAACAAAATAATTAATCTGAAAAAAAAAAAATGAATAAAAAACAAAAACAAAAAACAAAAAGCAAAACAAAAAAGCCCCCCAAAAAAGAAAAGAAAAAGGAACATACATAAAAATTGAGAAAAATAAAACTGCGTATAAAATATCATATATATATATATATATATATATATATATATATATATATATATATTGAGCTTCAGATTTTGACCGACGAGTCCATGTCATCATTCAGAGGGAGGTCATCAAAATTATTCATGTGAATATCTGTCAACGGATGGAAATGCTGTGCAACATTGTCCTCAAAATTTTAAAGCAATGTCTGCAATGTAATCAGGACAATCTTCAAGTTCTTTAAAGTAACCAATACTCCTTGACACAAAATCTTTGATGAGATTTACTTCTTGAATGGTATAAACTTCACGAAGACGCAAAGATAAAATCCCTGAGATTGTTGTGTGATTTCTTACTTATATATATATATATATATATATATATATATATATATATATATGAAGAGAAAAATGGAAGTGAATCCGACGGTATGTAACATAGTGAAAAATTTGAAAAAACACAGGTTCAATAAAATGAGTGATATTTATTCGGCCAACGCTGCAGTGTTTCAATCTCTTTAGTAGATCTTCTTCAGGGCTTTTGTTGATTTAAGGGAAAATAAAATTTATCAAAGATAATAAGGAGACTGTGAGAGTCTTTTGTTGATCAGTCTGTTTAAAAATGTTTTATTTTTCCTCAAATCATCAAAAGCTCTGAAGAAGATCTACTAAACAGATTGAAACACTGCAGCGTTGGCTGAATAAATATCACTCATTTTATTGAACCTGTGTTTTTTCAATTTTTTCACTATATTATATATATATATATATATATATATATATATATATATATATGAGAAGTAAATAAACAAACAATGTTTTGATATGGCTTTATTTAGCCGACAATTTTTGTGAGAATATGTGCTTAATTGAAGTCGTACCTGATTTTGAAAATTAATTAATTAATAGTTAATGAATTAGGCGGGCATACCTATTCAAATGTAAGGCTAAACAAATCGAGAAAAATCAATCTGTATGTACATTCCGGCCTATTAGGCCTCATCAGCAGAGCTATAAACAGGAAGACCGCTTTGTGTGTGATTCGAACCCTGACTGTCAAGCTGACAGGCGGGGACTCTTACCCTTATTTTTGAGAGAATATGTGCTTAATTGAAGTCGTACCTAATTTTGAAAATTAATTAATTAATAATTAATAAATTAGGCTGGCATACCTATTCAAAGTAAGCACATATTCTCTCAAAAATTGTCGGCTAAATAAAGCCATATCAAAACATATTGTTTGTTTATTTACTTCTCATACTGTCGTGTGGTAAAGTCACCATAAGTGGAATCTTTGTCGACGTTATGGGCATGTAATAAAGTAAGAAATGTGAGATGAAATCAACGACTGCAAAGAAGTCATTGATAAACCACAAATACTTTTATTGTTTTATAATGTCATCACTTCTAAAATCAAGCTTATAATGTGATGACAGCTACAGGCGGAAGAGGTGACTAGGTGATGAAAGGAGCATTTATATATATATATATATATATATATATATATATATATAGGGTTACTCTCCTCTGCCCAAAAAAACGAAAAAAAAAATACCCAGGCCTGATTTTCAAAAAACATTTTTTTTGATCACCCTATATATATATATATATATATATATATATATATATATATATATATATATATATAGTTACCCAACCCCTCTGCACGAGTAGGATGCGACACAAGGTCAATTTCTTAAGCGAAGTTTAACAGGGTTGAATAAA
This sequence comes from Doryteuthis pealeii, assembly GCA_023376005.1. NCBI lineage: Eukaryota > Metazoa > Mollusca > Cephalopoda > Myopsida > Loliginidae > Doryteuthis > Doryteuthis pealeii. Next base: position 28,928,453 of record CM042161.1, on the reverse strand, counting down.
GAGTTTTCCTCCTCTTAGACTAGTTACATAGCCAGAATTAAAGAGTTTATCCTACTATTTACCCATAACTGGAGGGAGAGTAGTCGAATTCATACCTTTCCCAAGTGAAATGCAAACAGCCTCATGCGGGATTTGACTCGGGTTGACGGGTCCATTTCCTACGACTGCACCACATTACACCACGTGCCTCTAGGAAAAGAGCATCATGGGAAGAGCCTTTCTGACGAGGCAAGTAAGTAAGTATGGTAAAGTCGGTATCAGCCAGACAGCGAGGCAGTCTATCCCCTTTTCACTAGCGCTAGACCAAGGAGATTGTTTTTAGCGTCTGAGGTGGAGCGTCTCACCTACCACCAGCTCCTCACTTTACCTCACAGATCCCGCTGAGTTGGTGAGGGTCGGTATCGAACCAGGAAACTTGTGGTTTCCAGGCGGACGCTCTACCGACTGAGCTAAAGAGCCATCAATAAATGCGTTTAAGACTCTGGAAAGGTAGAAACGACTAATTAGATATCACAGATTAAGTCTGCCTTTTCGGATATTCGTGACATTTTTGAAAAAGAAAAAAAATGAAGGAAAAGAAAAAAATGTCCACCCAGTTCCGATTAGAAAGGGTCACGACATACGGGTGGTAATCTCTGACAAAAGCAGATGAGAGGGATTTGAAATGAAGAAGGGGGAAGTTGTGGAGGGTTTGGAGGGTGTGGTGTTGGGTGAGAGAGGGAGGGAGAGGAGAGGACCGGGTAATGCGTCTTTCTAAAATCGCTAATTCCTTTAGCGGATGAGGATATTTACGAATTAAAATCTGTCTGGCATTTAAAAAGGAAATGACATTCATAAAAAGTTTTTCTCTGAAATTGTCATGGAACGTGTCAGCATAATTAATATACGCTCACGCGTGTTTATAAATAGCAAGCACCCCCTCATATATATATATATATATATATATATATATATATATATATATATATTATATTACTAAGATAAGCTTAGATGTGCCACAAGTCCAGAAGTGTGGGGATCCCAATGAGAATCGAGATCACTAAGAATGATCTGCGAGCCTAGCTTGCTAACCATTACATCACGTGAGGTAGCCTATATATATATATATATGTGTGTGTGTGTGTGTGTGTGTGTTTTGTTAAACTCTACTGACAATTCTTGTATAAGTTTTTGTTCGATCCTTTCTAACTGTCTGGCCATCTTTTTAATATCCGGGTGAAATTGGTGTAGCAATCCACCAAAGGTTTTTTCACGAGCGCTTTCTGCACGTCTTTGTGTCATCATCAGGTGTGGAACTGGTGGAATTTTTCTGTTGTCTCGCTTTTAAAACAAGCAGTAGCGGTAGGAATTAGTAGTAGGAGATATTTGTTCATGAGGGGGGTTCATGAGTTTATAAGAATGTAAGGGGAATGATGGAAGGATGATTGGTGGGAAAATATAGGCATTTTTATCTTATTTAAGGTGGGTTTGTTTTGTTTGATATATAAGGCTTCGAGTATTTGAAGTTTTTTTTTCTTTTTGCAGTATAAGTGTATTTTCAGTTAAAATTTTCCGGTAGGTAGAGGGGATGAATGTGATTTTAAATGTTGCATTATGGAGCTTGTATCAGTTAGGTGTAGTGTTAACCGGCGTGATAATGTGGTCGTCGTGTGACCAATATACGTGCTTTCAACTTTGAAGAGACAGTCTCCTACTGAGCATTTAAATTTATACATGAGATTGGTCTCATTAAGACGAGTAGTGTTGGGGAATGAGTTGTTGTATGTGACAAGATTAGCGGTCTTAAACTTTTGGTAATAGATAATTAGCTTTACTTTTCTGTTGATGTCAATGGAAGAAACATTATTACGTATTAATTTTTTTAACGCAGTTTCGTCCAGTTTATAGTGTCGGTGCATCTGATTACAGTAATATATATTTTGGGTGGAGCTATTGAGTGTGGTATTTATTTCGTTGTGGTTAATGTTATAAATGGTTTGTCGGATTTGTTCGTCAACAAAGTAGTTGGGGAATTCATTATTGATGAGAGTTTGTTTAATATTCTTTTAGTTCGGAAAAGAATATTGTTTTAGAAGAAGCTTTGCCCGATTAATTAGGGTTTTTATAATGGCTCTTTTGTATTGTGCGGGATATTCGCTTTTGTAGTTGATAATACAGGAATTGTTAGATATAGGTTTTTTTATATGGATAGGTGTTGAATATTATTAGTGTCTATCATAACGTCGAGGAATGGAAGTTTATTGTTTGTGTTAGGTTTATATGTGAAGTTTAGTACGGAGTGTTGTTGAAATGTTCTTTGGAGTTCATGGAGTTCATTTACATTATTAACGAGGAGAATATCATCGACGTAACGAACGTAGATTGTGTTTTAAAAAAATAATATTAAATACTTTGTTTTCGAGGTGGGCCATATAGAAGTTACTGAATGTGGGACCAAGAACCGAGCCCATCGATATACCGTCTTTTTGGATATATAGAAAAATACCACACTAAATAGCTCCACCCACAACATATATTACCGTAATCAGATGCACCGAAACTATAAACTGGGCGAAACTGCGTTAATCCTCAACCGCACGGTCATCATCAACATCTATTTTAACTAGATGCAGTTTAATTTCATACTCCGGACCCCCTTTTGGGAGGGTGGTCTTTCCCCTATGTAGGGGATTAAGTAAGCGTATTCTAAGCCTCGCTGACAGGGCGGAAAGAATAGTGGCGTTTACCGGTCGAACAGGACAGGAGCTCGTATAACGAACGTTGACATGGGTAGGAATTTTGTCCAGTAGTGGATGATGCTGACGATTATGTTGGTGGTAGGGATGATTATATATATATATATATATATATATATATATATATATATATATATATCATCATCATCATCATCATCCATTTTAAATCAAACTGAACAAAGTCCTTTTCTAATTCTTCCCATGTCAACGATCTTTCTTTTCTTTCTTTCTTTCTTATACTATCTATCGATCTATCTCAGTTTCTTCCCTCCTTCCTTCCCCTTCCTCCTTTTTTATTCTATCTATCCACTGTAATTCTTTCTTTCTTTCTTTTTTCTTTCTTTCTTTCTTTCTTTCTTTCTTTCACTTATCTCTCAATCTTTCACACTCTTCCTCTTCCTCTTCCTCTCTCCCCCCTTCACCCTTCCACCTATCTATCTCTATATCTGTCCCACATCCTTTGTTATTGCTTTGGTGCCAGTTCAACTTATAATGCATATTGATAAAAAATACAAAAAGAACTAAAGTAAAAAAAAAAAAAACCTAACTTTCTGAATTAACGATTCATATTTCAATTGAATAAAGGTCATATAATTTGTTGAAAGAAGAAAGGTCAGATATGAGCTGTTATGGATCGGCTATATAATATATTTGCACTGAATGACACCAACTAAAAAATGGTATGCCTCTTTGATAAAATTAATTTATTTATTAGAAGCAGTCCACCCCCAGAATAATCAGTTGTAATTTGATCATTATCAATACTCGTGTTCCTCAATTGTACGACCGTTATCATCTTGAAACACCCTCTGGTTAAAAACGAGACCGTTTCATATCGTCCAAGATGAAATGCAAAAATGTAAATCCGATTATCTGGTGTTGTTTATCTACAGAACTCTTATTTCTTATGAGTGTCCTCACCTCAGCTAAATAATGGACCATTCCGTTTTTATCATTAAGAAAGAAAGGGAAGAAAAATGATATGCTACACAGAAAAATATAAGAAAGATAGAAAGAAAGAAAGAAAATAGGGGAAAGATAGAGAGTGGGGGTGTTATGGATCGGCTCTATAATATATTAGCACCGAATGACACCAACTAAAAATAGTGTGCCTCTTTAATAAAATTAATTTCTTTCCTAGAAACTTCCCCACCCCCATAATAGTCATTTGTAATTTGATCGTTTCGTCTTATTATCTTCTATATCAAAAACAAAAATAAAAATCCTACCCTCATTTTTATTTAGGCGTTCTTCAACTCAGCCTGGTCATGTTTCTCAATTTCAATTTTCTATATCAATCTCGTCAGCTTATTCTCTATCTGACTATCCATATATCTATGCAGTCTGTCTGGCAATCTCTCTCCATCTCTCCCCCTCTATCTCTCTCTCTCTCTCTCTCTCTCTCTCTCTATCTATCTATCTATCTATCTACCTATATATCTATCTATCTATGCTAGTCTGCTCATCTCTCTCTCTCTCTCTCTCTCTCTCTCTCTCTCTCCTCTCTCTCTTTCCCAGCCTGAAAACTGGTGGCATATTTAGAACCAGTGATCAAAACTTACCAAAAAAGGTCTGATATATCAGACACCAAATTCTATGTTCGTCATTAAATAGCAAAATGGATTAGAAATTGTTTTATTATTTGAAATATAGGATTTCAATACTATCACACTAACAACAATCACGTTACGATGTGCCATTTTAACTATGTTGCAATTGAATACAAAAATCAACTCATTATAATCTATATAATAATAATCATGTTCCTTAATTACACTATTGTTATCATATTGCAACGTCCTCTGGTTAAAAATGAGATCGTCCAAATCATCAAAGATGAAATGCGAAAATGTAAACCCTGATTATCTGCTGTTGCTTATCCACCAAATTCTTATTTCTTATAAATGTTACCACCTCAGCAAAATAACGGACCATTACGTTTTTATTATAAAGCAAGAAAGAGAAGAAAAGGGATAGTTACACAGAAAAAATATAATAAGAAATAAATAAAGTGAGTATAGGAAAGATAGAGAGAGGAGTGAGCGCGTGGAATAACAATTGTTAATTAATCTCTTTTAATCGAACATAATAAAAAGATAAAAAGAAAGAAAAAAAGAGTGAGAGAGAGTTAAATCAAGATTATTATACTCTTTACATATTGAACCTTTTTGGCAATAGCTTTTAAGCAAACATATCAACGTTGTAATAATTAAATTACCATATTGTGGTATATCCACAGCTTCTGCTAATAATATTGTAATACTATCGTTCAAACAACAATCACATTATGATGTGCCATTTTAACTGTGTTGCGATAGAATACAAACATTGGCTCATTATGTTATCGAATTCGGAGTGTTTTGAAATATAGTCTTTCAATTCTATCGCGCTACGATGTGCTATTTTAATAGTGTTGCATTAGAAATCTAATATAGAATATAGCATTTCAATACTATCGCACTAACAACAATCACGTTACGATGTGCCGTTTTAATTGTGTTGCAGTAGAATACAAAAATCAGCTCATTATAATATAAAATTCGGAGTGCTTATTAAACTAAATCTAAGCCCCTTTTAAAATATATTTGCTGCTCAGAAGGAATTGAATATCACCAATTTGTAGGAGGTTTGGTGTAATTTTATCTGAAGACTGAGCTTAACAAGGGTTGAGTTTGAACGGTTTTGGCAAATCTCTATTAATAATGGAGATTAGGTCGCTATTTGTCTGTAACAAAAACTACGTCACTGCTTACGTCACAATTATCAAAGTTGTCAATACATAAAATAAAGAACAATTATTACTAATAAAATAAATAAAAGATGTTCCTTATAATTCAACGTTTGAATCATTTCCATTATGATAAATAAACTATATAAACTATGAAATTAATTAAAAATTGTATTACTCTAAATAGAAAAAAATATTTGCGAAATTTTTAATCAATTTTAAAAAATTATCTTTTTTACTCTCGCCCCTTTTTCAGTAACAAGATGTTAACTAAAAAGTTTACAAATAAATAAATACCTACGATTTTGTGTAAAATTTATGTGTAAAATATTCAAAATTAATATTTAATCAATAATTAGTAGATGTGCGCAACATTTTATTTGAGGAGGACAGAACAAAGTTTCAATTTAAATTGTCTTATTTTTTACTCCTTTAATAAATTTGATAATTTTACTTAGTGTACAAACTCATGACATTGAATTCACCCCCCCCAGACAATATCTTTCAAAAATGTATTTTTACACCGCCCGGGGGGTGTTTTTTTGTTAGTTGTTTATAAAAGGTGAAAAGAGCGATGACTCAGTGATATCAATATCAGAGTGTCGCCATTTTCATTGGCAAATGGTTGTCCAATGATGGAGATTGAAGTCTGTGGTTTTGGTAGAAGGTTTGTTTCAAGGAGAGACACTTTAGTATGGAAGTTTTTAAGGAAGGTAAAAGGTTCATGACTCATGTGGAAATGTGCGAAAAAATCAAGTAATTACAGGCAAGGGTATTTAAAACTGAACTGAGTCACAATTCTAATGATAACAAAGATAATAATAAACGGATCACCCAATCCCGGCAAGAGGATTGGAGCTAGTTGAAATAATCAAGGAGAAACGAATGTGTCGGCTAGTGCAGACGTCAAATTGAATAGCCTCCTCCTGGGCCGCGTGGATGACATATGCATATAATGAGGGCCGCATAGATTACATATGTCTGTCATGAGGGCCGCACATGACACTAAATCGTTAAATACTTCTTCTACATTAACAGAACTAAATAATGATTGCTATCATTAATTTCTTTATTATCAACTAAAAGCCAATGGATACATATCTAAAAAAACATTTTTGTTAAAAATAAAGGAAAAAGACTATTACTGACCGAGTTCAAATAATAAAACGTACAACTGTTACTGTCACTTTCAGTTTTAGCCCTGTCTTGATTGAAATCAGGAGAAGGCAAGAGGAAAGACTCACTCCCTTTCATTGTCTGAGTTAGCCTCCTCTTTCCGCAACTCAAAGGAAGGGGTGAGAGACAATGCATTGATAACAGACTCCTTTTCTTAACAACACATAACAACACGTTTTCGCCCAAGAATTTTTGGAAAAAACTTAAAAAAACGTGGGGTACTGTAAAAGCGCTGTATGAGAGCGCAGTCTGCGCGCGGGTCGCACCTGTGCTTGCTGACGGCAACATGCGGCCCGCGGGCTGTATATTTGACAAACCTGGGTTAGTGGACTTCAACGTTCCAGCTAGTCATAGAGTTGAAAGAAAGAGAAGAAAAAACATGGAAAATATTTGGGCCTTTCCAGAGAGTTTAAAAATGTAGAATATGAAGTTGTCAGTAATACTAATCATAATCGTACTTGGAATAAATTCAAAGAACCTAGAAATCCAAGGGAGAATTGAGACTATTTAAACCACGGTACGACTTACGACTGAGCATAACGAGAATACAAAGCTAGACACGAGTGGGTTGGAAAGTGGGAACTACGCAAAAAACTACATTTTGACCACACAACAAAATGTTATATGCATAAACTAGAATTTGTTCTTGAGTATGAAACACAGAAAATTCTCTGAGACTTTGAAATAAAGACGGATCACCTTATCTCTGCCAGAAGACCAGACATAGTATTGATTAACAAAAGAAAAAACAAAGAGAAAAAGAGAACTTGTCAACTAGTAGATTTTGAAGTTCCAGCAGACAACAGGGTGAAAATGAAGGAAAACGAAAAGACAGACGAATTGAAAAAAAAAAAAAAAAAAAAAAAAAAAAAAAAAACAAAAAAAAAAAAAAAAAAAAAAAAAAAAAAAAAACTGAGGAATATGGGTGAAAGTGTAGTAGTTTGGGGTACTTGGAACGGCCCCAAAGGCTTAGAAAAAAGACTAGAGGAACTGGAAATCAGAGGAAGAATTGAGACCATCCAGACAACAGCATTGTTCAAATCTGCTGGAATACTCAAGAGAGTCTTAAAGACCTGAGGAAACTTGCTGTCACTCAAACTCCAGTGAAATAATAATAATAATAATAATAATAATAATAATAATAATAATAATAATAATAATAATAATAATATCTTTTTCAGCTAGTATATTAGTTTTTAGACCTGTCAGCTGTTCCTTATAAACATTCATCTTAATTCCACATAATATTTATAATCTTTCCACAGATTATCTAACCTTGCCTTAAGGGAGATAGAGATGGGGCATTCACTATGGATGATGGTAGTTTATTCCATTTATTCACCACTTTGTTACTAAAATAATTTTGTCTTGCATTTGCTTAGTACATTTTTTAAAGAGTTTTAATTTATGGACCATGGTATTGATATTTTGAGCAATATTTAATAGATCAAATTTCGGTAAATAAAACACATGGAATATTTATAGACTTCAATCACATTCCCTCTTGTTCATCGATAAACCAAACTTGGTAAGTAAATCTTCCTAAGTCTTTCTTCATACGAAAGGTTTTTTTAAAAAATCATTTATTACTTTAGTAACTCTCCTTTGAACTCCCTCGAGTTTTATGTCCTTGATTAGTCTTTTAGCCAAATGCTTAATGAATAAATTCTTCAACATTTCTTTATACATGTATTAATATGACCTTTGTATTAATCCTAATATCTTGTTTGCTTTATTTACTTGTATTTCTATGTGTTTGAAAATTTTTAATTCAGGGTCCACATTCACACCAGGTCTTTTCTAATCTCTTTTAGTATTTCTCTTTCATTAGAGAAATTTTTCTCACAGTGTATACATGTTTTGAATTATTTCTTCCTACATGAAGTATCTTACATTTAGATGTATTGAATCTCATTTGCCATTTATCAGACCAATCTACAAGATTGTTAATCTCAGTTTGGATTTTATCAGTATATCATTAACAGTAGAATATATTTTTCTATCATCTGCAAATACGTGTGTGTAACATTTGATCATATCTTGGAGATCGCTTATAAAAATAACAACCTTTTACTTATTTTTCTTTCTTCCTTTTTTTTTCCCTTTCCCTTCCTGTCCCTTATTTTGTATTTCTTATTATCAATTTTCTTTCTTCTTTTTTTTCTTTCATTTTTGTTGTTTGATATTATTCCTTTTTTGTTATTTTTCTTCGATTAATTTTCTTTCACTTCCTTTTTTCTTCTTTTCGTTTCCTTTTCTCTTTTTCTGTTACTCTTTTTCCTTTCCTTTCCTTTCTTTCCCTTCACTTTTCCTTTTTTTCATATTTCCTTTTTTATTCTTTATTTTAAGTTCCCCCTTTTCCTTTTTTTCTTTCTTTTTTTAATTTCATTTTCCTTCTAATTTCTTTCTTTCTTTTTCTACTTTTCCTTTCGTTCTTTCTTTTTTCTTTCCATCTGTCTCTTTCTTTTTCTTTCTTTCTTTTTCGTCCGTTTATTTCCATTTATTTCTTACATTTTTCTTTCTTTCCTTTTTTCCTTTTTTTCTTTCTTCCATTTGTCTTTCTTTCTCTTCCTTATTTCGGTATTCCCCTTCTCTATTCATTTTTTCCTTTTATTTCTTTCTTTTTTCTTTCTTTGTCCACTTTTCTCTCTTTTCCTTCTTTATTTTTCCTTCTCTTTTCCTTCTCTTTTTAATTCTTTCAACTTTTTTCTTTCTTTTTCATTCTCTTTTATTGCTTTTTCTACTTTTGTCTTCCTTTCTTTGTCTTCTTGTTTTTCTTGCTTTTTTTTCTACCTTTTCATTCATTCATTCTTTCTTTTTTTTTTTTCTTCTTTCCTTTTTCTACTTTTTTCTACTCAGGTGATGACAACAATCCGAATTATGTAAGTAATGTAAATAATAACAATTCCTCATCTGGGAATTCAGAGAGAAAATGAATATTGTTTAAAAAAATGAAATAAATAGAACGTTTTTTTTTGTTATTTGTTTGTTAGTCTCGCCATGTCTGTTGGATTGCGGAAATACATCTGTTTTGCTCTGACTAGTTACAAACAAAACAAAAAAACAAAAAAATAAAATAAAACACAAAAAACAAAAAAACACACAAAAACAAAACAAACAAAAAAAAATCTCATTTTTCATGAACGCCACCTACCGGCATAAACAAGTACTTCAGTTCGTAATTAATATTATGCAAGAATTTACCAAAAGTAAATTAATCATTCTGGAATTTCTTTAGAACATTTCTACCATTTTATTGACGGAATGTTTGGAACCTTAGACGCAGCATTATTTAAACTGATCAATTTCTAAGGTTGAGTGTCACCTTGTCGACTGGGGCAGTGGAATACGCCTACTGCAGAGAGGTAAAAATCTCCAATCCCCATCCAATGGGACCACCTGTTGGGTGGCGATCCGTAATGCACGAGGACGATGTCCTGGTGGCTGTACGGTCCGCGACCCGGATTCTAAGGGGTTACGTGAACTATAATATTCCACTTCGGCTAGACTGGCGGCCGAAGAAACCCGAAGTAATCAATCAGTTGGTCATGTCGACCTCTAGCACCTATATAATTAAGTCCCGACTCATTAATTTTCAAATTGCTCTTATGGCAAACAAAAATTCCCACCGATTTTCTTTTATTTGAAAGATGCTTAGAAAGTGGTGGTTGTGGATCAATCACTAGTTTATTAATACACATAACTATAACTACCAATATATTATTACACATCTCTTACTATAATGGAGATTGTGTGTTTGTTTGTCTGTAACCGAAACTATATTACTCCTAAAGTCACAATTCCCTTTGTTTTTTACGTCACATTCTCCATGATTTTATTTTTATTTGAACCTCAATTATTAATAAAATTGTTTTATATTATTAATACTGTTGACAATATCTACATGCTAATAACATGCAATTGTATTTATATATACAACACAAATAGTGGTTTACAGTGTGAACGGAAGGCTAATTTGCATATTGATATTAAAAATTTGATTTGAATGAATATGTGCTTAGTATTATTGATTTCTAATTGTTTGTTTTTATCTTAATGAATATGAGCAAAAATCTCGGGGATAAATCTTAAAAGAAATCCATTAACAAGAAGAAATAACTGTAATTTTATTCTTTACTTCATTATTTAACTAAATAGTTAATTAGAAAAATTATCAATGAAAGTCGAGAGTGATGGAAGAGTAAGTTTCAGTTGTCCTATTCTTCGATTATACACTCCCTCTGTTTCAAATCTTTTTTATCTGCATTCTTATTTAATTTCGTTTCTAATTTAATATGATATTTTATTACATTAAAACTTAAGTACTTGCCTCGAAGAAAGCACATATTTACTAGTAACTATAACTACCAATATATTAATACACATAAAGTGAACGAAAATTATTTCTACCGGTTTATAAAATCAAACTAAACCAAACCAAACCAAACCTCAGCCGACCAACAACCCGAATACGTGGCGGTTAACTACTTAATCGCTGATACTGAAAGACGTTCATTTGCAATCATTGATGAAGGACAAGGAAAACTGAGGTGCACCAAGGAACAACCAAAGGATTCTTCACAATGGATCGCGCTCTGCTTAACAAAGGATCTCCGCTGGAAAAGCGCTCTTGATTGAAGCCTAAAAGATTGTCACAAAAAACCCCAGAAATATTTACCAACACACTAGTCACTTACAAATCATATATACAAAAAGTAAAATTTGACATTAGATAGCCCATAAATGGTTGATGTGTCATTAAAAAAAAATATCAACCATCCAAAATGTCTACTAACTTGTCTCGCGCACTAACAAATCATTTAATACTACAAATATTTACTAACACACTATTTGCTTACAAATCATATATACAAAGAAATTAAATAGCCTATAAAGGGTTGATATGCCATTTAAACACTAACCACAATCATATAATATTGGAAGGTGTTCGTGTTGCAATGGTTACTGCTGTAGGAAATGGACACGGCGAAACGAGTTCAAGTCTTGGACGCGGCTGGCTGCATTTCACATAGGACTAATACCCTTGGAAAAGGTATGCATCCAATCCCCCCCCCCAGCTATGGGTAAATAGTCGGACAGACTGGTCTCTAGGAGGAGGAAAACGCAGATTTAGAGAATCCTGCACGGAACCACAAGGTTTCGTATTCAATATCGGCCCTCGCCAACTTAGCGTATGAGTAGCACATGGATCTGTGCGGTAAAATGGAAAACTGGTGTTAGGTGTGGCGCTTCACCTCAGATGCAAAAGCAATCTCCCTGGTCTAGCGCTAGTGAAAATGGGATAGACTCCTGCGCTGTCTGGCTGATACTAACAATAGGCCACTACATCGACTTTATTTACTTAAACTCTGCTAAAAATTGACCTTGTGCCATATCCTGCCCAAGTGGAAGGTTTGGTAAATACATATAAGGTTGGGAGATGCAATTATTTGAGCTACTTTTGTTAATAAGTAAATCCAGCTGTCATTGGGTCTAAGTCTGCAGGCGATTGTTTGCATTGTATAGTAATTCTATATTAAATGTATAAGACCCTTTCATAGACGTTTAATTGTCGTCCCCATCAACTTAGACCCCGAGTGTAATAGAATTTTACAGTTATTACACAAATGTCTAATACAATTATCATATTATTATTATTCTGGTCGCTTTTAGGGATGACAAACAATTCAAAAGACGAACTAACTAGGAAAAATCAACGGGGCGCCTCGTGCGGTGTAATATTGACAAAAAAAAGGCATATTTCTGCACTCTTTCAATTAATTTTGTAGGAAGAGTAACGGAGCGTGTAGAGTTGAAAGTTGTCAGGTGATCCTAGGCAATCCCAAGTGGATCACCTTTCCCACCCAGTCATGCCTAAGACTCTACCCGCTCTGTTACTCTTCCTACAAAATTAATTGAAAGAATGCAGAAATATGCTTTTTTGTCAATATTACACCACACGAGGCGCCCCGTTGATTTTTCCTTGTCAGTTCGTCTTTTGAATTGTTTGCCATCCCTGAAAGCGACCAGTTAATCCTAGGCAACCCCCAGTGGATCACCTTTCCACTCAGTCATGCCTAACCTTATATCTCTTTTGTGTCAGTTTGCTGCATTCGCTGATTATATGATTAACCCTCTCAACTCTGTCTCCAAATTTGATATTCTTTTGCGTATTATCACTTTTTGCTTTGACATGATTGCATAAATTTCGCGCTGTGAGAAATAGAGATTCTGTTTCCCTCTTTAGGTTTCCTTTCGTAGCCATTTCCCGGTAATCACATGTGCAATTTCTTTAGCTTGTCGCTTGAAGAATCCATGGAGTTGTTTTTCTTCACATACTTTTATTTTCTAGACTTTCTGATTGTTGTTTTTACTGTATAATTTTGATTTTTGGACTGTTGTCTTCATCTTTATTGTGGTATGTAAAAACATAACGTTACGACCGCTGTATGCTCCGGCCTTCATTAGGTGTTCCCTGTGTAACTGAACATAGCAATGACCTAACCTGGGAAATCATTTTTAATAGTTGATCAAACAGGCGTCGAAGAACTTTTCAAGACCGAAACGTTGTGTAAATACTGATATAATGAATGACCCATCAGAAGTGGGTGGTGCTAGCCACTATTTAAGTACACCCAGATCACTCTGTGTGGGACTCATGTAAAGGAATCATGTGAAGGACTCTCCTCATAATTTTCCCGTGATAGACCACTCGGTATAACTGGTCATTTACGATATAACATATACATACGACAATAGAGATGAGGACAACAGTAAAAAATTATTCACATCAAGCCTCATCTAAAAAATACAGACAAAAATAAATAAAACAACAAAAATTTCTTCGGCATAAAATGACCAAAGGGTTAACATACCCATAAGTCAACCAACCAACCAACCAACCAACCCTATGTAGGGGGATACAGTCAACGTATTCTACGCCTCTCAGACAGTGAGTAAATAAATTAGAAAACCACTGTTAAAGGTAATGTAATATATTGCCTGATTGGTCGGTTGCACCTGTGGACGCTTCGGTGTCAAGTGCAGACGGGAAACAGAAACAGGATGTGGCCTTGAACGAACCCTTGGCACCTAAAGATGCAGGTGTACATTTGACACTGTTTAGGTGCAGAAAATCTGAAAAACAGTCTGCGTGGGCAAAGAGGTCTGTCTACAGAAAACTGCGTAGGTGTCACAATCAAAGAGGCATGTCACCTGGAGTCAGACTACAATAATAAAAAAAAAGCTCGTGGAAATCGATTTGGCAGACAAAGATCAGGTCCGAGATCGCTTGAAGAGAACTTCCGAAGGGTTGCGCAAACGTTTGCGCAACCCCTGCTAATGACTCTCAATCTGTATACAACCGAGAAAATAAAGATATCATCTAATATTTTCATAAATACAAGTGTTCGTGTTCCTTGACGGGTCCAGTGTGTAACAGTAATTGGCTTGGTATTTGCATATAAGCATACTGACTAATCGACTTTTTCTTTTTCTTTTTACGTTGGGTTGAGGGGGTGGGGTGGGGTTGAATAATTGCAGAATAATATCTGCAATATTTATGTTTAGTTACCCGCGTTCAGTGCGTCCGCCTGTTTGTAAGCAGGTTTCGTGCAGGTTCACAAAAGTGCACTTGCTGCATCTGCAAAGAGATAACTCCCCGTGCACGGTGCGCGGAGAACTGCAGAGCGTGCGTGCTTTTGCATGCAGACGGCATTGAAATGCCATTACAGGAGATAATGTCGGTATGCATACTGAAGACTGAACAAATGACTGAATGCACGGGGGTTGAGGGGATAGTTGGCCGTCGATTGGGTGGTTGAGGAAAAAACGATGCATACTTATAAAGCAGCGGATTGTGGTGGTTATTATTGCAGGGTGTGCATTATGCTACTGTGCTGAACCTTCTAGTCGGCTATAAGTATTACTCAAAAACATGCATACGCTCTTCTGTTATATACCCACTTAACCTGCTGAGTATATAATGGGAGGTGCGTGGTCTAATGGTTGGTCGTAGGAAATGGGCTCGTCGACCTGAGTTTAATTCCCGGACGAAGCTGTTTGCATTTCACATGGCGCTAATACCCTTGGGAAAGGTATGAATCCAATTCTCCCTCCAGCTATGGGTAAATAGCAGGGCAGACTGGACTCTTTAACCGTAGCTAGGTAACCAGTCTAGGAAAAAGGAAAATTCCGAATTCCAACCTGCTAAACTCCGCTTAAGAAATTGACCTTGTGTCGCATCCTGCTCGTGCAGAGGGGTTAGTAAATATATATAATGGGGAGAGTGTAGACACGTGAAAAAAATAGATGGATTCTTACTTTTCTGCTTGTTTACTTGTTCTTCTCCATTCTCTGTGAGAGGCGCCTTCGCTGGCTAAGACATATCAGGAGAATGGAAAATGGACGCACCCCAAAAGATCTTTTGTACGGTGAATTAATAAAAGGCTCCCCGATCGGTAGGTAGACCACGCCTACGATTTAAAGATGTCTGCAGGAAACATATGAGGATATGCTATATTGACACAAACACGTGGGAGGTAGATGTAAAAGAATAGAGCGGCCTGGCGCCTTAACGTTAAGCAAGGCACAGAGGGGTGAGGCGGAGAGTAGCCTCGACAGCAACGAGAGTCAGAATGAGGGAGAAAAGACAGCAGACCCAGAAAGCATCTCAGTTTGTGTGCATTCAGTGCACCAAAGACTGTCACTCAAGAATTGGCCTGCAAAGTCACTTGCGCAGATACAGATAATTTATTTATTTTTGGACACTACGCCATCGTCCTTAGTGGACGGAAAGGTGCCAACAACTTGTTCTTCGATCGCCATCTTCCTTTTGGCCTAAACTTTCCTTTTGTGTGCTCTTCTGTTGGGTTGGTTTCCACTCATTTCTTTGTTAATAACGAAGCAAGACTTTGTTTTTTTAAATTCTTTATTACAAAACTCCAGCCCAAAAGATTTTCTAACCGCGCGGATGAGAAGCTGGAATCTTGTAGCGAGGTGCCCCTGCGTCTGCTCCTTCTGACTAACGACCAGCAACTAACCTACCTAACTTAATTTCTGTTCTCACGCCTTCCTTTAGCCAATTAGAAATCGGCGTATAGGTAAGCGAGAAGTTAAATGCTGCCAATAACTTTACCGGCTAACAGTAACTTTCCATTTAACCTCGCTATTTGAATCTTCAATGAACTTTGATTCAAAATCTAACCACACTTCATACATAATTCATAGGCTACCCAATAATTATGTAATACTTGCATAGCGGGCTCTTGATTTAAAGGAATGATGTTTTTGACAACAGTCCGGAGAGAGGTTTAAAAACAGTAATAAGGTGAGTGGTATAATTTCTGTGACCACCTGTCTGACTTTTCCCCTTTTCTTGGCTGTGAAATTGTTGTCATCACTTTATCTCATCTTTGTCTCATCTTTGTTCGATGAGATTCGTCAGACATTGCTTGTGTGTCCTGGATAACACTAATCAGCATAATTTGTGTTCCTTGTGTCTTATTTCTTAATTGCCTATGTTGTAAAAGTATAAAAAATATTTATAATTATCAATATTAGATAGGAATACTTGAAACCATGTAACAGCGTGTAGATTATTAGCATTAGGAATAAGAGAAACCATATGTAATATGATTAAGGGGCTCGGATGTAATTAGGAGACGCAAAACAATTAGTTTTAGCAAAAGGAAATTATTGGTGAAGAAGAGAGAAATATTTTGGAAAAATATTTTGAAAGGAAAAAATCTGGTTGGAATGCATTTTGATTGTTTTTGAATTCCAACCAGGAAGAATTCTCATGTTGAAATATTTGGGGAAATAAACAATATACAGAAATAATTCGATGAATTACGTCAACAAAAGTAACCAGGTTAGTGGTGGGGGATTAACGATAATCATAAAATAGAGGACACGGTGTTCAAGAGAGAGACGGGGATCTGTCGGTGAGAGAGGGAGGTCAGACGGAGGGGTGTGCAACGTAAATATTGGGCTTGGTCGAAATTTGCAGAGAGTTCGTAGCCTCTTGATAAAATCCCCCACCACCACTTTCTCTTCCTAATACGACAAGCTAAAGCGGAATGACAACCCCCTTTCTTTGTATCTCTTTCTGTTGACGTTTACTACTACTTTGGCGATCGGACGGCGAAATGAAATTGCTGACGAAGAAACAAATTGATTTACGCCCGAATTTATTTAAAAAATCCAAAACAGGGTTATCCGGGATCTTAATTTAAAGGATGTTTACACACACAAAGAAATGAACCCATATATAAGAAATCAAGACCCAGTGCGTTACACATATAATTGTGCGCAGATTATTTGCATTTAATTACTTCAAGCTATAATTGTTTACAAAGGATTATAATCATTATTATCGTTAGTTAGATTAAGGAAGCACGCGTTACGGTTATAATGATAGAAATTAGAATCAATAACATTGTTGGAGAGAGCCAAGTTTTTAGCTACAAAACGCTATTTTCCCATAAAATTTATTAAAGTTTCCTCGGTCTTTATCTTAGGAGTCGCTTTTTAGCCAGTAAAAAAAATCGATCTATCCCGTATTTCCCTCATTTATCCCCCTCTTTTCTTTTCTCCTGCTTTGTCTCCCCTCGTTCTTTCCTTATTTTCACTTCCTGGCTGACGCCTGTTCACCGGTGACTTCTCTCTGGCAGGGTAAGAGGGTGTCTTTTATGTCCCTTCATTTACCCACAATGCATCTGTTCTATCCTATAAGAAAACACCTTACCTCACCTCTGGCTTCTCTATTTGACAATATGCTAGTGGACACTACCCGACCACACATTTTCACTCATCTTGCAAGCGAGACAGGTTCGAACCTTCTTTGCTCTACGAGGTAAGTCTTCCCTCTCGCTACAAAGTTACCACTATTGGCGCGCCTAGCGTACCGGTTATCGTAATGGGAATGGAATCGGTAACCCCAGTTAAAAAATCGGACCAAACTGCTGACGTTTCATTTCGCGCTAATATCATAAAGACAATCTCTTCACCCTGTCCCCAGCTATTGGTAAATTGTCGGGTAAACTGTTTTTTTAAAACCTTGGCAAGACAAACTGTCTAGAAGAATAAAAACTGAATTTAAACCAATTTATACATCGCTTAACAAATTGACCTTATGTTACATCCTGCTCGTGGCGTAGGAGTTGGGTAAATACATATTATTAGTTACTTGTAAACGGATAATTTTAAATTTAGAAAAAAAGACTTCGGCACTAAATAACCCAACAATGCTTGATATGCCATAAAACCAACCAACCAACCAACCAACCAACCAACCATCAGTAATAAAATATAATCTGAATTATATATTTCTTTAAATAACTGTTGGGTTTGCAAGGGTAAATATAGGACACTATTATTCTTGACAGTCGATCTATCCATATGTCATTTTTGATAAAAGATTTTGCAAGTACCTCTAATATCCATGTTGTTGTTTTGCCCGTTCCCAACGGGACATATGCGCAAATATGCAAATCCTTTTTTAATGCTGGGTGTGACACTAAACTGTATCCTGTGGTGAGGCTCCAATTTTGAAACGCTGTTGAGTGTTGAATCACAACTTCGTTGTCATTACTTCCAGCTTCCCCCGACCCAGAATAGTAGTACCATCTATGGTATTTATCTGAATTTTTGAGATGAGGCTTGATAATTTGGATTATTTGGATTATTCGGACTGTTGTTCTCATCTTTATTGTCATCTGTACAATTTTTGGCCAATGTGCCTTCCGGCCTTCTTCAGATATTTCTTGTCGATTTCGGGGACCTTCTCGAAATCGGTAACCTTTTCGAATTCGGAGTCGAGTTACGTAGTAGTATTCGTGTTAGAATCACTACTAGTTGAGAAGCTAGTCATTCTGTTGAAGAACTGCGCGTTGACTATTATTTATATCCCTGTACAAAAAGTTAATAAAAGAAATAAATAAATAAACCTTTTTTTTCGGATTATCAATGTGTTTGATGAATTCAGTCACATAAACATATTGCTCGATGATCCTAGGCAAAAGGGCTGATCCATCCACAGTGATGCTGATAGCTTTTTGATTTAGTGCATTCTGGACGCACATATTTGCTTTGAATGAGTCCCCGGGAAAATTTTGCGTCCCAACAAAAGTTAATTAATAAATTGTAGTGTTGTTATTTATGATCTGGTTAAACAACTAAATCCGTCTAACTCTAAGAAACCATTGAAATGTATTTACAGTTAGCTTGAAATGGTGAGAGAAAAAAAGGAAAACACTGGGACGCATGGATATGATTTTACTGCGTCCTTTTAGATTTTTTGTACGTCAGGGACGCAGGACACGTACCTATCAGGATCTCTGCATCCATATGTCATTTTTTATCAAAGATTTTGCAAGTATTTAAAATATTCTTCTTGTTTGTTGCTTCGTTAGCACCCAATAGGTCTTGCGTACAAAACATGAAAATGCAAATCATTTTTAACGCTTCAGCGACGTTTTCGATATATGGCCTTTTGACAATCGCAAATAATATTAATTCCCTGGTGGATAATTTGGGGCGTCTGTTTGGTGCTGATAAGAGAAGTGAAGCCTAGGCACGTGAAACTGATAGGAGTGAACGAAATAAAAATTGAAATCATATACACTTCTCCGACTCTTTCTTTCTTTTCTTTCTTTCTTTCTTTCACTTTGCTCATATCATTTTGTACAATATTCTATTTGGCCTTAATTTTTTTTTGCAATTTTAGTTATCCGACTTATGGCCATTGCTTTTTTTGTTTAGACCCCCCACAAGGTTCTGTGGGTAAGTTTGTAGATAATTTCGCAATATATAAACAATTCCCAGTGAAAGTAAACATACGTCACTTGCTTTAAACGCCTGTTGGCCAAATTCTTAAAATAGGGTCTGCAACTGATCATCCTTACATGCAAATTGCATTAAAGATGTAATCAGAAGGGGATTTAAATTCGGGCTAGAAACTAGTCACGTGACACCAGTGTACTCCGTGACACCAGTATTTGTTGTTAGTCACTAAGTTTTTGTTAGTCTGGCACACAGTCCTCAGGTTTGTTTACAGGTTGGCTGCTTGGTTGGGTTTTTATGGCATGTCAAACCCATTGGGTCATTTTATGCCGAAGATGTTTTGTTCTATTCATTCTTGAAGGGTACTCAATTTTTTTTAAACTCAATTTTTTTAGACACATTTTTTAGAACTTATCTTATTCTAATTAACCCATAGATGGGTCTTTAACAAGTACTACTACTCCGGGTCAGAGTACACCTGGGATTGATGGTGATGAAGGGTACTCCACATTCCCAGAGCTCCAGAACTGGAACTTCACCATCGGATAGACTTTAACGTCATACCCAGGACATTAAGACCCTCAGCCATCGCCTTCTAGCACATGTATGATAAAAAGAGTTGGGGCTTGCCATAAGGGCAATAGGATTGGGACAATCATGTAGGTTCTAGGGTTTGATTACACGACTTATTTATCTGCTAGCTTTACATGAGCATCCATTTCTTAAGATTGTACCAGTTATGTCGTTTTCCAAGGAAACTACGTGTTCCTTCTTGAGTCTTAGCCTGTGTATAAAATCTTATAAACGTATGAAAGGTAGCCAAAGGATTTATAGTAGAGGTTTTGTGTCTTGGGTATCACATACTTATTCAGCGCAACCTGAGATGGGCTGACCACTTAAACAGACTCGTGGATGACAGACTACCAAAGTAGATTGTGTACTCTCAACTGAGGGAGGGATCACGTAGAATCGGTAGACCACAGCCCAGACACAAAGACAACATCAAAAGAAACCTGAAGGATTTTAACATCTCCATAGGCAGTTGGCAAGACGCAACCAGAGACCGAACAAATTGGAGGAAACGGATTCACGTGGTGTCATCATTAGTATATGATGTACAGCAAATAATAATAATAATAATAATAATAATAATAATAATAATATGTCTGCAGGAGAGTCATGACATATTATTATTATTGTTATTGAGTTTTCACATCAGCATTAGCTGATGGTCTTTCACTGGAGTCCAAGTGACAGCAAGTCTCCTCAGGTCTCCAGGACTCTTCTGGCAGATTGCAACAGTGCAGTGTTCTGAATGGTTTCAATCCTTCCTTTGATATCCAAACTTTCCAAACCCTTTTCTAATCCTTTTGGGACTGTTCCAAGTGCACCAACCACAATTGGTATCACTTTCACTTTCATGTTCCATAACTTTTTCAGTTCTCTGGCAAGGTCCAGATATTTGTCCATTTTTTCATTTTCCTTTAGCTTCACCTTGTGATCTGCTGGCACTGCAAAATCCACCAGTTGACAAGTTCTTTCTTTTTTGTTTATCAACACTAGGTCTGGTCTTCTTGCTGGGATAAGGTGATCCGTTTTTATTTCAAAGTCCCAGAGAATTTTATGCGTTTCGTTCTCAAGAACAGATTCTGGTTTATGCATATACCATTTTGTTGTATGTTCAAAATTTAATTTTTTGCATAATTCCCAGTGGATCACCTTCCCAACCCAGTCGTGTCTAGTTTTGTATTCTCGTTGTGCTAGTTTGCTACATTCGCAGAGTATATGGCTTACAGTCTCATCTCTATTACCACAAAGTCTACATTTACTATTTTGTTGGGTCTTATCAATTTCCGCTTTTATATATTATTATTATTATTATTATTATTATTATTATTATTATTATTATTATTTGCTGTACATCGTATCCGATGATGACACCACGCGATTTTTAAAGATGTTTGCTGGAGAGTCATGAGGATATTACACAAACACGTGGGAGGTAAATGCAAAAAATAGGGCGGTCTGGCGCCTTAAGGTTAAGCAAAACACGGAGAGGGGTGAGGCGGAGAGAAGAATAGCCTTGGCAGCAAAGAGTGCCAGAAAGAGGGAGAAAAGACAGCAGCCCCAAATAGCATCACAGTTTGTGTGCATTCAGTGCCCCAACGACTGTCATTCAAGAATTGGCCTGCAGTGTTACTTGCACTGATGCAGATATTTTTTTGACACTACGCCATCGTCCTTAGTGGACGGAAAGGTGCTAACATATAATAATAATAATAATAATAATAATAATAATAATAATCACACTAAAACACATCCATCTAATACATTGACGAACCTAATGCCTTTATGTTTCACTAAGTTTAATATGCAAGCAAAAACAAAAGTGTCTTGGGTATGTCACTCTATTGCACCGGGTAGGGAATCTGGGGTTTTGGAGTTCTGGTGAATATGGAGTCACCCTTTCGTTGCTAGAAAGAAAGAGAGATGGGGAAAAGAGAGAGAGAGAGAGAGAGAGAGAGAGAGAGAGAGAGAGAGAGAGAGAGAGAGAGAGAGAGAGGGTGAGCTTGCAGAGCGATAACACTAATATATTTCAATCGAACGCTATGAAAAGATGAATAGAAGGAAAGAAGAAAAAAGGAGAGAGAGAGAGAGAGAGAGAGAGAGAGAGAGAGAGAGAGAGAGAGAGAGAGAGAGAGAGAGAGAGAGAGAGAGTTAAATCAAGATTATTATACTTTTTACATATTGAACTATTTGCAATAGATCTTACGTAAACATATAAAATAATAATTAAATTATACAGTGATATATCCACAGTAGAGTGGGTCCATTTTCAACTTTTTTGAATATCAAAATGATTCACCCGAGGGATGTTGGGCATTGGTATAATAAGTACTGACACCAAAAATATATCAAAAGTAGCATTTAAATTGAATCTATAACCAATACCCAACTTTCCTCGTGTGAATCATTTTGATATTCAAAAAAGTTGAAAATCGCCCTACCCTAATCGACAGATCATGCTAGTTAATATAATATTATCACCGAACAGCAGATATTCGTATTCGTATTCGTATTATTATTATTATTATTATTATTATTATTATTATTATTATTATTTATTGTTTTTTTTTATAGCTATAACACGATTTATTTAAAGCCATTAAAAAATGAGACTTTTGCTGTTTGTGCTTAATGGTGCTTTCGACCCTCAGGCACTTTTCGCTTGCGACGACCACTCAGTCCGTTTGTGCCGCCGACACAATAAAGTTAAATCAGCAAAAAAAAAAAAAAAAAAAAAAAAATAGGAAAACTAATTTTCAAGTGCAAAGCAAAAAGCATTTTTACTACTCGTGATTTCCTTCAAATGTCCTTTTTCTACTTCCTAACTTTTACTTCAAAAAGAAAAAAAATTTCGTCTCTATCCGTGACAAAAAAAAAACAAAAACAAAAAAACAAAAAAAAAACAAACAAACAAAAAAACAAAACAAAACAGGAAATAAACAAAGAAAGAACCCTCCTTCCCCTCCCACACGTTGCCTCAGGCTTTTCCTTCCTTTTTCATTTTTTTCTTCCTCCGTTTATTTCTTTGAAGTTAATGTTTGCATTAGCGGTTTTCAAAATCTATTATTTACTAAGCCATATTCATCGTCTTTAAACGGCCATGTTGCAGGTGTTGCTTTTGTTAGCAAAGGAATGCCCTTTTAATGATAATAACGTTGTTAAAAAGGTCACACCACTCCAATTGCTCGTGTCAAGACCGGAGTAGGGTTTACACTTCCGGTGGTGCCTGATTACCGGAAGACACAACAAAAGGAGACAATTTAATATATATATATATATATATATATATATATATATATATATATATATATATATATCCCATAAATAAGTATACACCCCTGAGATTTTTCTATAAAAATTTAATTTTCTGCATTTGATGGCGAAGCTCTAGTAATGGAAATCTTGGGAATAAATTGTTGCCAACACTCCCAGGTCCACTCTGACCTGTTAGGATCCCATATACATAGAAATAGAAATGTTTGCAAATTATTTGTACTAGATAGGAATACTCGATACCATATAACCATGTACAAAACCGTTAAGTAACTACACAAAAATATAAATATAAACGTACAACAGTTAACACGTGCGTTTGCCGAGGATAAATGTGACACAATGACACAGGTATGGGGCATCCAGCGAGCATAGCACTTGCTATTCAGTTGTAATGGATCCGCGAAACTTCTTGGCCAATGATATTTAAAGGTCTCTTGCTTATAGAATAAATCAATTTCCAATTCAATTAGAAAATTAAAATAGCAGTATATCATAACAGGAATAACATAAATAGGGAAAGATTGAAATCAAACATAAAAAGTCTTCAAATGAGCTTAATTAAAGGCTATAATATATGATATAATATATGTACTATTATATATAAAATAACACTTTTTATACAGAATAGTTGGGCTGGTTTAGCTTAGTCGACAGAGCATCTGCTCTTGGCACAAGAAGGTTCCGGGTTCAATACTAGCCCTCGCCAACTCAGCTCATGAGTAGCACAGATTGGATATGTGCGGTAAAGTGGGGAGCTGATGTGGTTCTTACTTCTGTTGGTTGTCGAGCTCTAAAGGAATTAAAGAATGGAAAAGAAGAATCAAAGACAAAAGATACTTTTAGGATTCAGGCTTTATTTCTAGGTTCATAGATATTTATTGGAGAGAAAATTTTCTCCTGAGCCAGGCAATAGCGTGTGTTGCCAGTAGAATTCTGGGATCTTTTTGTGGTGCTTGGAAGATACCCTTTTTCTGCGCATGCCCAGAGGGTTTTTCCTGTCTGAGGGGTCCTGGAAGATTGTTATTTTTCATTTTCCTTTTTTATTTTATTTCCTTTTTATTTTATATTAATCTTATTTTAATCCTGACAGGATTAAGCTCTGTGAAAAAGGATAATATTTTTGATTTACCCTTTTAATATGCAAATAACATCTGCATTTAAATTAGATTATATTTCACAGATTCTTATAGAATTAATAATAAGCTAAAGTACAATTTCAAAATACAACCGGAAAAAGTCTGTGGACAGAGATGCTTATTATAGGAAATATGTAGGTAGGATGTGAGTCGACCTCTTTATTTTTTGTCTAATGAAAGATCTACGCCTAACTTAACTAACCAAATAAAACAAGTGACTCTAAGATAGAAGAAGAAAAGTGAATAAACTGACCAAAGAATGAAAAAAAAACGCCCTTTAAATTTGTTAATGCAGCTTTTTAAGTTTTTCTAAGATATGACACAAGAATAGTTTATTCAGTCGATTTTTTTCCCAAAATGACGTTTTTCCTCCCGGCGACTAAGATGCAATTCAAACACCTCCACATCCCTAGGAGGATGTGACATAAGGTTTATTTAACATGAGGTCCATCCCAGGAAGTTTCTTTCTCGAGTGGGCAGTTGCAAAAATTGCCCTAGCTCATCGGCATTCCCCAAGACATCAACTCTTTCTCCGTTTTATACAATATATATATATATATATATTATATATATATATATATATATATATATATATATAAGTAAGCCTAATGAGCCAGAATATCTACCGAGGTTTCTCTTAGCGGATCATCAGGATAATTTAGACTTATTATTGAGAATCATCCTGACTCATTAGGTTTACTTTATTATTTATTGCCTCTACTTATTGTATTGAGCACTTTAGTATATTTAACTTAGGCAACTCTCGCAGTATTTTGTCTTTCGGCCATTTTGATAGTATCAATTGATTATTTTCAGGAGGTGCATATGATTTGGTCTTTTCTTTTTTTATCTATTTTCTCCAGGCAAAAGTTTGTATTGTGTAATTACAAACTATAAAGCCGGGATTTTTTTAATACTGTCGAAGTATAGAATACAATATATAATATATATATATATATATATTATATATATATATATATATGAGTGTGTGTGTGTGTGTGTGTGTGTGTGTGTATGTGTATGTGTGTGTTTGAGAGGTTGTAGTACTAATAAGTTTTCGACTTATGAATGAAGAGCGCCTCGATCAGCTCATCCGCTGTTTCATCGGGTCGTTGAGAGATGAATTACGTGGACATGATTTTTCTGACAACGACGTTTTCATGGCTGTTCTGAAAAAGTGTTTCGTATCCGTTGGTGTAGATTTTTACTAGCCCAACGGAGCTTTTTTTAATAGTGGTTCAATATCAGTTATAAAATTATAAAATATAATCAAGCCAGGGTTAACATAATAATAATAAAACTTTTTAAAAATCCCATAAAATCTACAGTATCAGTTCCTACTCTTTTATGTTAACCTTCTACAGACCATGTTAACAGAGGCTGGTGTTAAAATGGAAATCCATTTTTAATTATAATTATAATTTTTATAAAAGTTACAGTTCCATTCAACCTTTTAAAATCAACACGCACATACACACGCACCTTTAGGCATGGCACGCACACACATACCAAACGCACACGCACACACGCACACACACACACAAAAGCACAGAGGCACAACAAACAGACACGGGTAATACAAAAGAAAAAAAAACATCTCCACAGCTTTGTATGGAGATCACACACACACACACACACACACACACACACACACACACACATACATATATATATATATATATATATATATATATATATATATATATATAAACTAAACAAACAAGATTCATGTGAAGGATATTTCTCTAATTTGTTCACCTTTCTCTCTCACGGTCCTATCAGCAGTGCTTAGAATAAGAAAGGGGTTGGTTAGTTGGATTTTACGGCATGTCAACCCTTGTTGGGTTATTTTATGCTAAAGACGTTTTATTTTTATTCATTCTTGATGGTATTCAATATTTTAAAACTCATTTAAAAGTACAAAGAGCTCCAAAATCAGAACTTCACCATTAGATGCAGAATACAAAGAAGTATCATGATATGACAGTGCCATTGCCATTACTTTCCCATTCACTCTGACCCGGAGTGGTAGTACCTGCCAGGGTATCATCTGTGTCAAATATATATGGTTAAAAATCATTTGATAAGACCGTATGCAAAAAAAAAACCATCTTGAGAACCAACAAATGTGAAAATGAACGCGATTCCCTAACCTCTAGATCCAGCTCTATAAGGAATAGAAACATTTTAGAACAAAAATATACAGACGATTTCCTAACAAAAAACAAATTCTTCCCAGAAATTTATTATAACTGATCTAAATATATGGTTGGAAAAATTCTGGAACATTAACTTACACGGAAGAACAAACACACACAACAACATAAACAAAAGCAAACCTTAAAAATTCTACAGGAACACGACGACATAATCATAAAAAAAGCTGACAAAGAAAGTGCAATAGTCATCTTAAAATCTATTATAGATTTAAAAAGATACACAAGAAGATATTAACTAAAAAATAAAAGGACTTCCTAACGCCCAAAAAAAAAAAACAAAAACAAAAACAAAAACAAACAAACAAACAAAACAAAAACTACCAACTTTTACGGGTTGCCAAAAGTTTACAAGAAAATCCATGAAAAATACGAATGTTCTCGAATTTCCTTTTTGAATTTTTCCAATTGTCGTTTTTTCTTTCAATTTCTAATTCGCGACCTTTATGTTTCTTCTTTTTTTTCTCTCTTTTTTTTTTCGAGAATTCACGGTTCCTTATAAAAATCCCAATGTAGTATTTATGTTGTATCACTTGCATTGCGTACCAATTTACATTCGTATATATATATATATATATATATATATATATATATATATATATATATGTATTGCTGTTAGCATCCTTCCGTCTACTAAGATGATATATTATATATATATATATATATATATATATATATATATATATTATATATATAATACGAATGTAAATTGGTACGCAATGCAAGTGATACAACATAAATACCACAAGATGATATATATATATATATATATATATATATATATATATATATATATATATATATATATATGATTGTCCCACAGAGAAATTATTCATTTTCAGAGGGAAAATGTTCAGTCAATTAAAAAACAAAAGTAGAACAATTAAATGTCCGCATTTACAACACCAAATGATGCGCAGCCACTTCATTTTTGGACCACTCTACAGGGCTTAGAATACGCCAGCCCTGTCGGCAGGGACTTTGGAATACAGCGACTGCACCTCTACAGAAGAGTAAGACATCCACCCAATGGGGCTATCTGTTAACCGTGAGTGGCGACCAGTGATACTTAAGGATGGTACCCTGGTGGCTGTCCCAATCCTATTGCCATTATGGCGACCACCTAACCCTTTTAATCATATATGTGCTAGAAGGCAGTGGCTGAGGGTCTTAGTGTCCTGGGTATGACGTTAAACTATTTCATGGTGAAGTTCCAATTCTGGAGCTTTGGAGAATGAGGAGCACCCCTCCATCGCCATTACTCCCCGGTCCACTGTGATCCGGAGTGGTAGTACCTGTTAGGGCCCCATCAATTGGTTAAATAGAAATATGAGTTTGAAAAAAAAAAGAGTACCCATCAAGAAGGAATCAAGCAAAATGTCTTCGGCATGAAATAACCCATGGGTTGA
Source organism: Doryteuthis pealeii (assembly GCA_023376005.1). Taxonomy (NCBI): domain Eukaryota; kingdom Metazoa; phylum Mollusca; class Cephalopoda; order Myopsida; family Loliginidae; genus Doryteuthis; species Doryteuthis pealeii. Next base: position 28,900,427 of record CM042161.1, on the reverse strand, counting down.
TATGCCGTAAAATCTAACCAACCAATCAATCTTTATTGCAATTACTTTGAGTGGTAGTCCCAGTTAGAGTAGCATCTAGAGGTTAAATATTTAAATATGTATGAAAATCATCAGAGTTCGATAGGACTGTGTGCAAAAAAAAAAACAAAAAAAAAACTGTTAAGAAAAAACTGTTAAGAAAAAAACTGTTAAGAAAAAACTATTAAAAAACGTTGATATGAACGCGATGCCTAACCACTAGGCTTAAAATAACCCGAGACGGATTGACATACCGTTAGATTAGATCAATGAATCATTATGGTAAGCTTAGAAAATTACAACTAGAATTGACAGATTTGTAATAATAATAATAATAATAATAATATAATATATATATATATATATATATATATATATATATATATATATATATATATATGAAACGTCGAAAGAGGAATTTGAAAAAAAAGGGAAACGTGAAGATCATACCAAATAAGATCGGATGTGAGGTCTTCGAATTAGTAAAAATCAGATTGAGGAGACAAAGAAATGCCGAAATAAATTTATCTCTACGACGGTATCCATTTATTCATTCATATATATATATATATATGGTAGAAATATGAGGAGGTTAATCCGACAGTATGTGGAGAAAAGTAGACAAACATCAAGTTTCCATAACATCCCGTGTTTGTCTACTTTTCTCCATATATATATATATATATATATATATATATATATATATATATATATAATAACACGCACATACACGCACTCTCTCTCTCTCTCACGCACACACGCACGCACACACACACGCACACACACACACATATATATATATAATATATATATATATATATATATATAATGATTCTGCTTTATGCCAACTCCGTGCAGAACCATTTGACTCAACAGTGGATTATTATCCCTATATAATGTACAGTGCATTTATATACATTTGTTATTATTCATATTGTCTTTAGTTTATCTTGTGTTTTCCCTTTTCTTTTGGGTCAGTGCGTTGAGATTAAACAAGTGAACTTTTCCCACGATTACACAATTCATTGCTGTTCATTCGACATTCAGTGAGTAACGAAGACATTTACATAAATATTCTCACTGGGTGTCTTACACATCGCATCCCACATCAATAGTGAAAAGAGATACACTCAGTGCGGAACAAGGTCAAGTAGAAGAGGAAAGTAGGAAGAGTTGTAGGAAGACCGCGAGCGAAACTAAACAACTACTTCACTATGTTTATAAGCTGTGTTCAGAAAGTATCCAGCTGTATTTACAAAGACAGAAATGAGGTAGGTAATATGTAACACAAAGTCGAAAGTATGCGAACACCCAGCGAGGATCGAACTCACTAGTCAGAAGTTATGGATCTACGAGACTAGCTTGCTAACCATTGCATCAATGTAGTTCAAGAACCTAACAGGTACAACCACTCCGGGTCAGAGAGGACCTGGGATTAATTGAAAAGAAGTATTGACTCAACGCAAAGGAATTATGGGGCACCCATCGAGGATCGAACTCACTCGTCGATAGTTATGGATCTACGAGACTAGCTTGCTAACATTACAACAATGTAGTTCAAGACCCTAACAGGTACTACCACTCCGGGTCAGAGAGGACCTGGGATTAATTGAAAGAAGTATTTACTCAACGCTCAAGAAATTATGGGGCACCCATCGAGGATCGAACTCACTCATCAGCAGTTGTGGATCTACGAGACTAGCTTGCTAACCATTACAACTTGTAATTCAAAACCCTAACAAGTACTACCACTCCGGGTCAGAGTGGACCTGGGATTAATGCAAACAGAATTATTGACTCCACACCCCTCAAAGCTCAAGAAATGGAACCTCCCAGCCAGTTGCAGTTTAGTGTCATGTCCTAAACTGCTTAGCCTGGTAGACGACAACAATGTTCAGAAACTCAAAGAAGTACAAGAAATATCGCACATAGCGTAACGGTTATCGTTGTATGAAATGGAATCGGGCGAGGCGGTTTGCGTTTCTCTCCGTGTTAATGCTCTTGAAAAGGTCATGAATCCACCTATTGGTTGGTTGGTTGGGTTTTATGGTATGTCAACCCATTGGGTCATTTTATGCCGAATATATTTTGTTTTAATCATTCTTGATAAGTACTCAATTTTTTATAAACACATTTTTTTCTTTTTTAACCCATAGACGGGACCCTAACAGGTACTACTACTCCAGGTCAGGGTGGACATGTGAGTAATGGACTCCATATTTCCCAGAGCTCCAGAACTGGAACTTCACCATTAGATGCAGTTTAACGTCATGCTCAGGACACTGAATCCATTTGTTATTGTCTGATTGTTTTTAATGTTTTGGTTAGGCAACTAGTTTAGAAGGAAAACTCTGAATTCAAACCAATTTTATCCCGCTTAAAAATTGACCCTGTGTCACATCCTGTCTGTGGCGGAGGGGTTGGGTAAATGCACACTAGCAATAGCTGTTGAGACTGGGTTGGTAACTATTGCTCTAAGACAGACGTTAAAAATAAATACTCGCGAAACTTTATTTAGACTGGCACCGGGCCAAAATGGTAGGGCATCCAGTGAGGTGGTAATTCATTATGCCTGCAAATTGTCTTGGAGACTAACTCGCTAATTACCATTCTGTCGCAGGAATCTTAGATATTCCACAGGCTTGGTTTAGTATGACTCAGAGGCACACTAGTGGAACCGAGAAGATAGCTCCCTACACAAATGGATAGCCTGGGAAACTAGTTTGCTCATCATAGGAACCGCAAGGTCCCAGGTTCGATACGGATCCCAACCAACTCAGTGAATGACAAGCACATTTTGGGTAATCTGATTTGTGCGGTGAAGCATCTGGGGTCTGACAGTAGGTGTGGCGCTCCACCTCAGCAAAACCTCCCTGGTCTAGTGGTAGCGAAAATAGGTTAGCTAAATGGGATCGGACGAGGCAGTTTGCGTTTCTCTTCGTGTTAATGCCCTTGAAAAAGGCATGAACCTATCTGTTGTCGTTTGACTTTTTTTTAAAGTCTTGGTTAGGAGAAGAAAAACTCTGAATTCAAACCAACTGTATCCCGCTTAAAAATTGACCTTGTGTCACATCATGTCTGAGGCGGAGGGGTTGGATAAATGCACACAAGGAATAGCTGTTGAGACTGGGTTGGTAAAAAAACATACTCTCTCGCATTTCGACTGATACCGACAATAGACCACTCCTCAGATATGTCACATAAAACGAATACACCATAAATAGAGACAAGTCATAGCGGCTTACGTGGCACAATAGTTAGAAAGCGAATCTCGTTGGCCCATTGCTACTAAATAGTGAGTTTGTCTCTCACCAGGAGCCCCATACTTGTGGCCGTGTGCCAAAGCTAAATGCAGATTTCTGGGGAAGGCATTAGGTGATGTAAGGGTTAGTAAATTCGACTCACAGACTATTTGTTAATGAGCACGAGTCTTTATTAATTTGCGGTCTAGCTCAATCCACACTGGATTTCGATACCGGCCCTTGCAAACTCAGTGCACGACTTGAACCTTTGCGGTCAAGTGTGGATTTTGATAGTAGGTGTGGCGCTCTCCCTGGTTGTCCGGCTGCTACCGACAATAGGCCACTCCTTCTAGTTTACTTTACTTATTCCATAGTTCTCGCCATTTGCTCGAATTAAACTAAACTTAGTAAATAACTACTAGTGAGTTTTATCCTCACTGGATGTCCCATTCTTCTCACTTTGTTCAAAATTAAGCTAAGCTTAGTTAATAACTATCTATGTCTATACTTTTATGTACCCGGGGCTTCGGGTGTTGTGTCCAGTGGATCTAAGTGTGCTAATTTAAAAAAATTTAAAATCGATACATAAAAAATCACTAATGATTGAAATAATAGTAATTAGGATAGTGAATCACAAATTCTGTAGCTTGAATTATTAACCAAACTTTGAATGAATTAATGAAAGAAAAGATACCATATAAGAAATGATAAAATAATGAAGGAAAGAAAGAATGAATGAATGAACGAATGAATGAAAAATACAGATCTACTCAGAAGCTAAAAAGAAGCTAAATACCCCAGATAAGTATATATGTATACAACCATGGGTATGCAGGTATAATCTACAATATACTTTACGAGATATGTCTCAAGATGAGTATGGTATAGAACAATAGGTTGGTATGTTATGATAGCAGTCTGAAATAGATATTTTAAACACAGTTCCAAAATATTTGTTAAAATTGATATTATCTTAAACATCTAAAGTTCACTGGCTTTAATGTCCATCATTAAATATTTTAAAGTAATTTAGTCTGTCTGCTTATGTAGAAACGAAAACATACAAGCTATGTCAGAAAAGTTCCAGGACTGGTGTCACATAAAAAAGATGGCGACTACAGAGCTACGGAGAATCTCGGAAGAATCCTTCCAGGAGTGCATGCAAGCATGGTAGAGAAGGATAGGAAAGTGCATTAGATTAGGGGACTACTTTGAAGGGGATGATTTGTAGTTTGTAGTTTGGATTTTAAATATTTTTGTGACACCATTCCTGGAACGTTTTTGACATACCTCGTAATTTGAAGATTTTGACTTTTTTTGTGGTAGAATTCGAAAAGGTAAACTACATTGGAATCAATTCTCGCAGTGGAATTTACGCAATAATTTGTCAATTCAGCAACTGAGAAGAGAGAGAAGTCGAGGGGCAATTATATAACAAGATGTAATGTGGCAGAGTATCAGACTTTTTCCCTGCCACCCGCGAGGGTTGGTTGGCTGAATAAAGGCGTCGGAAGACAAACAGAAACATGGAATCTGCTGATGTGGTTGTTTCGTAATAGAGTTATTCGATATTGCCTTGATATTTGATCCAATAGATGTTTGGGGGAAATAAAACTAAAACTGTACCTATCGTATCGTATAATGTTTTAAAAAGCAAACAACCGACTTTTTTTTCAACAACTCCTCTTTAAACTACATTCATGGGAAACACAACCCCAACGACATGAATATGGTTTGGTTTGTTGGATTTTACGGCATGTCAACTCTTGTTGGGTTATTTTATGCTGAAGACGTTTTGTTCTATTCATGCAAGATGGGTATTCAATTTTTAACACGTTTTTTAAACTCATTGTTTCTGTTCAATATATAGATAGGACCCAAACAGGTACTACCACTCCGGTTCAGAATGAACCCGGGAGTAATGGCGATGAAGATTGGTTCGATTTTACGGCATGTAAACCTTTGTTGGGTTATTTTATACCGAAGACGTTTTGTTCTATTCATTCTTGGTGGGTATTCAACATTTCTTTCCTGGGTGAAACTGTTTGCATTTCACATAGCGTTAATACTCTTGGGAAGGTATAAATCCAACTACTCTCCCTCCAGCTATGGATAAAATAGTAGGGCCGACTGGGCTCTTTAAGCGTGGTTAGGAAACCAGTCTAGGAGAAGGAACATTCTGAATTCAAACCTGTTAAATCCGCTTGGGGTGGCCACTACTAGAATAAGCCCAGTCCTAATTAGTGATCTATTTCACTAATTTTTGATTTTTAATAATAATTTACGATAGTAATAAAAAGCAAACACCCAGTCCACATGATGGTCTTTGGGGTGCTCACTATCGATGATTACTTTATGTCTCCATTCTCTGTCCATATGACGTCATATCTGCTGTTAGTAACTTTTTAACCAATGGGATCCAAGCACGGAAACACCAATAGAAAAAGTGTTTGAATAGTAAAAGGGACTTTATTGAAAAATAAACCTCATTTTATCACATTATGTATATTTTGGTGAGCTTATGAAAATTTCAGCCGACTCCACCAACAAACCAATATAAACACAATGCTTCAAGCAAATTACAAAACCCTTATATATATATATATATATATATTATATATATATATATAAAAGTTCAAATCTTGAACTAAGCCAAAGTTCACATAGCGCTAATACCCTTAGGAAAGGTAGGAATCCAACTATTCTCCCTCCAGCTGTGAGTAAAATAGTTGGGCAGACCGGGCTCTTTAACCTTGGCTAGGCAACCGGTCTAGGAGAAGGAAAACTCTGAATTCAAACCTGGTCACTACTAGAATAGGCTCAAGTCATACTTAGTGATCTATTTTAATAAAAAAAATTAGATTTTAAAAGTATAGAAGCGAAAAATTGCAGATCGATCATAAAACGTATCTATGAACATATTAGAAAGAATCAGAGACGACAAAAAACAATATAAAAGCCCCCCTCTCCCCCTCTCTCTCTCTCTCTCTCTGTGGCATGGGGAACCTTGCATGATGTAATAGTTTACTTGGTGGGCTAGCAAACCAGCTTAGAAAATAAAAATCTCCTCTCCTTTCTCTGTCTGCCTGTCTATCTGTCGGTTTTCCCCCTCTCTGTTTCTCTCTCTCTCTCCCTGTTTCTCTATCTTGAATATTCGACACCTTATGGAGTGTAATGTTTACTAGGTATGCTAACAGACCATTGTTCCCTGAGTTCGATTTTTAATTCAACATAATGAACAATACACGGAGATTGTTGAATCTAGCATTAACTTTAATTATAAAATTATTGAACAAAGGTCCTGTTTTTTCAATCTACTTATTCAGTTAAATTAACTCAAAAATAGTTACAATATCCTTTATCAAATAAGTTTTTTTTATTAATCATTAATTTAAATAATTCACAAATAATTTAATAAGTATATTAATTTCTAGAGTTGTGGTATAATTTCTAATCAAAATATTTTCTAAACATGATTTTGATTGCAAAGCAAAATAAAAGATCTTATTTTAGTTTTAGAAATGAACAAAAATACTACTACTATTATTCCTACTACTACTAATAACTAACAGGACCTGTGGATATACTTCAGTACGATAATTTAATTATTGCAGCGTTTGATATGTTTACGTAAGAGCTATTGCGATATAGTCTAATATATAAAATCTATAACAATCTTGATTTAACTCTCTCTCACTTTTGTTCTTTTTTTCTTTCTTTTCATCTTTTCACTATTTTCGATAGAAACAAATCAGCGTTATCACTTCTACATGCTCACCCCCTCTCTATATCTTCCCCTACTTTCTTTTTTCTTTCTTATTATATTTTCCGTGTAGAATGTTGTTTTTCTTCCCTTTATAATAAAAGCGAACTTGTCTATTATTTATCTCACAAGAAACAACAATTCGGCGGATAGACACACAGGTAACCAGGATTTACATTTTTGTATTTCATCTTGGAGGATTTGGACGGTCCCATTTTTAACCAGAGGGGTGTCGCAAGATGATAATGGTCGTACAATTAAAGAACACGAGTATTAATATATAGATGATAACACTATCGAACAAAGGTCCTGTTTTCTTCCACCTACTTATTTAATTAAATTAACTCTTAATAGTTACAGATGAAGCATTGTAACATCGCTTAGTAACATCCTGAACACTGAACATCGGTTGAATTGAATTAAAAAAGAGTTAAATGTTGGCATACGATCATTCATAGATAAATACATTCTCCGATGTTTTTTTCATATCTTTATAAACACACACACACACACACACACACACACACACACACACACAGACGCACACACACAGATGCACACACACGCACACAGACACACACACACTAATATATATTACTATATTTATAAATAAAGAGTGCTCAGTATATATAATATATATATATATATATATATATATATATATATATATATATATATATATATATAATTTAATTGATTCAATTAATATTTTGTCTTTGTTATTTCAAAAGCTTCTTAATTTCTGAACTAACAGAGACTAAATATTAATCTAATCAATTATTTGTGTTGTTATTCACAACCCCATATATTATATATATATATATATATATATATATATATATATATATATATATATTGTAGATAATATGGGTGCTATATTTCCAAGAAAATAGTTCTCAGTATCAATGATATAGCGTTTATATTTGATTTAATGTAGCGTGTACTTGGAGTCAAGTTATGCAAGCTTCAGAGCAAGAAGATTGCATAGGCGAGAAGCTGTCGGTAATCAGGTACTAACTCCATATCCACGCTACCTTAAATAAATATATATATATATATATATATATATATATATATATATATATATACTGCCACACTTCACCTGGGGAAAAATGAAAAAAGAAAAGACTAAGAGGATCGTACCAACCGAAAATAATCGATTAATACTATAACACTTGGCAAAAAAATGTATATATATGAAAAAAAATGTATATATAAACCGCTAGGATTATCTAAAGCTATTTCTCTGAATGTTTGAGATGAGGCTTGAAGATTAGTATTATCTGCGTTATTGTCCCCATCTTCATTGAAACGTTGTACAAATAACAATGAAGATGGGGGACAATAGTCCGAATAACGCAGATAATATCTAAAGCTAAATTGTAAAAAGTGCTCAATACCTAAGTAGAGCAAATAATAAAGTTAAACCTAATGAGTCAGATATACCTACTAATAGTTTCGCTTAGTAGATCATCGGGGCAAGAATCTGATTCTTTCCCTGATGAGCTACTAAGCGAAACTATTAGTAGGTATATCTGACTCATTAGGTTTATATATATATATATATATATATATATATATATATATATATATATATATATATGCGCGCGCACGTGTGAACAGAATGACAGATATGAACAGAGTAGATAGATATATAGATAAACAGATATGACCATGCTGTGCTAGATATGTATCAGCCTGACAGTAAGGTAGTCTATCCCCTTTTCACTAGAGCTAGACCAAGGAGATTATTTTAGCATTTAAGGTGGAGCGCCACACCTACTATCAGCTCCTTACTTTACCGCACAGATTCCTGTGCTACTCATACGCTGAGTTGGTGAGGACCGGTATCGAACCAGAAACCTTGAGGTTCCCAGCCGAATACTCAACAGACTGAGTTTAGACAGACTGATAATGCTTTAAGTCGACGTTCTGTTCAGCTCTGAAGATAATAAATCATAAGTGTCTAAGTTGGAATCTCCCTCGATGACAAACTCTTGGACAAAGTTGTGTGAAATTCCAATGAACGTATATATCACCATTAAGACATCGAGTCAAGCGCAGCTGTAGGAAGTGAGGATGACGACTTGGACAGCCGTTTCATGTTTATCAAACTGTGACACATTCCGACTCTAGACCAATCAGAATCTTCGGTCAATCTTGAAAGTATAGTCGCCGTAGCGTGGTGGCTAACGTACTGGAATGCAATATCGTAGTAAGCATGTTCGAACGTATGAACTCACTCATTCCCCTAGCTATATGAAAAATGTTGATCAGTAGAGCGTCTGACTAGGACTGTTTCGATACCGGCCCTCGCCAACTCAGCGTATGAGTAACACAGGGATCTGTGCAGTAAAGTGAGGAGTTGATGGTAGGTGTGGTGCTCCACCTCAGACGCAAAAAATCTCTTGGTCTCTTGGGCTAGCGAAAAGGGGATAGAACACCTCGCTGTTTGGCTGATACTGACTTTAGGCCACCCCGACGACTTATTGTTCTTTTACAACGATGGTTTTGGCATGAAATAACTCACAAAGGTTGATATGCCATTAAACTCCAAAAATCTCCAATTCGTCTCTGCAGAAAAATGGTCCTTTTTTAGGAATCCCGGTTAGAAAATGAGACCTAGTGATAATTAACCAGAAGAAAACTTGTCATCTCGTAGATTTTGCCGTCTCGGCGGATGACGAACTGAAACTGAAAGAAAGCGAAAAGGCACACAAATACTTGAACCTTGCCAGAAAACTGAAAAGAAACTGTGGAACATGAAGGTAAAGATCGTAAGAATTGTAATTGGTGCCATTGGAACAGTCCCCAAGGGTTTGGAAAAGAGTCTGAATGAATTGGAAATCAGTCGTCGAGACCACCCGAACAACAGAAATTGATAAAATCGGTTAGAATACACAGAAGAGTCCTGGAGACCAGAGGAAACTTGCCGTCACTCAGCCGCCAGGGAACCACCAGCTAAAGCAGAAGTGAAGAACTCTCATGAAGTCTAATAGTAATAATAATAATAATGATAATAGTAGAATGTGTGGAGAAAGAGACGAAACTGTCAATCACCTAATAAGTACAGACTAGACACGACTGTGTGGGAAAGGTGATTCACTGGGAGCTGTGCAAGAAATTCAATTTTCACCATTTAACTAAAGGGTATATGCACAAGTCTGAATCTGTCCTGGAGAATGAGACACACAAAATTCTCTGGGACTTTGAGGTACAGACGGATCACCTAATCCCAGCCAGGAGACAAGACCTAGTTTTGATTGACAAGAATAGAAAGACTTGTCATCTCGTGGATTTTGCCGTCCCGGCCGATCACAGAGTAAAAATAAAAGAGAGCGAAAAGATCGACAAATACTTGGACCTTGCCAGAGAACTGAAAAAACTGTGGAACATGAGGGTGAAGGTAGTACCAATTTTAATTGGGGTCCTTGGAACAATAGCTAGTGGGTTGGAAAAGAGCCTGAATGAATTGGAAATCAGAGGAAGGATCGAGACCATCCAGACTACAGCATTATTGAGATCGGATGGAATACTCAGAAGAGTTCTGGAGACCTGAGGAGACTTGCTGTCACTCAACCTTCAACGAACCACCGCTACATAATGTTTTTGCGTCTGAGGTGCAGCGAGACACCTACCACCAGCTCTCCCCTTTACTGCACGGATCCCTGTGCTACTCATGCGCTGAATTGGCGAAGGCCGGTATCGAATCCTTTTGGATTGTAAGAAAAAAAGCAGTAAAAATAGGAATAAGTAAGAATAGGAATCCAAGTTAAACGCTGAAGCGTAAGATGATGAGTATCCATGATTCAGCAGTACTTGTCAGTCGTTTTACTTACTATCCCAAATTCCAGCGAATGAAAAACACGATTAACCCTCAATCCTTCTTCCTGTTGACTCTTTTAAAGTCGTCTTCTTGTCTGTTCTTTTGAACACGCGATCATAAAAAAAAGTGTCAAAAGTTAGA
>CM042161.1:28869437-28886937 GCA_023376005.1 Doryteuthis pealeii | reverse complement strand
CTCAGATCTTTGCCCTGATTGTCTACTAATCGAAACTGTTGGTAGGTATATCTGACTCATTAGGTTTAACTTTATATATATATATATATATATATATATATATATATATATATATATATATATATGTATGTATGTAATATATGGACCCTCTCGTCGATTTTCAACGCATGAGGGTTCACACACACAATGAACACCTACACAGTGATTTGTTTATAGTGGTGAAGGCTTGTGTTGGACCATCCACACTTTTTGGCACAGTCGATAGGAAATAATTGGTGCATCAAGGGTTGCCACAAACCCAATCAAAGACCGACCTCAGGAATTTTGAATTCAGAGTTATCCCTCTCCTAGACTGGTTACCTACCCAAGGTTGAAGGGCCCAGTCTGCTCTACTATTTAACCCATAGCTGGAGGGAATTTTAAATTCAGAGTTATCCCTCTCCTAGACTGGTTACCTACCCAAGGCTGAAGGGCCCAGTCTACCCTACTATTTAACCCATAGCTGGAGGGAGAATATATGGATTCATACCTTTCCCAAGGGTATTAGCGCTATGTGAAATGCCAACAGCTTCGTCAAGGAATTGAACTCGAATCGACGAGTCCATTTCCCACGACTATAACCACTAGCCCACACGTCTCCATATATATATATGCATATATGTATATATACATATATATATTTGATTTAAGGTAACGTGGATATGGAGTTAACACCTAATTACCGACAGTTTCTCGCCTATGCGATCTTCTTGCTCTGAAGCTTGCATAGACTTGACTCCAAGTACACGCTACATTAAATCAAATATAAACGCTATATCATTGATACTGAGCACTATTTTCTTGGAAATATAGCACCCATATTATCTACTATATATATATATATATATATATATATATATATATATATATATATATATATATATGGGGTTGTGAATAACAACACAAATAATTGATTAGATTAATATAAAAAAAGTGTGGAAAAGAGTTATGGGTCAACACTGGTTTCGATCTAAATGATCTTATCAAGATCCTGCCTTATACTTGAATAAGTCAATGTCATTACTTAGTTTCTTGTTATTTCTTGATGGTTAACTTGGGACTGGAAAACAAAGAGATCTGAAAAACAAAAAAAAAAAACAAAAAACAAAACAACAACAACAATCTTGTGTTCGTTAATTAATAATCTAAACAATGACACAAGACATCCAAAGAAGCAAGTTGTTCAAATGTCAAAGAACAGAGAAGACACCCCTACAGATCCATCTACCCAGATCCAGAAGAGCAGAGACCATCGATCCAGCCCAGTAGATAAGTATACTAATGAATATATATCAAACATAAATTGTATACTAATATACTAAGTATACTAATGTACTAAGTATACTAATGAATATATATCCAACATAAATTGGTACCGAAACATAACAGGATTTGACACAAGGTTAAAAGTACTGGGTATCTATGGAGGATCGAACTCAATTTTCAGTAGTAATGGATTTGTGAGACTAGCTAGCAAACCATTACACTACGACGAGACATGAAAAGACTAGGATAGATAGATAGAAATGAATAAACTAAGATAGATGGATATAAATTATGATAGAAAAGAGCAGATTGGGATAGATAGATAGATAGATAGATAGATAGATAGAATCACATATGGCGTCGTGTCTACAGGCGAATGAGATTTCTCCTTGAGAGAGGATATCTTTCCTAATTTTTTATATTTTGATAAAATGAGCTTGAAATTAGCGGGAGAATTACTGCCAGTCGATTTCCTTTAATACCTGTGATATGTTTGCAAGACGTTTCCTCTGTGGTAGATATAAAAATGTTGAGTCCGTTTAGTTGCTGGGGATGATATATATCCTAAAGATTATATACATAGGAATTTTATATAGATGGTGTAATGAGGAGATTGTTTCGAATGCGGCGCAACTTGATTTAATGCAACCATACGACTCGTAGCCTTTTCAGTTTTTCGGTCGCTATTACACACTTCCCCCACACACACACACACACACACACACACACACATATATATATATATACACACACACATATATATATATATATATATATATTATATATAAGGTAAAATTATCAAACTGACTGTTAAGTAGTAGATAATTCTATTTGGGATCATCGATATCTCCTGTACACTCACAATGCATGCTTATGTTGCAAAGTAATAGATTTATACAAGGATTTTCAAATCCCTAAGAGAGCTCAATGTATAATAGCTAATAAATTAATCCTATACAGAGCAATATTTATATTTTCAATAAGAAAACAAACCGTCATTTGGCTATTACAGTCTATAATAACCAAATGACGTTTTTTAAAAAAGTTTTTCTTTCTTATTGAAATATATATATATATATATATATATATATATATATATATATATATATATATATATATATCATAGTATCGAAATTCAAACAGTAACTCGTTTCACCGATTGACATTACTGATTGTATCCCCATGAAGAAAGATGATCACGCCCACAAAATAGGATTGTTCTGGGTATAACATTAAACTGCATTTATGTTGACATCACTTTCAGTAGATGAGATATTACTACTGAGGTATGCGTTCTGAAAGTGTCCAGAATGAAAACCCGGGTATTTTGAAGTAAAAAGGGGAAACACATTATTCTTAACCACTTTAGTCTTACATAAACGAAATGGTTAGTAATAATTTTGAAATATATAAAAATCTCGGAAAATATGTTGTGCAAAATTGTGCATTTTCAATCCTACATTTTTAAATATACTAAATAGATCTTTATTTATGACAAAACTATTGTTTACAACATTATACCTTGCAGTATATGAACTAGTTTGCCTTTTAATGAGAATATGGCATCATCTAGATGAAAACATATGAACTCCCTTCTATATATGAAGAATGGAATGTTTCATTTGTCTGAATTTTTGAGATGCATTATTTTTTTCTCTGACTGTTGTCCTCATCTTTATTGTTATACACATAACGGTTCGCTAAATGTACGCTTTGGTTTTCTTCAGGTGTTTCTTGTAGAATTCGGGAACTTTCTTGCCTACCTTAGGGCCTTCGCAGAACTTCGTACCGAGCCCTTTATAACTGCAGTGGGGTAGATAGTCCTCATTCCGTTAACTAAGGTCGGGTACAAGAATTAAGCTATGTTAAGTATTCTATGTTATTTTCGCCTGTAGTCAGGATTGAACCTGAAATCTCCGGATGATTGTCACTTAGAACTGCATTAACTAAACCTTTATATCCGTAATGCCATGAACACATAGAGACAATTCAGGGTGAATTTTTGTAACCTATAAACCTAAAACTCTTTTACTTAGAATTTATTTTTATGATATTATGTATGCTTTTTACTTGACTCATATTGCGATTTTTTATAATAATAATCTAATCTAGTCTTTTTAATTACTGGCTCCCATATTGTATTTATCTCCATACTTAGAGGGTACATTGGCTGAAACGTTGTGTATATAATAATAGAGATTAGGAAAACAGTCCGAAAAATCTAAATAATCTATACATATATAAATGGCAGTTGGTGTGTATGTATGTATGTCTTGATGAAACTACGAAAATAAAAGACAAAGTAAATATATATACACATTAAATATCACCAATGCTTTTTGTGCTAAAATTATGATGATTTGATTTATATTTAAAAATTAAAACATACGTATAGATAGCATTGAAATTCTACTTGAAAATGTCCAGCATTTGTAAATCTCAAAAGTAAGCAATAATTTTTGCACAAAAAACAAGAACTGGTGATATTTAATGTCTACATATATTTACCTTGTCGTTATTTCATTTCCATAGTTTCAACCGGACATACATACATACATACATACATACATACCAACTGCTGTTTATATATGTATAGATTAAGAAAAAAAAGAAACGTTTAGGGCCCATTATTTTTGGACGAATAAATTTTCCATTTAACTTCACTGGTGGCCAAATTACATAGAATTAACAAAAAAAAAAAAAAAATACTGACTGCTGAGGTGTCTGCCACTCTTTGGGGGGGGGATTCGGGATTACAGTTCTACTTCTCAAAGAATAATTCTACAGGGACCTGTATCTCGTAGTTCCAAATTAATCTAAGAGTTATAAGTTTAAAGTGATCGAGGCGACAAGAACTTGACGATAAGCGGTTTCTTTCGTAAGGGGACAGAAATTGAGGAAAACTGTTTTGAGTTAAGATTGACAACATTGGAATGCGGATATCAAATTAGGACAGTTGCGAAGGACGCATAACTAAATCTTTGCCTCGTACACTAGGGTAGGTCGATTTTTCACTTTAAAAAAATATCAAATTGTCCATCTACGCGAAAGTTGTATGTTAGTATACTGAATACTGATACCAAAAATGAGATCTTTTACTTGTACCATTGTTTGAGGAAATAGCATCAAAGATCGTCTACTAAAATGCACTAAAAATCCTCGTTTTCTAAAGGCTAAATTCTGCGAAAAGGAGGATTTTTAGTGCGTTTTAGTAGACTATATTTGATGCTATTTCCTCAAACAATGGTGCAAGTAAAAGATCTATTTTTTTGTATCGATATTCCGTATACTAACACACAAATTTCGCATAAATGGACTATTTGATATTTCAAAAAAGTGAAAAAAATCGACCTACCCTATTGTACACAACCGTTCCAAAATTTGGAATCAGTAAGCAAAATTTAATGCTTTGATGGAGGTTGATAGTTTTACTAACACGTTGTTAACAAAGCCTTTCTAATTATACTCTTCTTGCACAAAGTGATGCTTGCTTTGTTGGATCAGTCAAACACAGAGGAACTGCTGTACTCATAAAGTGGAATGATGTACAAAAAATATATGCTTTTTCTACAGAACTTTGGTTTGGTTTAGTTTAGTTTAGTTGGTTGTATTTTATGACATTTCAACCATTGTTGGGTTATTTTATGCCGAAGACATTCTGTTCTATTTATTGCTGATGTGTATTCAACTTTTTTAAAAATTCAATTTTTTTCAATCTCAATTTTTAAAAATCCATAGATGACACTCTAACAGGTACTAACACTCCATGTCACAGTGGATCTGGGAGTAATGATGATGAAGGGGTACTTCATATTCCCCGGAGCTCCAGAATTGGAACTTCATCATCAGATAGAGTTTAACGCCATACCCAGGACATTAAGAATGTCAGCCACCAATCATTGCACATATATGATAAAAAGGGTTGGGGTTTTCCATAAGGGCAATAGGGGGCCCCTCCGACCGCCTGTTTAGCCTAAGTAAGGTCCAAAGCGGACATAATTCAGTAAAGGTATAGTATCCCCAATGAATAAGTATACCTAAAAATGTTAATTTCCTTCCAACGGAAATATAAAATGATTTCATTATTTCTTGTGGAACATTGTAGTCAAAATAGGAGGCGGGTGGTGTAATGGTTACTGTCACAGGATACAACACTAGGTCAACTTCTTAAGCAGAGTTTAATAGGTTTGAATTCAGAGTTTTTCATCTTCTAGACTGATTGCCAAACCAGTCCACCACTATTTACCTATAGCTTGAGGGGGAATGCTTCGATGCGTACCTTAGTGCTATGTAAAAGGAAATCAGCCTCACCCAGTTTTGGAATTCGTGTCACTGAGTCCATTTCCTTTATATATATATATATATATATATATATATATATATATATATATATATATATAGTGTACAATACATTTAAAGTGCAACTGTTACCATTGGTTTCTAGGCAGTATCCTTGATATTACCCGTCGTCTCGACAATGCGCCTCTGAAGAAATACTTAAAATGTTCATTCTTATATATGATTTATCATATATAAGAATGAACATTTTAAGTATTTCTTCAGAGGTGCATTGCCGTGACGACGGGTAATATCAAGGATACTGCCTAGAAACCAATGGTAACAGTTGCACTTTAAATGTATTGTACACTATAATATATATATATTTTTTCATATTATCAATCAAAGCCTGAAGAAGATACCAGAAGATCTGAAACACGTGTTGCATATGTAAAACAAAAAGAATTAAAAAAAATTTTCTGAGAACAAAATACATTTTGCGGACCTTCCTTTTTTTTTTTTTAAATAAAATATTGAATTTTCTCCCGTTGGAACCAGAAAAACATTTTATATATATATATATATATATATATATATAATGAATACAAGAAATCTCAGCTAGGATTCGAACTGGCTTTGCCGATTCTATTCAGTGTGCAGTAAAGTGTTAACCTATCTCCTTATACAGTGATAAGGTAAGAAATATGCCTGCACTTTTTTCATTCCTTAAATTACTAGATTTATTTACGATCATATGATTATCCGGGGGTGTATAAACGCATCTTTTTCAATTTGATAACCAACATATGCTCCTAAGTTTCCTCTAAGACATTTAGAATGAACAGATATTGTTACAAAAAAGAAATACAATTTCTCTCAAATTCTAGTTCCTCTTAAAAATGCCCACACAACCAAGCTTAGTGAGGAATTACTCTAAATAAAATATTCAAAAAAAGAAAAAAAAGCAACATTTTATCCTCAGCACAAACACCCACACATGGAAACTAAAGAGTCAAAATTAGAGACAAGCTCGCAACGTGTAGCTCCTCCCCTTATCTGAATAACGGCAGCTAAGTAATATGGTATAGAGTTTACGACGTGCCGGAGTCGTTGCCTATGTATATCTACCTAAGTATGGTCTAATTGAGTTCTGTTTGTAAGTTTCATGTCAACCATGCACGATGGTATGGTTGCTAAAAGTGACCATCATTATCATAAATGCCGTAATTCTTTTAATACCTGCTGTTGCTTAAATGTTCTTCTATCTAGAAATTGAAAGGATCTGTCATTGCTTAACTTTGCCGTAAGTCAAAACTATGGTATGTTGTTAGTTACTAAGTTTTGCTTAGATATAGCACGGCACAGAGATCTCAAGTTGCTTGAACTATTGATTAACTGGTCCTAAGTATTGAACCGACTTGTCGCTGCTGTAGCGTAATTTTTATGGTCTACGGGGGATTTGGGGATTGAAATGAAAACGGTAATCAGATTTCTGGAGAAAGAGAAGAAAAAGAAATAAGAACAAAAAGAAGTTAAAGTTTGGAAGAGTAAACACTCAACGGGGGCCAGCCATTGACCGACCAGTGACCCCAGAACTAGATTTAAAAATAAAAACGCAAGTTCCGGGTTTTGAGAGGAAGCGGATGTGACCTTCCCCCCAGCCCGGGACCACAAATAGAAGTAAAGAAAAGTCTCTTTTGCGCCAGACCAACGAACAACACGCATGAATGTGATTTAAGATAGAACTGCTCTACCTCTCTCTCTCTCTCTCTCTCTCTCTCTCTCTCTCTCTCTCTTTTCCCTGAAAAAGAACCCACGAGCCTAGAAATAAATAAACAACCCCTATTTGACTATACTACTTTCGTGTGTTGTTCCTTCAAGTTACCGACGACTAATACTACTAACGACTACTACTACAACTCGACTTTGGCCCCTATGCAACAGCTGCTGAACTTTCGCGATTTTGCACTAACTACTACTTCGCGTTTTTTAACTATTTTCCTACTGGATAGTGGACATGGGAGTAATGTTAATGAAAGGGTGATCCACACTCCACATATGTCCAGAACTGGAGACTCAACACCACATACAGGACACCCCTTTGGAGGGGGATCTTACTCTTCTGCAGATAATACAGTCAGCGTATTCTAAGCTCCACCGCATGGTATGTTTTAATTTACTTCTAAATTACTTCTTTAATTATTCTAAGTTTTGCTTAGATATGACACACAGGCTCAGCACCTGCTATTGCTTAAGTAGTCACCCATCTAGGTATTGAACAGGCTTATCACTGCTTAACTTTAGTGATCTGGCGGAAACCGGTGCGTTCAGCGTGACATTACTGTAATTCGAAACCATGGTATGCTGAAGAGAAAAGATTTTTATTTTAATACTGAATGTAGCGATAAATGCGAGGGACGATAAAGAAAACATTGGAATTTTTATTTAAGATGAAGGTGAACCATATCAAATGAGTTAAGGTCTAAATTCGTGCAGATAAATTAGCAGAAAGTCGAGTTATTTGAGAAGAAATTAACCCCGTGATGTTCTTAACGGAATTTATTTTCTGGCATCTTGATATCAGCCTGTAGCAATAATATCCTTTATGCAATGACATAAGGTTTTACTTGCTTGTTTTACAACAGGCTTAAATTGTTGTTGCAGTAAAAGAAGAAAAAATAGTTTTAAAAATATTAAAATTAACCACGACATATTCTACGGAAGCAAAAGAAGTAACGCTCTAAAGTTGTCTTTAGCTTTCTAAGACATGGAAATTGGATTGTAATATTGAGATTGGGGAGTATATCGAAGGGGAGTGATAAAACTAATAAAATGAGCAAAAGATTACAGTTACAGTGAGAGATTAGAGAAATCGGGAATAAATACTTTAAAGAGTAAGAAAATAGTTAAAATGACCCTATGCTGTATTTTACGGAAGTAAAAGAAGTAATGCTACAAAATTGTCTTTACCGTTCTAAAGTGTTTTGAACATGGAAATTGGAGTGTAATATTGAGATTGGGTAGTATACAAAGATTAGATAAAACTAATAAAAAGAGCAAAAGATTACAGTTACAGCGAGAGATTAGAGAAACCCGGATTAACTACTTTAAAGAAGAATGAGAAGTTCTAATTGAGACTTTCAAAATAATTAATAAAATTTCTAATTATGGTAAACATTTTTAAATATTTCTCCTCGATCTGGAAACTTTCAAGGCAGATTTCAAAAACCACTTCTATTAGCCAATTGGATTATTTGTTTTGCTAATAGAATAATATGATGGTTAGAATAAAATGTCTAATCAGATCGAAAACAGCAAAAGTGTAAATTTTAATAAATTTGAAAGATTTCAGAAAAAATGACAAGGAAAAGAATTTAAGAAGACATTAATAACATGAAAGATTTGTTTGAAAATGTTAACATAGATATTATTTTGTCCTTGCGAGAAATAAGAATATATTAAAAATTATGAATCTGATATGAAATACGTCCACAACACCACTTACGGGAATGGACCCGAAAGGTAAAATAGATTGCTGTTTTTAGAAAGAAAGAAAGAAATTAGCAAAAAAATAATCCCTTACAAAATGTATGTATAATATATATATATATATATATATATATATATATATATATATATATATATATATATATATATATATATATATATATATGTTATGTTAGATATTATGTTATATTAGTAATTCTATTATTCGTTCTAATATTCGTTGTTATATTATATATTATATTATGCTGCATATTTTATAAATATCATAAAGAGTTGGCATTAAATAACCCACATGGTTGATATGCCATTAAACTAAACCAAACCAAATCAAACATTTTCGGAACTATAAGATCGAGTACTTAACAGAAATTGTTCAGTATATAGATATTATGTTAATAGTGTATATGTTCTGGGCGAATTTTTTTTTCTTTTTTTGTGTGTTTATTAAAGGTTGATATGAGAAGACAGAAAAAAGGGAACCTGTTACGGTCCCATCTATGAATTAAATAGAAAAAAACTAAGTTTTAAAAATGTGTTCAAAAATTGAGTTTTAGACAAATGAGTGCCCATGAAAAATAAACAAAATAAAACGTCTTCGGTAAAAAATAACCCGACAAGAGTTGACATTCCGTAAACTCAACCAACCAACCAACCAACCAACCAACCGAGTGACCTAAAGATACCATATTGCTAGTTACATAATTTGTGTGGTGGCGTGGGTTGTTGACGGACGCTGTAGTGAGAATTCTAAGGGGCAATTGGTTTTCAGATCAGGGAATGGAAAACTACCCGGACGGTTATAGCTCCCTGACCCCAGAGGCGGGAATCTCGTATATCACGTAATTTACTTAATTTAGATTTTAGTTTTCAACCTGACGTTGAGCAGAGAGGATACCTATCTCTCTGCTGAGGTTGTATCTCATCGCACGGCGAACAAGAATGGGTTAAATAAATCTTGATCAAGAG
Organism: Doryteuthis pealeii; assembly: GCA_023376005.1. Taxonomy (NCBI): domain Eukaryota; kingdom Metazoa; phylum Mollusca; class Cephalopoda; order Myopsida; family Loliginidae; genus Doryteuthis; species Doryteuthis pealeii. Next base: position 28,876,881 of record CM042161.1, on the reverse strand, counting down.
AATAAAAGTCTTGTGAGTTGATTAATTGCATGACTAAAATGTTAGCCCTTAGAAGAAGCCCTTAGAAGACTAGACGTTAAGATGACGGCAAGACAAGATAGCATAAGAAGTAAAGAAGAAATGAAGAACAAGTAAGTCTCAAGTCTCTGTCTCTGTCACCCGGGTTTACTCTCTCATGTATATACCCGATGTTCGACGTACGATGCTGGGTATATACGGCTATGCAACAGTACTTAAAATGATATTCAAGCTTTTTGCATTAGGTTGTGTTTTAGAATAGGATTTAGGAAGGGTTGTGAAACAATAGCTCAAAAAAGGTTTGGCATACCAGAAATTCAACCAACCAGCCAACCAACCAACCAACCAACTGCATTCTGTCTTCATTTTGTCTCTGATAGATCTGCGTAAGATAAAGATATTTAAAAAAAATCAGATTTTTCTTTACTTATTTTTGGAGTTGATATCTTTCAGTTTTGACAGTCACTCTTGCAGTTCATCCAGTAAATAGAATTGAGGTCTCTTAGGAGTTGTGAAAGAAAAACCTTTCTCTATTTCATCAGCAACAAAACACGTGCAAAAAAATTGCTTCCTAACCGCTGACTTAACCATCAAGGCAATTCCGCTTGGACTTCTACCAGAATAGGATTTCTTCAAGCCACGCGTCTTTCAATGGTTCTATTTTAAGATCCTTTAGCGCCAACCTGACGATAAGATGCCACCGAAAAAAGCAGCCGCTCTACAGGTGAAATCTTTCACGCTTTGCTTGTCTTTTGTTTGAATGTTTTTTTGTTTTGCTACTCGCTGGCATTTGCACCCTTCAGATAATCGGAGAGAGAGAGAGAGAGAGAGAGAGAGAGAGAGAGAGAGAGAGAGAGAGAGAGAGGGGGAATGACAACCGGAGTCTGCGTGTGTGTGTGTGTGTGTGTGTGTGAGAGAGAGAGAGAGAGAGAGAGAGAGAGAGAGAGAGAGAGAGAGAGAGAGAGAGAGAGAGAGAGAGAGAGAGAGAGAGAAATGAGGTATACAGATAGATAAAGTGAGAGAGAAAATGAAGGGGGAATGACAACCGCCGTGTGCGTGTAGAAGAGAGAGAGAGAGATAAAGATAGATAGATAGATAGATAGATAGATAGAGAGAGAGAGAGAGAGAGAGAGGGGGGGGAGGTGCATATTGCACGGTGTTCTTTTTTACCCGAGAGGTAAAGAATTCACCCAGCAAATGAGAAAGCTGACATTCCTTAGATTCGAACGACGATTCGGCGACGGCGACGTTTTGCAGTTTAACCAACTTCTGTTCTGCATTGTTACTTATTTATCACAACAGCTGAAGCCAACACAATCAGTCTATCTCTCTCTTCTTCACTTGAAAACTCTATCTCGACTTTGAGATAAGTTAATACTATCTATCTATCTATCTATCTATCTATGTGACTATAACTGTGCTCTGAAGAAGACATGGTTTATACAATGCCTTCTTCTCTTGATTTTATGTCATTTTTTAAAATAATTTAATTTAGATTACATTGTATAACCATTATAAAGTCGAAACAGGTGCTTTTCAGCACAATCTGTACAATTGTTTTTCCTTTTATCTTTTCTATCTATGTATCTATATTTTAATTCATTTCTTAGTTGTCAACAGCTGGCTGCTGCTTTCAAACATCAGTTTGTCGCTTCTTCACTTGGAGACTCTATCTCGACTTTGAGCTAAGTTTATACTATTTATCTATCTATCTATCTATCTATCTATCTATGTTAAAAAAAACTATACATAACTCTTTATCCATTTATCTACCTATTTATCTATTTATCTATCTATCTATCTATTTCTGAGTCAAACCAAAATTTGTACCTCCATATATATATATACATATATATATATATATACAAATTAAGAATCTTTCTTCTTGCTTACTGTGTGTATATCAGTCTTGATATATATATATATATATATATATATATATATATATATATATATATATATATATTACCACAGTGTTTGGTTAACACTATTACACTTGATGAGTTAGGAGTGTGCTAATATATGTAGTATTATTACGAGTGCTCAATATCTGTGATAGACCAACTATATAATAATAATAATAATAATAATAATAATAATAATAATAAAGGACGAGAAAATTAATGACAATGCACAAGGCTCTCCACCCTAGAGGTCTTGCCAACATAGAGGAATGCGTAGAAACCACAATCCAACAACTTGAAGATTATACAAGAAAGAGCAAAGACAAATTACTTATGGCGGCCAACAATAGTAGGGGCGACAGATGGACAAACAGAAAAACAACAAAGTCTAAAAAACAAAAATGGGAAGAAAAACAACTATATGGACGCTTCAAACGACAAATAGAAGTTGCACATAAAAAGACTTGGACATGGTTAAGAAAGGGAAACCTCAAAAGAGAAACTGAATCACTTATAATTGCTGCACAAAATAATGCAATAAGGACAAATTATATCAAAGCGAAAATCGATAAGACCCAACAAAATAGTAAATGTAGACTTTGCGGTAATAGAGATAAAACTGTAAACCATATACTCTGCGAATGTAGCAAACTAGCACAACGAGAATACAAAACTAGACATGACTGGGTTGGGAAGGTGATCCACTGGGAATTATGAAAATAACTAAATTTTGGCCATACAACAAAATGGTATATGCATAAACCAGAATCTGTTCTTGAGAACGAAACGCATAAAATTCTCTGGGAATTTGGAATAAAAACGGATCACCTTATCCCAGCAAGAAGACCAAACCTAGTATTGATAAACAAAAAAGAAAGAACTTGTCAACTGGTGGATTTTGCAGTGCCAGCAGATCACAGGGTGAAGCTAAAGGAAAATGAAAAAATGGACAAATATCTGGACCTTGCCAGAGAACTGAAAAAGTTATGGAATATGAAAGTGAAAGTGATACCAATTGTAGTTGGTGCACTTGGAACAGTCCCAAAAGGATTAGAAAAAGATTTGGAAAGTTTGGAAATCAGAGGAAGGATTGAAACCATTCAGAACACTGCACTGCTGCAATCTGCCAGAATACTCAGAAGAGTCCTGAAGACCTGAGGAGACTTGCTGTCACTCAGACTCCAGTGAAAGACCATCAGCTAATGCTGATGTGAAAACTCAAAAAGAGTAAATAAGTTGAAGGAAAATTAAAAGATAGATACCTGGACATTGCCAGAGAATTGAAAAAGATGTGGAATATGAGAGTGAAAGTGATACCAATTGTAGTTGGTGCACTTGGAACGGTCCCAATAAACCTGGAAAAAAGACTGGAGGATCTGGAAATCAGAGGAAGAATTGAGACCATCCAGACTACACCACTGCTGCAATCGGCTAGAATATTCAGCAGAATCCTGGAGACCTGAGGAGACTTGTTGTCACTCAGACTCCAGTGAAATACCATCAACTAACACTTGTGGGAAAAACTCATAATAATAAATAAATATATATTAGTTTTTGTATCTATATCTATCTATATCTATCTATATATATATATATATATGTACATTATCAGTTTATGGTTTCATGCACATCTTTACAAATCAATCTTCGGGCAAAAAAATCGAAAACGTCGAAAAGATATAAACAGAAGAATTCTACGTAGGTGTATTCAAATTGCATATCAGTATGCATAGACCTTTTGGTTTTATTCATATGTAAATTAGTTAGGGTAGCGTGAACATGAATTAAACGGCCCTTGGTTACTGAAAATTTTCGCTTATGCGATTCTGAAAGCAAGTGGCAACGATATTGAGCACTATTTACTTATGAATATAGCACACTATATTATCAACATCAACATCAACATCAATATCCATAACCATATAAATATATATTATGTTGTTTGATGTTGAGTCCACGTATGGTTCTTTATAAATAAGTTGATTACGTATAAACTTTGTTCTTGTGAATGTTGTTTTTTGATATTATGAAGCATGGAAATGAACAAATGAACTCCCCCCCAAAAAAAAACCAGAAAAAAAAAAAAAAAAACAAAAAAAAAAAAACAGAAAAAAAAAGCCGAATAAGAAAAAACAAAAAAAAGTTTCAATATCCACCTGTTGTTCTATCCCTGGTTCGATTTATTCCGATATTTCGGGTGAACATTCGCCCTTTATCGAGACATCAATTTTTTTCTCACAATTGCTTGATTTCACTTTTTCACACACAGTCATCATACCTTGATAAAGAGTGAAGGTTCACCCGAAATATCGGAATAAATCAAAGCAGGGACAGAACAACAGCTGGACATTGAAACTCTGTCTTTTTTTTTATTCCGTTTTTTTTGTTCTTGTTCACTTGTTCATTTCTATGCTTCATAATACCAAAATACAACGTTCACAAGAAGCAAGTTTATACGCAATCAACTTATATATATATATATATATATACTATCTGGTTCAGTATTTCTATAAAATGCATTATTGAAGGATTATAATACAAACAAGTTAATATCAGGACACAGTAGTAAAAATTAGATTTGGTTTGACTCCTTTCTTTAATAGCACATCAACCTTTGTGAGTTATTTAATGCCGAAGACATACTTGTAGAAGAATATTAGAGAATGAGACTGTTTAGAACTTTCCCAAAGTATTAGCCCGAATGTAAACGTATTACCGCGACCGAAGTTTGAACTTACTTAGTACCATATCGCAGTCCAATACGTTAGCCACTACACCACAGCATATTAATCTGGTAAAATTTTTTCTTGTCTGCAATGAATAAATCAAAGATTACGAAATATTTTAAATGTCCCACTGCTTTAGCTTTATGGCCATTAAGAGTGAACTGAAGATGATTTATCTTTCTTCCTATTAATTTATATATTTATCTACATGTCAGTCTGTCTGTCTGTCTGTCTGTCTATCTATCTATCTATCTATCTATCTGTAATTTTATTTATCTATGTATCTGTATGTTCAGATTTATACATAACTCTAAGTCTATGTAAAGGACCGGTTTAGCTCAGCCGGTAGAGCGTCCGACTAGGAACAACAAGGTTCATGGTTCGACACCGGCCCTCGCCAACTCAGTATAAGTATCACAGGGATCTATGCAGTAAAGTGAGGAACTGATGGTAGGTCTTGGTCTGGCGCTAGTGAAAAAGGGATAGACTCCATCTCTATCTGGCTCATTCCGACTTTAGGCCACCTGATGACTTTACTTTTTACTTACATAGTCAATGTATCTATCTATAATTGTATTTATCTATCTATCTGTGTCTGTTCAGATTTATACACAACGCTTAGTCTATCTACCTCAATTTATTCATATCTGTATATCTATCTATTTATCTCATTCTATTGCTATCTATCTATATATCTATCTCAATTTATTCCCATCTGTCTGTTTATCAGTTTATCTCAATCTATTCCTATCTATCAATCTACCCCATATATATATATATATATATATATATATATATATATATATATATATATATATATATATATATATATATATATATATTCATAATTATTTGGCAAAAGGTGGAGGTCAGCCTGAAATATCAGGATTAAAAATTAAATACGATCCAAAAAGTGTTTCAACATTCATCCCATAGACACACACTCACACAAACATACACACACGTGCATATATATATATATATATATATATATATGAGTATAGATAAAAGGATATGAAAACAACACAATATGCTGTTAAAGTGAAACAATTTTATAACATATTCATAACTGATATTGAACAATATTTCGATTTTATAAAAATCATCTTCAGAGCTTGTTTATACTCCGTACTATCAAGAGCGGAGACTAAAGTCATATGAATTCAAAACGAAAACCTTGATGTTGCAAAAAAGTTATGCGTTAGTTTCAAATATGAGTACTTCCGCCACACTTATCTCGGTCACCGAATCATGTATCTCTTATTGTAACAGTTTTTGAAAAAAGAAGACATATTCCAAGTTCGACACTAGACGAATTCTCTTATTCAAACAGGATAAGTATTAATCCGTTGACGGTAGGCCTGCAACAGATTTTTAGAAAAGAATTTTTATTTTTGTAATTAATTTTGTAATCTTTTATTTTTCTATTTTTCATTTTTCTTATATATATATAAAGTAAAAAAGTATGAATGATTGTAAGGTTTTTATTTTTTTGGATAATGTGAAATTTGAATTTGTTGGGAAGTATATATCGGAAAATGTCATGTGAAGGGGATTTTATGATTTCTGACTACAAGTGTCGCTAAATAAGGGGATATATTAAAAAAGTCTTGTCTTTGGGGTATGGTTTGATGGGTGAGAATAACGCAAGATTCCATAATTCTACGTAGTGTTCTATTGTGTATGTGGGTTAACATTTAAAATCAAAGGTAGGCCTAATATATATATATATATATATATATATATATATATATATATATATATATATATATTCAAAGGTATGGTTATGGTCTAATATATATATATATATATATATATATATATATATATATATATATATATACATATATGTTAGAGTTATTACATAACCTGTTGAGTATTTAGGGAGGTATTTACTTGTTATTCTCCCTAAGTTGATTATATGCCGGTTTCTGCGTAAACATTTTGAGTAGTAAAATTTCATAAGCCCATAAAAGGGACGAGATTCCTAATCGGATCATAAATCATAAAAAGATAATCAGAAGAAGAAGAAGAAGTTGTAAGAGTCCAAGTGAAATCAATCCTCTTCTTAGTTGTTTTATAATGGGGAATTTGAAGCCTTTTTTTTTGTTTGTTCTTTTAATTCTTTCTTCATTTTGTTCTTTTTGAAAGCATGGGAGAAAAGGCGGGAATTGATCTTGCATTAAAGCCGTATTGACGTAGGACGAGAGAAAAGGGAAATAATGGTCATGGAGAAGAAAGGCAAGAAGAAGAAGAAGAAGAAGAAGAAGAAGAAGAAGAAAAATAATAATAATAATAATAATAATAATAATAAGAAGAAGACGAAGAAGAAGAAGAAGAAGAAGAAGAAAATAATAATAATAATAATGATAATAATAATAATAATAATAATAATAATAATAATAATAATAATAAGAAGAAGAAGAAGAAGAAGAAGAAGAAGAAGAATTCAACGGTAGGCGAAAACAGAAGAAGAAAAAAAAAGAAGAAGAAGTAAGAAAGAAAGAAAGAAAAAGAAGGAGAATTCAACGGTAGACGGAAGAAGAAGAAGAAGAAGAAGAAGAAGAAGAAGAAGAAGAAGAAGAAGAAGAAGAAGAAGAAGGAAAATGAAAAGAAGAAAAAGGAAAAGAATAATAATAATTCAACGGTAAACCAAAGAAGAAGAAGAAGAAGAAGAAGAAGAAGAAGAAGAAGAAGAAGAGTGTAACCCGGGAGAAATGAAACGCAAAGCTTGCCAAGGAGTGCATGTTTGTATATTTATTTTTAAATCTTTATATAAACCAGGATTTTCATGTA
>CM042161.1:28856937-28861937 GCA_023376005.1 Doryteuthis pealeii | reverse complement strand
ATTTAATGAAGTACTTAAAATCAAAAAAAAGTTTTTAAATGTGGAAGCTCAGAGCCATAGCAACACTAACATTTTCTACAAGTCTATGCGAGAATTTTATAATAAGAAATCATTTTTAAAAGTGTTTTTATGTAATAAAAAATCTCATGTAAGTTTTGTATAATTAAAGAAATATGACTTTCATGTAATAAAAATGTTTTTATATGAGATTTGTAAAGTAAATTAAATTACCTTCAATTCAAATCCAGTATTTTATAAATTAATCTATACTTTATGTTTTATTATGAGAACTGAATAAAAAATGCACACTTAAACGTGATCATCATCACCATGTCGCACTAACAGCATTGATTACCCTGATACTCTCTCACCATCCGTTCACTATAAAATCCAGTCATCGCTCCAAGCAAGTCATCCTCAACACATCCCGTATCTGTAGCTGAGGTTCAATTTGATGTGTACATTTGTAGGTGTCCAGAGGAGAACGTCATTTATAAGTTGGTCCTTACTTCTCTATCAATGTCCAGCATGTCTTGGTTGGTTTTGTAAGGTAAGTGATATTATGCAATATCCTTGTGTAGTTCCAATCTAGATTTTTTCTCCAATCGTTTCGTTAAAATCCAAATTGATAAAAATTTGAAAAAAGGATATCTACTAATAGATATCTATTAATAGGCACTGGCCATACAAAAACCTGCAAATAGATATGTAGTATACGCATCCATCCCATTACCTGCATTGCTTGGTTTGTTTTACGCCATATCAACCTCAGTGGGTCATTTAATGCCGACAAAGTTTTGAAATAAATTCATTCTTAATGGATACTAATTTTTTTTATAAACACATTTTGCTATTTAACTCATAGATGGGACCTTAACAGGTACTACCACTCCGGGTCAGAGTGGACCTGGGAGCAATGGTGATAAAGAGGGGTTCCACATTCCCCAGACCTCCAGAACTGGAACCTCACCATCAGATAGAGTTTAACGTCATTCCCAGGACATGAAGACCCTCAACCCCATCCTTCTAGCACCCATATGATAAAAAGGGGCTTGTCATTAGGACAATATGGTTGGGACAATCATATAAATGCTAGGGCTTGATGTGACCAGCCTATTGATCGGAGAGGGCCTCTCCGACCGCTCGTCTAAGTAAGGGCCCGTTGAGTGTTGCATGTTATTGACTGCTCAGCCACCTGGGTTCCATCCTTAAGCATCACTGGACACCACCCAGGGAAACAGGTGGCCCCGTTGGGGTAGTCTTAGCCCTCTGCAGAGGTGTAGTCCATGTATTCTAACACCGCAGCCGACAGGGTGGTACTATCATTGTGTGTAGACATCTAAATACTACGAGAGTAATCCCAAAAGCAGGGAAACTGTCGGTGCGGTTAATGGAAACACTGCTGTGTTTCTTGTGCATGCACCTATTCCGGCCCTTGTGCACACCTCACTGACACGCCCAGTTTTGGCAAGGGCAGTCGTTTCTGATGGAATTCCCGATTGACGCTACTGCTAAGTGTGAAGTTCGTTCAGTTAAACTGATTGAAACTCGTCAATTAACCGAAGTATATGGCGAATGGTGTAGGGATGTCAAAAACGTCCCCAAGTGTAGCAACGACAACGAGGCTGAACGCTTCCTCAATAACACAGCGGCGACCAAAATGATAATTATGAAGATAAATAGATACATGTTCAAACTTTAAAATAATGTAAACATCATTGACAATAAGCAATAAACGTTTCTGTCATTTTTAAATATTTTGGTGACATTTCCTTTGGGATTACCCTCATTGGTTGGTTGGTCAGTTGGTTGGATTTTACGGCATGTCAACTTGGGTTATTTTATACCGAAGACATTTTGCTGTATTCCTTCTTGAGGGGTATTCAAATTTTCTTTTTAAAACTCAATTTTTTAAACACATTTTTGAAACTCATTTTTTCTATTTAATCCACAGATGGGACCCTAACAGGTACTACCATTCCGGGTCAAAGCGAATCTGGGAGTAATGGTGAGGAATGAGTACCCCACACTCCCCAGAACTTAAAAATTGGAACTTCACCATCAAATACAGTTTAACGTCATACCCAGACCCTCAGCCGCCGCCCTCTAACAACTGTATGATAAAAAAAGTTTGGGGTTTACCATAAGGACAAAGTAATTGGAACAATTATATAGGTATTACGGCTTGATGTGACCAGCCGATTGATCGGAGGGGGCCTCTCCGATCACTCGCCTAGCCTAACTAAGGACAAGTGGAGTGTTGCATGTCATGGATTGCTCAGACACCAGGATGCCGTCCCTAAACATCACAGGTTGCCAACAACAGCCAGAAGTGCAGTTCTTCTGTCCCAACCGACATGGTGAGATTACCCTTGCAGGGGACTAAATGGAGTAGTCTCCCTTGTTACAAGGTTTGAGGAAATCTTCCGCGTCAGAAGTCCCTTTTTTGTCAAGTGACGCGGGAACCCAAAAATATCAGCCTCTTTTGCAAAGCTGGCTTGAGGAGGATAGACGTGCTCGTCACTTCTCCTAAGCATCTCACATGATGCATACCTTTCGATCCAGACCTTATAAATTGTAACTGGTTTCCACTTTTTTTTGTCTTTCCATACACTTCTTCATGTACTTGGACAATTGTTGCATGTCATGGACTGCTCATCCACAAGGATTCCGTCCTTAAGCATCACGGGTCGCCACTCATGACCAACAGGTGGCCACATTCGGGGGTGGGGGGATCTTACCCCTATGCAGAGGTGCAGTTAGTGTATTCCAAAGCCCCATCATCAGGACTGTTTATCGTGTTAAAAGTATAATGAATGAGTTCCTATTGAAGCGAGGGGTGGGGCGGGAAATAATTGAAACTTTCTTAGTTTTTAAAGTTTTAATTGGCGAAATAAGAATGTGTTTCACAAAGAAAATGAATTCTCTTATGTATAGAAATAGAAACACTTATGAACGTCAAAGAAGTTAATTTTATGAAATAAATTTGCTCAAATTCTTGGCAGTTCTAATTAAGAATCCTTACAAAGATTTATATACTTTGTAAATGCTTAAGAGAGAAAAGAAACAAAAAACTATATTCTTATAATGGTTAAATTAATATGGGCGTTAAGTTTAAAGGCGTTAACAACATGGAACATAGTCGATAGTACACTGGTACACCACAGAGAAGAGAGAGAGAGAGAGAGAGAGAGAGAGAGAGAGAGAGAGAGAGAGAGAGAGAGAGAGAGAGAGAGAGAGAGAACTTGGAGCGGGCGCCCACAACAACATTTACATTCAAATGTGGCTTCCATAATCTTTCTTTCTTTCTTTCTTTCTTTCTTGAGTTCCCTCCTTTCTCATGCCAAACTCCATCTCACTTTACATTGCAATTCAGGTGCGTGCATCTGCGTACCGCGCGCGTGTGTATGCGCATGTGTGTACGTGTATGTGTGTGTGTGTGTGTGTGTGTATGTGTGTGTGTGTACAAACAGCACGAAATAGAAATCGGTTTAAAACTAGCATCTATTTTCTTTCTTTCTTTCTTTCTTTCTTTCTTTCTTTCTTTCTTTCTCAGTTTAATTGTATTGTCGATACGAGATGATCCGAGATAATCCGAGATGATACGAGATAACGCGAGACATGGGCGTCAAGAGGTGTATCGTTAATCAACGATGAAAGATTGTGTCCTGGTGAAAGGGAATCAGAATCTAAGCATTTTTAACAATTGGTGATAACATCTCATCTACTGAAAGCGATTTCAACACACTCATCGGTTAAGCATGAACTACTATTGACTGGTTTATGAAATCTGATTTCTCTCATAAAATAAAACAGAATTTTTTGCAAACTTTAGCCGTATCAGCACTACAGTATGATCGCATCACTTGGACTCTAAAAAAACAATTGGAGAAAAAGATGGTAAATACAAAAGGATGTTGTTTTGAACATCCACGAAATTCATCTACAAAATACACCTGTAACGGAAACTTTAATACCAACTTTTATCTCACACTCTAACAGTTTTTGGCATTAAATAACCCATAGGGTTATTATACCATTAAACAAACAAAACCGAATCAAACCAAACCAAATGAAGTAAATGAAAATTATGTATACTAATTTGAAGATATTACAAAACATAGAAACTTTTATCAAAATGACTTATTTCGACATTAAATGACCAGAAAGGGTTGATATACCGTAAAACAAACAAACCAAACTTTGTGCAGATACTGGATGCCGTTTTAAAGACTTGCCAGGAATCATGAACTATACAGACGGATGACGATATATATATATATATATATATATATATATATATATAATGATGATGAAGATGATTACATTTCCATTACTCTGCAACCAGCAAACACCAAGGTCCTCCGCAGGTCATCACATAACATTTGCTTGTATGTAGTAACATCTATATTAGGCGATATAAATCATATCAAAATCGTAATGTGGAGTCTTTTTGAGGACTCGTCCCAATCATTATAATTTATCAAGAGAAGTAAATATTTTACTTTTAATTAGAGATAACTTCCTTTTATTTGTTTTATTAGCAATTAATCTATTTATTTCGTTGCGATTGTGTCACAAAGCAACTATTCGACATACAGTAAATATGTTTAGTTTCTATTCTAAAAAAAGAATTAAAATAAACCTAATCTAAAATCAATTCTGTTATTTTTATGGGTAATTGCTAGATAGACTACACAACTTAATCTCTCTCCTCCTTTTGGACTATCTTGGTATAAGATATACGCCAAATTGCCACTCCTATTTATGAACTTTCCCAACAACACCAGGCACTTCCGGTAAAAGAATTGTCCAATCAAAGATGAACAAAGAAAGCATTTAAGATCGTTGGAAACTGTTCACAAATCAATTGCTAATTGAACCTTCTGCCAGCAAGACCTATCTTATAGATTACTAAGAAACACGCTACAGACTAGGATTTACAAGGAAACACAACAAAATAGGATTAAAAGGGACACTACATACTGGGATGACAAGGG
>CM042161.1:28849243-28854337 GCA_023376005.1 Doryteuthis pealeii | reverse complement strand
GAAGAGGGGAGGGATTTATTAAAATGGGGGCCTAACGTTTTTCTTTTTTTTTTTCTTATCTATACATATATAAACAAGCAGTTGTATGTATGTATGTATGTATGTATGTGTGTGTGTCCGGTTGAAACTACGGAAATAAAATAAACGACAAAGTAAATATATGTAGACTTAAATATCACCAGTTCTTGTTTTTTTGTGCAAAAATTAAAATTGCTTACTTTTGAGATTTAGCAAAAATGTGGACATTTTCAGTAGAATTCAAAATGCTATCTATATGTATGTTTTTAATTTTAAAATATAAATCAAATCATCAATAATTTTTAGCAGCAAAAAAGCGATTGGGTGATATTTAATGTGTAATATATTTACTTTGTCTTTTTATTTTCGTAGTTTCTATCAAGACATACATACATACACACCAACTGCCCATTTATATTGTATAGAATTATTTTAGAGTTTTTCGGACTGTTTTCCTAATTCTCTAATATTAATACACAACATTTTCAGCCAATGTACCCTCTAAGTATTGGAAATAATACAATATGGAGTCCAATATTAAAAAGACTAGATTAAGATTATTATTCCCTAAAAAAATCGCAATATGAGGTGCAGGTAAAAGCATACATCAATATCATAAAAATAAATTCTAAAGTAAAAGAGTTTTTAGGTTTAGTAGGTTACAAAATTCACCCGCTGAATTGTCTCTATGTGTTCATGGCAATAAACGGATATAAAGGTTTAGTTTAATGCAGTTCTAAAGTGAACAATCAGTCCGGAGATTGCAGGTTCAATCCTGACTACAGGCGAAAATAAAATAGAATACTTAACATAGCTTATTCTTGTACCCGACCTTAGTTTAACGGAATGAGGACGTATCTACCCGCACTGCAGTAATAAAGGGCTCGGTACGAAATAGTTCTGCGAAGGCCTAGGTAGGCAGAAAAGTTCCCGAAATGTCTACCAAGAAATACCTGAAGAAAACCAGCGAACATCTAGCGAACCGTTATGTGTATAACAATAAAGGATGCGGACAACAGTTCAGAAAAAAATAAATGGCATCTCAAAAATTCAGACAATGGAGAACATTCGCATTCTTATCATACATAGAAGGGCAGTTCATATGTTTTTCATCTAGGATGATGCCATATTCGCATTAAAAAGGCAAATCTATGTTCATATACTGCAAGGTATCATATGTTGTAAACAATAGTTTTGTCATAAATTAAAGATCTATTTAGTATAATTTAAAAAAATGTAGGACTTGAAAATGCACAATTTTGCGCAAGCATATTTTCCGAGATTTTTATATATTCAAAAATTATTACCTAACCATTTCGTTTTTATGTAAGACTAAGTGGTTAAGAATAAAATGTGTTTCCCCTTTTTACTTCAAAATACCACTGGGTTTTCATTCTTGGACAACTTTCAGTACGCATACCTCAGTAGTAATAAATCTCAATCTACTGAAAGTTGATGTCAACATAAATGGCAGTTATAATTGTTATACCCAGAACAATCCTATTTTGGTGGCGGTGATGCATCTTTCTCTTCATGGGGATACAATCAGTAATGTCAATCGGTGAAACGTTGCTGTTTGAATTTCGATACTATGAATATATACTATATATATATATAATTTAATATATATATAATATATTTCAATAAGAAACTTTTAAAAAATCGTCATTTGGTTAATTAATAGACTGTAAATAGGCCAATGACGGTTTGTTTTTTCTTATTGAAAATATAATATTTGCTCTGGTATATGAATTAATTATTAGCTATTATACATTGAGGCTCTCTAAGGGATTTGTAAAAATCCTGAAGTAAAATCTATACCTTGCATCAACATAAGCATGCATTGTGAATGTACAGAAGATATTCGATGATCCCAAAATAGATTATCTACTAATTTAAACAGTCAGTTTGATCATTTTACCTTTAAATATATAATAAATATATATATATATATATAATGTGTTTGTGTGTTGTGTGTGTGGTGTGTGTGTAATGTGTGGTGTGTGGTGTGTAAAATAGCGACCGGAAAATGGAAAAAGCCTAACGAGTCGTATGGTATGCATTAAAATCAAGTTGCGCGGGGGGGGGAGGGGGGCATGATGGGGGCCGCATTCCGAAACCATTCCTCATTACACCATCTATATAAAATTCCTAATGTATATTAATCTTTTAGGGGATATATATCAATCCCCAGCAACTATACGGACTCATACATTTTATATCTACCACAGAGGTAAAGCGTCTTGCATAACATATCACAGGTATTTAAGGTAAATCACTGGCAGTAATTTCTCCCGCTAATTTCAAGCTGCATTTATCAAAATATAAAAAATTAGGTAAAGATATCCTCTCTCTAATGGAGAAATCTCCATTCGCCTGTAGACACGACGCCAATAGTGGAATTCTATCTATCTATCTATCTATGCTATCTATCCGCAATCCTGCTCTTTTCTATCAATAATTTATATGCCATCTATCTAGTTTATTACATTTCTAATATGTCTATCCTAGTCTTTTCAATGTCTCGTCGTAGGTGTAATGAGTTTTACTAGGCTAGTCTTCGAAAATCCATTACTACTGAAAATTGAGTCTGACCCTCCATAGATACCCCAGTACTTTTACCTTGGTTGTCAAATCCTGTTATGTTTCGGTACGCAATTTATGTTGGATATATATTCATTAGTATACTTAGTTTCATTAGTATCATTGATGGCTAGCGGCAATTCTTTTCCTAATCGACTGTGCCAAAAAGTTGTTGGATGGTCCAACACAAGCCTTCACCAATATAAACAATCACTGGGTGTGGGTGTTCATTGTGTGTGTGTGAACCGCTGCATGCGTTTGAAATATCGACGAGAGAGTCCATATATACATATGTATTTGTATTATATATATATATATATAATATATATATATATATATATATATATATATAAGTTAAACGCTAATTGAGTCAGAATATAACCTACCTAACAGTTTTCGCTTAGTAGCCATCAGGGCAAAGATCTGAGATTCTCCTTGAGAGAGGATATTCCTTTCCTAATTTTTTTTATTTGGCTCTACTTAGGTATTGAGCGCATCCCTTTAGCCTTTTGCTTTAAGAAATCCTGGAGGTTTATATGATGTTTTTTCATATATATAATCTTTTTTTCTTTTGGTCAAGATTATTTTCGGGTGGACGACAATCGTTGGTCTTTTAAATTTTTTCCCAGGCTTTCGTGAAAATTTGGTAGTATAGTTATTTTTACAATCAAAACATTTGCCGGGTTTTATCTTACGCAGGGGTTTACGAACATGTATGGTAGGTAGTTCGATTATAATATATATAGATATAATATATATAACTATATATATAATATATCAAAAGTCATCACAGACAACGTGTTGCGAAGTTTACTTCTCAGTTCCTTATCCTTGCGGCTATAAGCGGGCCGTTAGTCCTGGTGAATAATTATTGCCTACATACTTTACGGTGGTATGTTTTTAACAAATCATCCAGAGAACTCTAATCTGTTAGAACAGACGGTCACGGCTAAAATGCTAAAGCGGTGAAGTTAGCAATTAATGTCCCCCACAGTGCTCAACCTATGGAGTATATCAGTCATGGCCACAGACGAAGTGTTGTCGAAGTTTACCAATCTCATACAGTGCGGCTTCGACATTTTTAACACCGAGCTACCTTCCTAGGCCGGGATCGTTTTAACCCGACAGAATTTTCGTCTACCAAGTTATTTAATATATTTCATTCATTGCATGCATGCATCTATCTATCTGCAGTCTTTTTCTTCTTATTCCAGTTTAATTGTATTCAACAAGTGCTTCTGTTTTATGGCATGATTTAAGGATTTTACACATCCTCTTGTTTTTTTCAATTCAGATGTGTCCTTTTTTTTCCTAATGGAACTAATTTACAAATGAGAGTCAACGAGTCCAGTGAAAGCCCTTAGTGAGATGAAATCTAATTTTAATATCAATTTTTTCATTTATTCTCGCCTCTTTCTAAAACTTGTTTTCCGGATTGGAGACCTTATTTTATCAATAAACCCTCAAATTTTCATTTTAATACCGCAGTTTCATTATTCTCACTCTTCTAAAACTTGTGATTTCGGGATTGAGGAGACCGTTATTTATCAATCAACCTCAACTCATTTTAATACCAAGTTTAAATTATTCTTTCACTCTTCTAAAACCTTGTTTTCGGATTGTAAGACCTTAATTTATCATGCCCCTCAGAACTTCATTTTAATACCAGTTTCATTATTATGCACTCTTTCTAAAGCTAGTTTTTCCGGGATTGGAGACCTTATTAATCATCAACACCCCAAACTTCATTTTTTAATTACCAGTTTTCATTAATTCTCGCTCTTCCTAAAACTTGTATTCCGGGATTTGGAGACCTTAATTTTCAATCACCGCTCAAGAACTTCATTTTAATACCATTTTCATTATTTCTCGCTCTTCTAAAACTTGTTTAACCGGGATATGTAGAACCTTTAATTATCAATCAACCCTCATGGAAACTTCCATTTTTAATAACCAGTTTCATTATATCACTCTTTACTAAAGCAGTTTCCGGGATTGGAGACCGTTATTTTATCACCCAACCCTCAAGAACTTCATTTTAATACCAAAGTTTCAATTATTCTTCCTCTTTGCTAAACTTGTTTTTCGGGATTGGAGACCTTGGGTTTATCAAATCAACCCTCAAACTTCATTTTAATACCAGTTTCAATTATTTCTCACCTTCTAAAGCTTGTTTTCCGGGATTGTAGACCTTATTTATTCGCCAAAAATCAAACCCTTCCCCAAAAAAGACTTTTTTTCAATTTTAATCCAGTCATTCACGCATTATATCACTACTTACTAAAGCTTGTTTTCCGGGATTGAGACCCTTATTTATCATCAACCCTCATGAAACTTCATTTTAATACCAGTTTCATTATTAATCACTTTCTAAAGCTTGGGTTTTCCGGGATTGGAGACTTATTGATCATCAACCCTCAGAAGCTTCACATTTTAAATGAAACGCAGTTTCGATTATTTCTCGCCATCTAAACTGGTTTTTTACCCGGGGAA
>CM042161.1:28829243-28839243 GCA_023376005.1 Doryteuthis pealeii | reverse complement strand
CTAATTAAGAATCCTTACAAAGATTTATATACTTTGTAAATGCTTAAGAGAGAAAAGAAACAAAAAACTATATTCTTATAATGGTTAAATTAATATGGGCGTTAAGTTTAAAGGCGTTAACAACATGGAACATAGTCGATAGTACACTGGTACAGAGAGAGAGAGAGAGAGAGAGAGAGAGAGAGAGAGAGAGAGAGAGAGAGAGAGAGAGAGAGATAACTTGGAGGGCGCCCACAACAACACTTACATTCAAATGTGGCTTCCATAATCTTTCTTTCTTTCTTTCATTCTTTCTTTCTTTCTTTCTTTTGTTCCCTCCTTTCTCATGCCAAACTCCATCTCACTTTACATTTCAATTCAGGTGCGTGCATCTGCGTACCCGCGCGTGTGTGTATGCGCATGTGTGTATGTGTGTGTGTGTGTGTGGTGTGTGTGTGTGTGTACAAACAGCACGAAATAGAAATCGGTATGCGTAATAGTTTACAGCAAAAAACAAAAACAAAAAAAATCTAATTTCTCAAAAAAATGAAATAGAAGATTCTATAAAATAAATAGAAAAAATAGCATCTATTTTCTTTCTTTTTTTCTTTCTTTCTTTCTTTCTCAGTTTAATTGTATTGTCGATACGAGATGATCCGAGATGATACGAGATAATGCGAGACATGGGCGTAAAGAGGTGCATGGTTAATCAACGATGAAAGATTGTGTCCTGGTGAAAGGGAATCAGAATCTGGATGCCGTTTTAAAGACTTGCCAGGAGTCATGAACTATACAGACGGATGACGATATATATATATATATATATATATATATATATATAATGATGAAGATGATTACCATTCCCTTACTCTGCAACCAGCAAACACCAAGGTCCTCCGCAGGTCATCACATAACATTTGCTTGTATGTAGTAACATCTATATTAGACGATATAAATCATATCAAAATCGTAATGTGGGGTCTTTTTGAGGACTCGTCCCAATCATTATAATTTATCAAGAGAGGTAAATATTAACTTTTAATTGTAGACTTCTATTTGTTTTATTAGCAATTAATCTATTTATTTCGTTGCGATTGTGTCACGAAGTACTACGCGACATACAGTAAATATGTTTAGTTTCTATTCTAAAAAAAGAATTAAAATAAACCTAATCTAAAATCAATTCTGTTATTTTTATGGGTAATAGCTAGATAGACTACACAACTTAATCTCTCCTTTTGAACTATCTGAGTATAAAATATACGCCAAGTTGCCACTGCTATTTTTGAACTTTCCCAGCAACACGGGGCACTTCCAGTAAAAAGATTGTCCAATCAGAGACGAACATCTAAGATCGCTGGAAACTGTTCACAAATCAATTGCTAATTGAACCTTCTGCTAGCAAGACCTATCTTATAGATTACAAAGAAACACTACAGACTAGAATTTACAAGGAAACACAACAAAATAGGATTAAAAGGGACACTACATACTGGGATGAAAAGGACACCTACATACGAGGATTATAAGGAACCATTACAGACAAGGATTTACAATAAACACTACAGATTGGGACTGATACATTTCATAGTGGAAACCTGCAAACTGGGATTAACCAAGTAAAACGCCCTCTCCTCGTTCTTTCACGTCCTTTTTTTCTTCTCTCTCTCTAAATTTTGATACTTCAGTTTTCTCCCTTCCCTGCGTTTCTTCCGATTCTTCCTCTCTTTTGTGATTTATCTTTCTTTCCAAATTATTCACTTTATTCTTTCGTTCTTTTATCTATTTGAAGGGATGTCAGTCGTCACATACTCCTGTGTTCTCAATTCTCCAACACAATGTATATTTCTATCTCGGACACAGACAAGATGAAGTGTCAACGTATATGTAAATGATCGCATATATATATATATATATATATATATATATATATATATATATATGTGTGTGTGTGTGTGTGTGTGTGTGTGTATCAATTTTGTTCTTGTGAACAATTTCTGTGATATCAGGAAGCATAGGAAATGTATAAGTGAACAAAAAACAGAACAAAAAACAGAGTTCCAATACTTAACCGTTCTTTTGTCCCTGGTTCGCTTTATTTTTCCCAATATTTCGGGTAACATTCACCCTTTGTCAAGGTATTTTTGACAACTGACTATAACTTAAGAGAAAAATGAAATGAAATAAATGTGAAAAAAATTGATGAGAAAAGATTTGGCATAGTGTAACCATTACTTTTGTTTAGAAATCATTGTATATATATATATATATATTATATATATATATATATATATATATATATATATATAGTGTGAGATGGTCATTGTTTCAGCTTTTACTAGAACGGTGTACCAAAGGCAGTATTATTGGTAGAGTGCTCAATATAAAATAGAGCTGTTATATAATATAATAAGATAAATATATAAAAGTTTTACATATCTATTTATTTGGTGACAAAGGAACATTCACGACCATATTGGTTTCATGCGAGGCAATCGTCAGGTAAAGATGTTACAAATGCATTTGTAACATCTTCACCTGACGATTGGCTCGCATGAAACCAATATGGTCGTGAACGTTCCTTTGTCACCAAATAAATAGATATGTAAAATTTTATATATATATATATATATATATATATATATATATATATATATATATATATATATGCTTTGGTAGCATTTTTCTGTCCTGCATACTTGTTGAACAAGACGTCCATTTTTATGTCTGACGAGTTTCTTTTCGATCTTTTTTAGTTTTCTGGACAGTTTTTTTTTAAATATCGGGGTGGAAACTGTTGATTCATTCACCAAAGTTTTCGTCCCCATTATTTTCAGTACTCCGTAACTACGAATCAACTCAATTATATCTACCCCTGATGATGGTACTAAGGAGTACTGAGGAGACTTGCTGTCACTTAGACCCCAGTGAAAGACAACCAACGTTAGCTGATGTGAAAACTAACAAGTTGTGAAATAATAATAATAATGCTTGGAAAAATCCTCAATAGTTTACAAAAAATCCTGGGAAAATAGGAAATTAGAGGAAGACTCATACAACAGCATTGTTAAGATCGGCTAAAATAAGCCGTCCTGGATACCTGAAGAGATTTGGTTTCTCTCCAACTCCAGTGAATGTCCACCATGTATCACTGGTGGGAAAACTCGCAAAGAGTGATATAATGATATTAACAGAGATGCTGACAGGTATGCGTCCTGCGTCCTTGACACATAAAAATCTAAAAATACGCAGTAAAATTATATCAATGCGTCCCAGTGTTTTTCGTTTTTCTTCCCTCACTATTTCAAGCTACATTTCAATAGTTTCTTAGAAACAAACTACACTCGATAGTTTACAAAGTGTGAGTTAGACGGCTTTAGTTGGGATCCATAAATTTTCCCAGGGACCCATTTAAAGCAAATATGTGCGTCCCAGGATACATTAATCAAAAAACTATCAGCATCACTGAATTAATAATTTTGATGATGAATTGAAAAATGTACTATTAACAAAATATTCGAAAGAAAGATTAGAATTTGTATACATTTTTTTTTCTAAGAAAAAAATGTAAGTCAACGAATGAGTAGGAATAACGTAAGCGTTCGTTATTGTGAACTTGTATTAGCTGAACTCCCATCTATGGCACACGTCCGGTGTTTCCCCGTGGGAGAATGAAAATAGCGAGGCTGGCGCAATTGAGAAATACCATCAGATTTCTGACGGGGGACATTCCAACCAAAATTCTGTTGAATGATAACATCTGAAATTTGTTCAACCACACCTCTTGAAAAGCTTTGGACAGATCGGATTTCAAAAGTCGACAAGAAAAAATTATGTCAGAAATTATCATTGACTTGTGTGACGATGACGACGAACATTCTCTTATCTTTCTGACTGTAAAGATGGGAATATTAAAGACTGAATAATTCTTAGTGCAACAACAAGAAATATCTCTAAAGATCCTGATAGCGAGAGAGTGAGAATAATTATAATAATAATAATAATAATAATAATAATAATAATATATAATATATATATATATATATATATATATATATATATAGAGAGAGAGAGAGAGAGAGGGGAGGGGGAGAACTAATGAAAATATTGAGAGAAAGAGAATAGATTGGTTAAAAGAGAGAGATAGAGATAGATAGATAGATAGATAGAGAGAGAGAGAGAGAGGAAGATAGTGAGAGAAAGAGGAGAAAGATGTTAGAATTACTAAGACTGAGAGTTAAAAAATGGTTGGGGAACAAAGAGAGAGAGAGAGAGAGAGAGAAAGTGTGTGTGTGTGTGTGTGGAGAGAGAGAGAGAGAGAGAGAGGGGAGAGAAAGAGGAAGAACTAATGAAAATATTAAGAGGAATAAGAGAAAGGGGTTAAAATTACTAAGACTATGGACAGGGGAAACATACATAGATAGATAGATTAGTAGGTAGGTAGGTAGGTACAGAGAGAGAGAGAGAGAGAGAGAAGAGAGAGAGAGAGAGAGAGAGAGGGAGAGAGAGAAGAGAGAGAAAGAAAGAGGGGGTGGTGGGGCGAGAACTAATGAAAAATATCATGAGAGAGAGGAGAAAGAGGTTAAAATCACCAAAACTCTGAATCGGGGAGAAACACACACACACACACACAAACACAGATAGATAGATAGATAGATAGATAGAGAGAGAGAGAGAGAGAGAGAGAGAGAGAGAGAGAGAGAGAGAGAGAGAGAGAGAGGGGTATTAATAAAAAACCGGGAGTAAGAGAGACGAGAAAGAGGTGATGAAAAATAAAAAGACTTTGATGAAGGGGCACAACAGAGAGAGAGAGAGAGAGAGAGAGAGAGAGACAGACAGACAGACAGACAGACAGACAGACAGACGGGAGAAATACAGATGGTTTGGAGGAGATGAGAGAAACACAGAAATGTATGATGTTGCCTTTACGGCTTAAGAAAGCTCTGACTTTTGTGTTAGAATAATAATGTAGAAAATCTTTTGATATCAAACATATTTATAGAAAAAAAGAAAAGAAAGTAAAACATTTGTAATTTCCGATATTTCACGACTTTCTATCGCGGTTTTCCGGCAATTGGGAATTTCCGTAAATATGCGTCAAGCCTTTCCAAACGGATATAGTAGAAAATTCCGAGAGATTTTTGAAGAGTATGTATCCAACTCCTCCGCCACAGACAGGATATGACACAAGGTCAATTTTTAAGCGCAGTATGCTGGTTTGAAGTCAATTTTTTTCCGGGGAAATCACCGTGGCGTAGTGGCTAACGTGTTGGACTGTGACATTGTTGTAAGCGAGTTCGAACTCAAGTCGCGCGCTATTATATTTCCTTTCGGACTAATACCTTTGGGTAAGGTATGATGCCCCTCATTACCCAAGATATAGATTAAATACGAGAGTCAGTCAAAAAGTAATGCCATTTTGTTTAGGACAGGTATAATTACCTACACAGGAACATGTATCATATATCAAAATGAAGCTAGTTTTCTGTGAATCAATATCCATACTTCACTACATAGTCACCGTTTCTTTCAATAGCAATATTCAAACTTCGAATAAGAGCATGTATCCCTGCCCCGTAAAATTATATTGACTTTTCTTTGAGCCACTTCTCCACTACAGATTTCACTTCCTCGTCACTGGAATAATATTTGCAACTCAAACTCTCTTTCACGGGGCCGTAGCGATGATAGTCTGGTGAGTATGGAGGATGCGGTAAAGTTATCCACCCAAACGAGGCGATTTTCTCCCTTGTCCTGATGCTTGTGCGTGGTCGAGCATTGTCATGCAAAAGGAGGACATTGTTGATTGAAAAGTTGGGTCTTACTCGTCGGATTCTTGCTCTGAACCTCGTTAGGGTCTCATTGTAGGCCTTAGTTTTATAAAAAAAAAACAAAAAAAAAAGACTTCATATCAAATAAAGAAAATGGCATTACTTTTTTACTCACCCTCGTAGTACCATTATTTGAAATGTTCGACTAGCAACCCATATGATTTCCTTCCTGTCAGCTGGGGCTTTAGAATATACCGACTGCACCTCTGCAAAGGTGTAAGACACCTTCCACACAATGGGCCCTCCTGTTGGCCGTGGGTGGCGACTCGTGGTGCTTAAGGATGGAAACCTGGTGACTGAGCAATCAATGATATACAACACACCACTTTGGCCCTTAGGCTAGACGGATGGTTCGGAGAGGCCCCCTTCGATCAATCAGCTAGTCTCGTCAATTCCTAGTACCTATATGATTGTCCCAACCCAATTTCCCTTTTGGCAAGCCCCGAGCCTTTTTATCATATATGTGCTAGAAGACTGTGGCTGAGGGTCTTGATGCCCTGAGTATGACTTTAAACTCTATCTGATGGTGAAGTTCCAGTTCTGGAGCTCGGGAAATGTGGAGTGTCCCTTCATCATCATTACTCCCAGATCCACTCAGACCCGGAGTGGTAATACCTGCTAGCATCCCATCTAGAGATTAAATATAAATTTGTTTACAAAAAAATTGAGTTCCAAACTATCGCTACGAATCTTTTAAAACTTTGCCGGCATTAAATGACCCATCGTGGTTGATATGCCGTAAAATAAAACAAACAAAACTCTATTTGATGGTTAAATTCCAGTTCTGGAATTTGGTGAATGTGGAATACCCCTTCATCATCATTACTTTCAGCTCTACACTGACTACTTGTTAGAATCCCATCTATGGGTTAAATAGAAAAAATAGAGTTTTAAAAATATGTCTAAAAAATGAGTTAAAAATTTTGAGAACCCATCAAGAATGAATAAAACAAAATGTATTTGGCATAAAGTAACCCAACTTGGTTTATATGCCGTAAATCCAACCAACCAACCAACCAACCAACCTATGATTTGTTTAAATGCGTAATGGCTTTTTGTATGATCTGACAACAGAAGAATGGTGCAGCAGATTATGGGTATCCTAAACCCCATCTAATTGTAAGACTCCAGTTCAAAATCTTTGAGTGTAGAGTATTCCTTGGTTGCCATTACTCCCATGTCCACTCTAACCTGCAGTGGTAGTACCTGTTAATGTCCCATCTATGGTGAGGTATGTTACCTGAAAAATGTTATATAGTTATTATATAATTCTCGTGTATAATACGCACCTC
Source organism: Doryteuthis pealeii (assembly GCA_023376005.1). Classification (NCBI taxonomy): domain Eukaryota; kingdom Metazoa; phylum Mollusca; class Cephalopoda; order Myopsida; family Loliginidae; genus Doryteuthis; species Doryteuthis pealeii. The sequence goes on along the minus strand of CM042161.1, from coordinate 28,832,141 downwards.
TAAATTTTGGACAGAATAATCTTGAAAAATAGTGCGTCTTATACACAAATAATTACTTTACTAGCAGGACTTGTGGATATACCTCAGTATGATGATTTAATTATCACAACGCTTGATATGTTTACTTAAGAGCTATTACAATACTTCAATATGTAAAAAGTATAATAATCTTGATTTAATTCTCTCTCACTCTTTTTTTTCTTTCCTTCTTTTCATATTTTCATTATGTTCAATTGAAACAGATTAGCATCATCACTTCCTCATACTCTTTCCCTCTCTCTATCTCTCCTACTTTCTTTCTTATAATTTTTTCTGTGTAGCATATCTTTTTTCTTCCCTTTCTTTCTTTATAATAAAAACGGAATAATTCATTATTTAGCTGAGGTAACGACACTCATAAGAAATGAGAATTCGACGGATAAGCAACACCAGATAATCAAGATTTACATTTTTGCATTTAATCTTGGGTAATTTTAATGGTTTTATTTTCAACCAGAGGTTGTTGCAAGATGATAACGGTCGTACAATTAAGGAACACGAGTATCATAATAACGTTATTGTTAAGATTTTTTTTTCTCGGACTGTGTGCTTTATGCATTCTGCACAATAACGTAATTTGGATATCACGTGTTTGGCATTAAACATTTGAATATCACGTGTTTAAACAAGAACTGTTTTTTGTTCAACAGGTATTCGTTAAAACTCGCAAGATTTTTACTGAGGACAGACATATTTTTTTCTAAATTCCGGGTGGAGAATAAAAATTGGTACATTTTATCACGTTCTTTCTGGTTTTGTCTGAAGAAAAATGTTTCATTGCTTTGAAATTCTTTTCATTTAGGTTAAAGTATTTGCACAATTAAGCTTTTTATTACCGCACCCACAATATTGGCTTTCTTTTTCTTTTTTTTTTCATTGTTTTTTTTCTTCTTTTTTCTCTTTCATCTATTCTTTCTGTATCTTTCATTTGTTTTCCTTCCTTCCTTCTTTCTTACCTTTTTCTTTGTTTCTGTCTTTTTTCTTTTCTTTTTTCTTTCTTTTTCACGATTTCCTTCTTTCTTTCTTTCTTTCTTTCTTTTTTTCCTTCTTGGATTACTTGTTTGTCTTTTTCCCCTGGTGTTATTCTTTGTCTCTCTTTCTCTTAAAAAATATTTTCTCTTTTTCTTTCTTTTAACACTTTCTTTTTATTTCTCCTTCTATAGTTACTTATTCGTCTTTTTTATTTCTCTCTTTTTCTTCTTTGTATCTCCCTTTCACTTTTATTATTTTCTCTTTTTCTTTCTTTTTTTCCCTTCTTTATTTACTTATTCATCTTTTTTCTTTTTTCTCTCTTTTACTTCTTTGTATCTGCCTTTCACTTCTTTTATTATTTTCTTTGAGATTCTTTTCTTGGTTTTCCTCATTTTCTAAATGCTTATTTAATGCTGAAGTCAGTCTTTTAAGAATTCCTCTATGATACAAATAATTTTAAAGAAATAAGATTTTAATTACATAACGATAATCATCAGCCTCAAGTAAATATTCTGAATACAAATGATTTTAACACAGTTAACATGGTTTCAAGTATTCCTATCTTATACTAATAATTTGGATTATACAATTCTTTAATACGGACCAATTAATGAGGATTATACAATTCTTTAACAGCTGATCCAGCTGACAAGGATGTAGCATCAAAACTGATGCTACCTCTTTCTACTTCAAGAAAGTTCAAACTTTGTGCCACAAGGAATCTTCACTGTAAAACTGCTTTCACATACAGTCCTAAAAACGTTTGTTCTGTTGTTTCTGAAAAGGATTTTTTTTACACATGATCCTATCGAATACGAATAGATTTTAACAGATCTATCCGACCCATTCATAGGACCCTAACTATCACTCCGGATCAGATGGACATGTGTCTTTTCCAAAGACATTGGCGCCAAGTGAAACGCAATCATCTCCGTCTAGCATTGTCAATTAAAATTCCTACTACGATAACCGTTACGCTAAGAATGCCGATTTTATGTAGGTTTCCTTTGTGATATCTCTAATCCCAAGTCTTGTATTGAGTTGGGGTTCAGTTCTTATCTTGGTTTCCTCAACATGATCCAAAAGAGAGTTCCTCCTCGCAGAAAGTTCAACTTAGCAAATGATTTGAGGACAGTGACAAACGATCTTAAATTCTTTATGTCTTCGTCTCTCATTGGCCAATATTTACCGGAAGTGTCTGCTGTTGTTGGGAAAGTTCATACATAGAAGTGGCGATTTGGCGTACATCTTATACCAAAGATATTCCAACACATTTCCTATTTTCACGTTCCCTAATTACTTTTCCACATACTGTTGAATTCCTTTCCATTTTTCTCACCTACCCCTCCCATATATATATATATATATATATATATATGCATGTTTTGTTTGTTGAACGCGACAGACACTTCTTGTCCGAGGAGTTTTTTTGCTATCCATTCCAATGTCTGTCCATCTTCTTTTTTATATCAGGGTGGAATTGGTGAATGATTCCAACAAAGGTTCTTACACTAGTACTTTCTGCACTACTTAGTGCCATCATCAGGTGTAAAGTGGTGAGATGTTTCTGTGGTTCTTTTTAAACAAATGAGTAGCAGTGGGAATAAATAGGAGGAGGGACTCATAAGTTTATAAGAAATGTTATGCGGAATGTGGGGAAGAGAATTGGCGGGAAATTATAGGCATTTGAGAATGTGTTGGCTAGATTTGAAGTTGATCTTGTTTAAGGTAGGTTGTTTTGTTTAATGTATAGAGCTTTGAATCGTATTCAACAAAACATGCATAAAGGAAAAATGCTGCCAATATATATATATATATATATATATATATATATATATATATATATATATATATATAGAGAGAGAGAGAGAGAGAGAGAGATAGAGA
>CM042161.1:28799243-28824243 GCA_023376005.1 Doryteuthis pealeii | reverse complement strand
GGGTGGTTTAAAGTAGGCAAAGAATAGTAGTGGTACTATTTAATCCATAGCTGGGGGATAAGGAGGTTCGTTCATAACTTTCCCAAGGATATCAGTCCGAAAATGAAGGTAATAGCGCAACTAGAGTTCGAACTCGCTTATTACGATGTCGCAGTCCAGCACGTTTGCCACAACGCCCCAATAAGTTATTCAGATAAAAGCATACATTATCTCAAAAGTTTGAAATTTGATATATCCTCAAAATAAATTGAAAATATGGAAATACAGCAGTAGAGATATATCAATAATTGATTGATTTTAACGACATGTCAACCCGTCTAGGGTAATTTAATCCATAGAGGTTAGGGAATCACATTCATTGTACATTCATATTTACATTTTTTGTTAAGATGTTTTTCAAGATATTTTACGCGCGGTCCTAACGAATACGAATAATTTTTAAACAGATGTTTGTAATATATTGCCTGGTTAATCGGTTTGCACAGGGTCGCACTCAGAAAATGCGTGGGTATCAGACATAGGCCTGGAAACATACACAGGATGTGGCATTGAACTGGCCTTTGGCACCTAAATTGCAGGTTTATATTTGACACTGTGTAAGCACAGAAAATCTGTAGGCGTAACCCGTAATCAATGAAAACAGGCTGCGTGGGGGAGGAGTTGTGTCTACCGAAAATCTGCGTAGGTGTCACGATCAAAGAAGCGTGACCCGGTGAGTTGAACAATAATAAAAAGCCCGTGGAAATCTGGATTGGGCAGATCAAGATCAGGTTCGAAATCACTTGCAGTCAGAACTCCCGAATGCTCCGTTGTATGTGCAATCCCTGCTGTCGACTCTCAGTGTACATACAACCGAAGAATAAAGATATTATTTTATACTTTTATAAATACAAATGTTCCGTGTTCTTTGTTGGGTCCAGTATATAACATGTATTTGACCCATATATGAGACACTGACAGGTAGTATCACTTCGGGTCAGAGTGGACTTGTGAGTAATGGCAATGAAGGGGTGATCTGCACCCTCAAGATCTCCAGAACTAGAGCCTTACCATCAGATAAAATTTACTGTCTTAACCATGACACTAGATACAGGTTGGTTGTAAAGTAACGCCCAATTTTAGAAATCTTATAATTCATTTCTGAATCATTATTTCTACAAGAAATGAATATGAGAAGAATACACATGACAGGGAGTTTTATTTAAAAATTTTTATGAGCACCAGCAAAAAGGGAACAGACTCCCTTGCTGTTCCACTGATACCGACAATAGGCCACCCACTGACTTCATTTACTTATGTTCTTCTTAAAAACTGACCTTGTGTCATATCCTGCCCGTGGCGGTAAATATCTACTTTCAAGTCTATCCTGTTGTGGCAAAAGTAGCTTTGTATCTTTCCGAGGGGCATGAGATCGTGATGAACATAAAATGTCTCAATCAGCGTTTAAACCTGCTTCACCGTCGCCATTCTCATCGTGGTTTGCATTCAGGAGTTCTGTACATCAGTGGGTATATTTATATCTATATGCATGAGCAAATCAATTATGCACACATGTATACGCGTAGGTGTACTCGGGCTGAGTCAGTCATACACATATACAATTGTGTGCGCATCTGAGTAAGTTGTTTTATTAATTGCATGATATATCTGAAAAGGCATCAGTATTTATAAGTATGAGTAAATCAATATATATATATATATATATATATATATATATATATATATATATATATATATATATATATATATATTAATATTATACTCCAATATTTAAAAAAATGTAACATTGCTGGCATCGAAACCTTACTAGCAAAGGTTCAGCTTAGGTGGGCTGGTCAGGTTGTCAGAATGAATGAGAACAGGCTTCCAAAGAAGATATTATACGGACAATTACCAAATGCTAAGAGGTCTATTGGACGTCCACTCTTACGCTTAAGACACATTGAAGGACAATTCGAAACGTCTCAATATCAACCTGAGTGCTTGGGAAAATCTAGCATCAAATCGGAAAGAATGGCATAAGACATTTTTTGCAAGATTAAAGAGCTTTGAAGAAAATAGACTGAAACATCGAGACCAGCTCCGTCTAACTTTAAAACAAAAACATCTGACTCCCGCCTTAGGAAATTCCATCTCTCAGTGTGGCTTCATAGTTCGCAGCAAAGCTGGGCTGCTATCACACTCAAGGAAACACAAAATGTCTTCTTGATCACATGCACAACATGAGTTTAACGATTGAATTGAAGGTTTTCATTCTCCTAGACTGGTTACCTAGCCAAGGTTAAACAGACCAGTCTGTCCTACTATTTACCGATAGCTGTAGTTGGATGCATACCTTTCCCAAGGGTATTAGTGCTATGTGAAATACAAACAACCTCGTCTAGAATTTGAACACGCGTTGATGAGTCCATTTCCTACGACTCTAACATTACACCACGATCCTTCAACTCCTAATCATATATGTATACGTGGGCGCACAATCGTGCACGCAGGTATACACATTTTCTGAATATATCTCAATCTATTCTTCTCTATATACGCATGCATAGTTCGGTGAATATACTTTTATGCATCAATGGAATATGGAAACGGAAATCGTAAGATTTACATTCATTTGCATTCATCTAGTAAATGTCTACTGTGTCTGTCTGTAACTTCACAAATAACAACATCTGCGCATGCGTATGTAAACTGCATTTAAATTACAAAAAATTCACCGATTTATATTAATGCAACTCTTAGACTATCCTCCAGTCTGGGGATTGCGTTATATACATGAAACTTGAATAATACTAATGTAGTATCCATAATCTTATATTTTAAGTTTTTAATTTTAAGTTTTTAATTTTAGTTTTTATCATTGAGGATTGAGGGTGATGTGACCTCCGGCCTTCTACCGGTGTTTCTTGTCGAACTCCAATTGGACATGGTGCAACGGATATAAGGGTTGAGTTAATACAGCTCTAAATGAAAATCATCTGTAGGTTGCAGGTTCAATCCAGGCCAAGGGCGAAAATAGCGTAGAATACTTAACATAGCTAAACACTTGTACCCGGTCATGGTTAACGGAATGGTGGATTGAATAAAGGGTTCGGTTCGAAGTTCCGTGAAGGCTCCCGAGTTCGACAAGAAGGTTCCCGAATTCGACAAGAAATACCCAAAAAAGGCCGGAGAGCACATCAGCCGAAACGTTGTGTACATAACAATAAAGATGAGGAGAACAGTTCTAAGAATCCAAATGAGCTTCATCTAACGAAATCAGACAAATAACAGTCAAATTATTCAAAATGCTTTCCAAATTTGAATCATTACTTAACTCTGATAAACAAAATCTTTACACTTATAACGGAATGAGAACAAACTACACAAATGGATGATAAGAAATACCTGAAGAAGGCCGAAGGGCACACCGACAGAAACATTGTGTATGTGTATATATCAATAAAGATGATGACAATAGACTGAAAAATCAAAATCAAACATATTAATCTAGTTTTTTTAAGGAATGATTTATGAATCAAGAGAAATATTCTATGCCTTATTAGGGATTTGAAACCATAGAATTGTTTCCAAAAAATCTTTGGCATCAAATGACCCAACAAGGGTTGAGATACCGTAAAAGAAACCAACTAATCAAAAAACAAAGAAAAGATGTTCACTATTTTTCAGTTAAGTTGTTCTGGGTTTTGTTTTGATAAAAGCTTGTAAATTGGCACAGTAGAAAGACTCACGAATACACGCTGATCCTTGGTTTGCACATTCCATACCAAATTCTTGGCAGAGATAATATCTAGAACTGGTTAAAAAAACGCCTTGAAAAAAAAAAAAATAAACCGAAAAAAAAAAATGAAATACAAGTATTTTATGCTTCAAAATTAATTTTACTTGATTTTCATCCTACAAAAAAAAAATAAATAAATAAATAAAAAATACAAAAAAATAAAAATAAAAATAAATAATAAAGACATGTTTTCTAAGAGGGTCACTTTGTTTACATAAACATCTGCACATGCTCGCAAATACACGTACACACACACTATATACACGCATATCCAGTGTGGAACAGAAATAATAGGACATGGTATTATGTTGTTACTGACTGCTTCCCCATTTCTGCTCCATTCTGTATATTAGGGTACATCAGAAGGGTTTTTTAAAAAATTATTTTTTGTTTGATCCTTTTTGCCAAAAAATATATCATTTGAATTTAGTTAATGTGTTGTTTTATCCGCATTTTCCCTCTATTTTCAACCACATTTTGTCGGATTTACCCAATTCTTTACTCCTCATAGAAGTTTTAATTGGACTCTCCAGTTTTCCATGCCTTTTTCAAGGAAATTTATGATGTTGTAGGAAATTTTGTACATTTTTAGACATTCTAAAATCCAGGTATGTGGGACCATGTCATAAGCATTTCTGTAGTCGATCCATGCCATTGCAATATTTTTCTGCCTATTTTTGACTTCTTTAAGAATGTGTTGTCTATATAAAGCAAGTCATGTGTTCCTCTTTTTCCTTTACGGCACCCTTTCTGTTCCTCTGGGAAAAGTTTTCGCCAATTGAGTGAAAAGTATATTTCTTCTTTTATTACTGCAGTTAATATTTTCCACATCATGGGTAGACAAGTAATCGGTCTATAATTGCTTGGGATGTTTTCTTTTCGTGGGTCTTTCTGGATTAGGGTAGTTATCTCTTTTGTCATCTATTCAGGTATTTCAATTTCTTGTAGACATCTGTTCAGTTGTTGAGCCGTTCTTTAGTGGATAGAAGTAATTTTTTTGAACCAGAATCCATGTATGCCATCGTGGCCTGGTGTTTTCCAATTTGCTACTTTCTTGAGTATTGATCTGAGGGTAATTATATGAATACTTGCTACAGGTCTTTCCTCAATTTCCATCAGCTCATTTTTTATATCACTTATCCATTTTGATCTTTTATCGTGTTCTTTCTTCTTCCATATATCACTCCAAAATGGTTTTGCTTCTGTTGCATCTGGGTGTTCATCCGTGTTTGTTTTCGATCCACTAATTTGGTCATACAATTTCTTTTCATTGTTTTGGAAGGTCCTATTTTGTTTGTACTGTTTAGTTCTATCTCGATATCTTTTGAGTCTTACTTATATAGCAGATATCTTTTGATTTACTTCTTCCATTTTAATTTGCTGTTGTCTTTTCAACTTTTTAGCTGAATGTGTATTTGTACATTTGTTTAAAGTATTTATTTGTTGTCATAGTTTTTTTTATTTGTTCTTCCGATCTGAACTCCCACCCAGCTTTATTGTTTCTGTTTGTTTCTCTGTTCGTGTTTGTGTTTCGTAGGGGTGGACCAATTCTATCGCAGACTAGTTTTGCTCCTGCATAGATAAGGTTGTTTAGATCAATGATGTTGTTTGTTGGGGTTCACTAATATATTGTTTACCTTTTCAGTTTCTTTCTTGACTTTTTCCACTCTATATTTCTTAGGGATGGTAATGTGCTCTTCTTATCAGTCATGATTTGTTGTATCAGTTCTATATCCTTTCTTTGTTCTTGTGTTAGTTCGTGTGCTGTGAAGCTAAGTTGTACATGGTTTTGATTGCCAGCGTGTTCATTTTGTTTAGTTGTTTCCTGATGGATTTGTATTCCTTGATTTTCCTGTCCACATATCTATTATGAAAAAAAGTTTTCTATTTAGGATCATTCTTGCTTTATCTGCCAATCTTTGGCTGATTGTGCTGAAATTTTCTATAGCCTCTCTGTGCTGGGTTGCTCTTAAAATAACAATGGATTACTTGTATGTTATTTTCTCTAGTTCACACTTTTCTTTGTCTCTCGGCTGGCACGTCACTGGGTCGTCTCTCGGCTGGCAAGTCACTGGCTGAGCTACCATTTTTCCTTGTATATCTGAAAGAACAAAAAGAGCAACAACAGCCTACATGCATATAAGGTTGATCATCTACCCCATGTTTGATACAATGGGTATCCTGATTATTTATTCTTCTTTCCGGGGATGATTCATCTTGTGTTGAGTAACTGAAAGGAAAAGTTAAGCCAACTTTTATTATTTACTCCTTTTGAGTTTTCACATCAGTGTTAGCTGATGGTCTTTCACTGGAGTCTGAGTGACAGCAAGTCTCCTCAGGTCTCCAGGACTCTTCTGAGTATTCTGGCAGATTGCAGCAGTGCAGTGTTCTGAATGGTTTCAATCCTTCCTCTGATATCCAAACTTTCCAAACCCTTTTCTAATCCTTTTGGGACTGTTCCAAGTGCACCAACTACAATTGGTATAACTTTCACTTTCATATTCCATAACTTTTTCAGTTCTCTGGCAAGGTCCAGATATTTGTCAATTTTTTCATTTTCCTTAACTTCACCCTGTGATCCGCTGGCACTGCAAAATCCACCAGTTGACAAGTTCTTCTTTTTTGTTAATCAACACTAGGTCTGGTCTTCTTGCTGGGATAAGGTGATCCGTTTTAATTCAAGTCCCAGAGAATTTTGTGCGTTTCGTTCTCAAGAACAGATTCTGGTTTATGCATATACCATTTTGTTGTGTGGTCAAATTTAATTTCTTGCATAATTCCAGTGATCCCCTTCCCAACCAGTCGTGTCTAGTTTTGTATTCTCGTTGTGCAGTTTGCTACATTCGCAGAGTATATGGTTAACAGTCTCATCTCTATTACCGCAAAGTCTACATTTACTATTTTGTTGTCTTATCAATTTTCGCTTTGATGTAGTTTGTCCTTATGGCATTATTTTGTGCAGCAATTATAAGTGATTCTGTTTCTCTTTTGAGTTTTCCCTTCTTAACCATGTCCAGTCTTTTGATGTGCAACCTCATCTATTTGTCGTTTGAAGCGTCCATATAATTGTTTTTCTTCCATTTTTGTTTCTAGTCTTTGTCGTTCTTCTGTTGTCCATCTGCCGTTTCTACTATTGTTGGTCGCCATAAGTAATTGTCTTTGCTCTTCCTTGTGTAATCTTCAAGTTGTTGGATTGTGTTTCTACGCATTCCTCTATGTTGGCAAACTCTTCCCCCTTCCTTTCTTGACACATACAATCTATCTCTATCATCTCTAGGGTGGAGAGCCTTATGCATGGTCATTAATTTTCTCGTCCTTTGGTCTATCTGTCTGAGTTCTTCTTTTGTCCATTTAAGAATGGTCCTGAGTATCTTATAATGGGGACAGCCCAGGTATTAATTCCTTTGATTATTATTATTATTATTATTATTATTATTTCCATTTAGGAGAGGTCCCCCGGAAAATATATTTTTGAATTATTCTATTCATTCCATTCGTTTTTTATTATATTCGTTGGTTCATTTTTGCAATAATTCTTAACTAAATATATATATATATATATATATATATATATATATATATATATATATATATGTGTGTGTGTGTGTGTGTGTGTGTGTGTGTGAACAAAAGTTGATAAGCCACAAAAGAAGGGACGGTAATATACTGACGAAGTGGCATATTCCTTTTATGGTCCCAAAATTGGCTACAACTTTTACACACACACACACACACACACACACACACACACACACTCTCTCTCTCTCTCTCTCTCTCTCTCTCTCTCTCTCTCTCTCTCTCTCTCTCGCACACACACACACACAAACATATATATATATATACACATATATATATGAACAAAAAGTGATAAGTAGTTGATAATCCACAAAAGAAAAGACGGAAAATATATACTGCTGAAGTTGCATATTTATTTATTAAATGAAACCATCTTTTGAAAACTCTATAAGTTTAAGATCAGTTTTAATTTGCCAGGCCACAAAAGAATGTCAATTGTGTTTCGCTGCAAATATTTACTAACTGCACGTGTTCTTTGGGGTCGGGCATCGTCATCCATGAAGATGCCAGGGTTTACTAATGTAAGGATATCTAGAAGTTGTGTGAGAAAGAATCCACCAGGGTTAAGATGTTATGTATAGCCTCATTCTGATATATCTATCCCAGTGTCAAAACTGAAGAAGACCATATATAGTTTTCTGTGTTCTTGATTTTGTGATTAGATCTTTATAAAGTACTCGACACAGATATTTTCATAAGGATACGCCAAATACTTGTAAATAATACGTGTGTATTATACAACATTAATTGTCAAAAATGCATTCAGATTCTAGAAAGCCTTATCTTAAAATCAAGAAATTCCAAACTAAACAAGATCTCCACTTCGTGAAGAGGTTTTTTTTAAAGTACTCAACAGCTGAAGGTACCCAACGAGTAGTAAACATATTATTGAGGAACTGGTGTATTAACCATTGATCTAGGGTAATTCTTTTAAGCGAAGTGGTGTACTGGTTAGAGTAGCAGGAAATGGACTCGTGACCAGAGTTCAATTCCTGGACGAAGCCACAGTTTACATAGCGCTTGGCAAAGGTATGAATACAACTATTCTCCCTCCAGCTATAGGCAAATAGTAGAGCAAACTCGGCTCTTTAACCTTGGTTAGGCAACCAGTCTAGGAGAAGGAAAACTCTGAATTCAAACTCAGGCCTACTTAGTGATCTATTTCAATTCAAAAAAATAATTTGCAAATAAATTATTAATGATTCCTTTATTAGATACGTATCGTCATAAGATGTGGATTTTGTTACCGAATTCAAATCCTGAACGAGGCCATTTTCATTTAACATAGTGTCAACACTCTTTGAGAAAGGTATGGATCTAACTATTCCCTCACCACCTATGAGTAAACAGTGTGCCAATTTTGGCTCTTAATCATGGTATGGCAACTAGTTGAGGAAGACTCTAAATTCGAACCATTTGTAGACCTGGAGTGGAATGGGCTCCACCTGGCTATTCCTGCACAAGACGTGCATATATATATATATATATATATATATATATATATATATATATATATTAAGAAATTTGAAAAACGAAGTGTTCCAAAAATAAGATGAATTTATTTATCGACGCTTAAACGTTTCGGTTTATTTAAACCTTCATCAGGACAGATTATGGGGTGAAGAAATTGATGGATGTTTTTATAGATGACAGGAGTTAAACAAATCTTTATAAAAAGTTTGTAACTGTATTTGTTTAAGCGTCGATAAATAAATTCATTTTATTTTTGGAACACTTCGTTTTTCAAATTTCTTAATATTATCGGATTTATTTCCATATTTACTCCCATATATATATATATATATATATATATATATATATATATATATATATATATATGTGTGTGTGTGTGTGTGTGTGTGTAAAAGAAGAATGGATATAAACCCGGCCTTATGTAAGTATAAGACACGAAAAAACAAATATTGAGATTATGTATTTATTTATTAATGATAGTATGTCAACGTTCAAGCGTTTTCTTTTATTCGATCATCTTCAGAGTGATGTTAAAAAGCGATCTTGTGATGCTACATACAGAAAGCTATTATCAAATGAAAAAAGCGAAGAACATGGAAAATTATTCTGTAAATAAAAAGGTCGCTCTATTTCTCTCTATATATAGTCATGATATAGTATGATATATTTAAAAGAAAACAGTCCTCAAACGGTGGATAGAGCATTATTATCTAAATTAGGGTGGAACTGATGTCAACGGCGCTTGGTTACCTAAAGTTTCTCGCGTCTGCTGCGATTTTCAAACCAAGCGCATAGGCGGCAAACTGTCAGTAACCAAGCAATCTTGACTACATGTCCATGCTATCCTGATATATATATATATATATATATATATATATATATATATATATATATATATACATAATAAAATAATAAGAAAAAAATAAGAAAAATAAAAAATGATTCATAAGAGAAAGAAAAAGAAAAAAAAGCCGAGCTAGTCCAATATTAACGACGTCAGAAAATTAAAAGAAACCGAATGAGCCGCAACAACAACAAATATTGAACAATTTCTCAATACGTATGGAGATCTGGTTTAGAGAACTGAAACAGTAACAGAAGTTAACTAACCTGGTTTCACGGAATACGATCTTCAGGAAAATTCTGACAGGAAATAATTGGAACAAACGAATACGTATATACAAAAACACCGGAAAGAAATTTGCTTAAATGGAGGAAAAAACAAAACCCGCAGATAGACGGTTAACGATTGAGGAGCTACTTACTTATGTTCTACATCTGTTTACTATCTCAGAACAAATATTTTCCAACATAATCTCTTCCTTCTCAAATGCCCTTAATGCAGTAGGGAATATTACTAACATACACTGAACATTTCAGATTAAACTACGTTAAAATTTCAACTGTTTTTTTTAAAAGTTAATATTTATTCCATTTGTTTCCGTCTTCCGTAGATAAAAACGGAAATGTTTGTTAATTAATAGCAAAAGGAAACACACTGATGGATATTTGAGCCTTAGATTAGAGTGGATTTCGTTACACATTCTGTAATATTTATTTAAAAGCCGGACGTAGTAGTCCATTTCACTTAAAGTTCATGATTTGATAAACAAGTACTTTCTCGTTTAACGCGGAAGAGCAACATGTGTCTTGCAGGGAGGGGGCACACACCAATACGAGATTAATAAGTTTAATCCTCATTGGGTACCCCATCTATATGCGCCTCTTTTTGGTCAGGTTAAGTTTTTAAACTAACTAAACTCGGTTCTAGAGAGATGATTAACAGTTTATTGCTAGAGTATGTAGTTAGCCAACTCTTTTGAACCAGGCAAGATCTAATAGAACATCAAGCAGAGTAAGTTTGAATTTAGAGTCTTCTTCCTCCTACATTGGTTGCTTAACCAAGGCTAAAGAGCTCAATCTGCCCTTTACTTCCAAATGCACAGACGCACAGACACACATATGCATATATGTGTGTCTATTATACACACACACACACACACACACACACACACACATATATATATATATATATATATATATATATATATATATATATATCATCCAACAAAATGGTAAGAAATATGACTTAAAAATCCGAAGCTGGTGTTAGAATCATTTTATTTCTTCTGTAACGTTTCGTTTTATAAATGAAAAGAAAGATTTTGAAACGCTGAAAATCTTAAGCCTTAAATGTAAAACTGTAATTTTTGTTTTCGGTTCAACTTTTCTATTGTAACTTTTTCAGATAGATGAATGGGAAACAGGTGCGCTGGTCGCCATGAACACATTTTCATAGTCATGGGATTTGATATATCACCGAAAATTTTAAAGAAATACATCCTCAGTGGAGAGAGACTTTGTGCGTTTGAAATATTGATTCTTTTATTTGTACACCTGCATTATTTGCAGTCAACAAATAAATTTTTTCACACACACACACACACACACACACACACACACACACACACACACACACACACACATACACACACACATATATATATATATATATATATATAATGCACATATATATGTATATATATATAGTGTTCTCTATTTATAAATAAAGAGTGGTCAATAATAATGATATCTCTCTTGGTTTGGAATATCGCATAGACGAGGACCTGGCTATTACCAAGCACCATTGACTTTATATCTATGCTACCCTAACTTATAATATATATATATATATATATATATATATATATATATATATATTATATATATAAAGGAGAGATTTTGGCATGTACGTGTCGACGTATAACCCCAAAACGGGAGGTCACTCAGATTCAAAATCTTGCATACACATTGATATCGTTCTAACTAAGAAACACTCCAAATTTGGTTATTGATTTTTACTGATTAAGGGATATAATTAATTAATCAAACAAAAATCAAACGATTTTTCGAAAACTATCAAATACCTGCTACTGCTGATATTCCAGCTACAATCAGCACGCACGCCCCACCCAGCTGCCTGTTTTCGTATGTCGGCACTATTTCTACAGCGTTGTTGAATGTGTTTGTTTATATTTAAAAAAGAAAAATGAAAACCTTTTTTTATCAATATTTTTACGAATACTTTCATATTTCTTAGAATAAAATATATCGATTTTTAATCAGCGAATCAAATTTGAATTAATATGCGAATTAGCAATTACAAAAACTGAATTTAAAATTGTCTTACGTACGAAAAAGTTTTTGAAATAAATCCTTCAAGTAATTAAATAAATGCTTTGAATATAATATGATTAAATATATCCAGTGAAACTCAAAACTCAAATAAAAGTTGTTACCCAAATACTATTATTTTCTTATTTCTTAGAATATAATATGATTAAATATATCCAGTGAAACTCAAAACGTTTTTGAAAGAAGAATAACGAAATTTAAACGCGAAATATAATATTTAGTTGTCTTTGTTATTTTTGTTGTTCAAATAAATAAATAAATTACAATGTTACATTTTATTTCTAACTCAAACAAGCAATTAAAAACTGAATTTAAAACTGTCTTACGTACGAAAAAGTTAGAATATTATTCTCAATGTTGTAAAAAAAAAACAAAACAAAAAAAACGCAAATGATTAGCGCTTAAAAAGGGGGGGGGGATATTTAACACAATGAAACTTGAATAAATGTTAATATTATCTTCAAAATTACGAAATTCACACAAACACTGTTTACTTATTTTGAATAAGTGTTTGTGTGAATTTCGTAAGTTATTTACGAAATTCTTTTTTGTCAAACAGTAACAGAATAATAAAGAAATATCTAAATAAATACATACATATAGTTGTCGAAAGTTTTTTTAGGAACACTTAGCTTAACATAGGTAGACTCAAAATTGGCCTAAAATGCATTTTTGACAAAATGACTTTATCTCTCCAGAAAGTAATTTACCAAAAATCAGGGAATTATCGGATTTTAACTAATTTGTCAGTGTTTATTTATCAATGAATGATCTTTTAATTCATTTATTTCAAAATTTTCTCATTTTTTTCAGATCACTTAATTTTGACCCCCCCCCCCCCTTATGTAGGGGGCGTAACATTTTTTCGAGTTGGTCTTATAGTTTACAGTAGAAATAAAGAGA
The DNA here is from genome assembly GCA_023376005.1 of Doryteuthis pealeii. Taxonomy (NCBI): domain Eukaryota; kingdom Metazoa; phylum Mollusca; class Cephalopoda; order Myopsida; family Loliginidae; genus Doryteuthis; species Doryteuthis pealeii. The sequence goes on along the minus strand of CM042161.1, from coordinate 28,811,315 downwards.
TAAAAGACCGAAGTTATGAATAGAAAACAAAAATTACAGTGGCTATGAGAAAATAAGTACCCCAAAATCGAAAAAATAAATGTAAGAAAATAATAAATAATTAATTTTTTGGAGATTTCTTTTTTACTCATTTCGATAATTATTCAATTTGCTATTATCTGATAAAAGAAAAAAATTATACATCGATATTTTTTCTGCTTAAAAAGTGGGGTACATTTTCAATAGATTTTTTCTTCAAAACGTATACTTTGAAGTACTAAATCAAGGTTAGCATTAAGTAGATATTTATTTCTAGAATCTAAAAGTATAACATTTTAAACTTAACATCAGGATTTTCATATTTTAAATGAATTTTATATATTAATTTTTCATAGCAAAAATACTAAATTAAAGTTTTGGAATAAAATAACTGATGTACTAAAAATTCATTAATTGATAAATCAATACTGAAAATTTCATTAAAATCGGACAATTACCTGATTTTTGGTAAATATTTTGCTATCGCGAATGTTACATTAAAATTGTAAACAAGCGCTTAAAACCCTAGAAAAATAGACAAAATGGCGGATCGCGTTAAAATTGACCAAAACAAATTCTTTTTAAATGTATTAAAAATAAACTGCATATGTAATGATATTTTACTTTTTTCAATTATGGTCATCTTATCGATTTAAACAAAAGTTTGAACTTAAATAATAGATTTAATTAATTTTAATTCATTTTTAAAAACGTAGCAAACGTTTTTTGGTATACCTAGCTTAACATTTAAATGTGAAATACAATCTACGGTAATTGTTACGATGTTTTAATAATAAACAAATATCTTTTTATATAATTGTTTTTAAAATTACAATAACAAGTAAATGTATAAAACGATAATAACATTTTAAAAGTAAAAATACGAGGTAATTGAATAACTTATATAAAGTGTTTAAACACTAAACAAACAACATTCAATAAACATGATTCTAATGTATGTAACTTGAAAATATAATTCTAATAATAAATAAATAGACATATTTAAAAAAAATTAAGTCACCACTTATATTTTTTTCTAAAAACCGTTAAGATAAAAGGGCTTATTTAGGTACCACCAATCTTCCCTGTGAAATTTACCCCCACCCCCATATTTAACAGAATGAAACTTTCATAAAAATTAATATTATCTTGAAAAAACTTTTTCCATTCGAAAGAAGAAATATTAAACAAACTCCTGAAGATTTAAAAAAAAATTAGCTAACGGAAATAATGAAATTATGACTGAAAAAAAAAAAAGTTTTCATATTTGCACCGTTAAATCAACTAAAATTTAACGTAGCCAAAAACAAGTTACGACAAGAATTAAAAAAAAAATTTCTATGAAAAATCAATTAATGATCCGATTTTCACGAAAATATTTACCCTTGGATGTAAATATGTCTAAAAACACTCTCTGGTGTTCCTAATTTTTAATCTGGTCATGGACCGGGTACTTTAGCTAGGATATATATATATATATGTGTAGTAAAGAATAGAGGGAAAATGTGGACAAAGGAACAAAACTCAGACAAGTATATGTAGGAGCTGAGTTTTGTTCCTTTGTCCACATTTTCCCCTCTGTTCTATACTACTTCGGTCAGATTTACTCCAATCATCCTATCCTCACACACACACACACACACACACACACACACACACATACATACACATATATATATATATATATGTGTGTGTGTGTGTTGTGTCTGTGTGTTTGTATGTGTGTTTTGTGTCTGTGTGTTTGTATGTGTAGTTATTTTTGTGGATTAATTTGTATTAACTGATTTACAATTGTACAAATATAAATGTACACTGACACGTACAAGTATATATATATATATATATATATATATATATAATATATATATATATAATGCTATGGTACTAATTTATTGTTACTAAAGTATTAGGCAATCCTCGGTCGGTTGAATAGGGAAAAGCGTCTAGTCCAGCTTTTGTACGACTGTCGTAACCCCCCCACAAACAAACAAATAAACAAATAAACACAAGAAGACACAAAATTCTCGCACATAACACAAATATATTATACAATAATAATTGTTTAAAAATTGGCATCAGATTCTAAAAAGCCTTATCATAAAATCAAGAAATTTTAAACTAAAGATTGGGGAACGGGGATTTTAATTGTATTTAACAGCTGAGGTTACCTAGCGAACAGCCCCGGTCTGTTACCCATTGTTCTTCCGGTACCACTTAAGAAATTCTTTAAAGCAACTCAGATTTTCTTTTCTTTTTTGTTGCCAAATTTGCATTAATTTTATTTTTTTGGCAACGCTCAGTTGCACTTTATATTCTAAGAACATTAAATAAGCAGCATGTATCTAAAATAAAGACTATGTTATTAAAGAGATTTGAAATGCCACCCGATTTTTGAGAGACTGTTGGCTCGGGATAAGCACTTTACTGGATTAGACTACACAAGCCAACAAGCAGATGTCAATGAAATGTATTTGTATAGTGTTTAAAATATTCCTGTATAATTAAAGGGCGCTGGGTGGCGTTGTCAGTTATGTTATTGTTGGTTCATTAGTTGATCTTGTTTCTTTCAACATAATACCCCCATCGACAGTTAGACCCCATTAGGGATGATCAACCCCTAGTTTGTCATTCATCTGATTCAACGCTAACAGCTAAACTAGCTTATATCGAGTTTTGCCAACGTACATCTTGGTTTCTGAGCACCGAATTGGCTAATGCTGGAGCCAACCTGTATGCAGAGGCCTACGTAGCGTTGACATTTTCTATTCATTGGCAGGGCTTAGAACTGGTGGTAAGTTTTAACTAGCCTTTTTAACAAATTTGAAAATTTGAAAAAGATCGCAATTTTTTAACAATATATGGTTTATTTACACGTAGATGATATAATAGTCTAATATTATCTGAATTTCTCAATTGAATGTTTTCATCATATAAAAAAAAACACTAATAAACTTTAGCCGTGTCAGTACAATTGTATGGCTGAACCATCACCTGGATTTTAATGGTAAATAGGAAGGATACTGTGTGTTTTTTCAGACAAATCCTGAAAGCAGCATCCGAGAAAACAGCAGCTGTACGGCCATTTACCTCCCATCTCACAAAGCATCATACGACACCAAATAGAGTTTCATAGTTCTAGGTCACACCAGAGATGATGATAGGTACGCGTCCTGTGTCTGGCACACAAAAATCTAAAAGGATGCAGTAAAATCGTATCCATGCGTCCTGGTATTTTCTTCTTTTTTCTTCTCTCGCCATTTCAAGCTAACTGTAAAAATATTTCAATAGTTTCTTTGAAACGAATTCCATAAGATAGCTTACAAGGTAGGAGTTAGACGGCTTTAATTTGGACCCATACATTTTCCCGGGGACTTTTCAAAAGAAATATGTGCGTCCCAAGACGCGCATATATATATATATATATATGTATATATATAATAAATCACCAGGTTGATTGGTATTAGGATGATTCCAAGGTGGACCTTTTTTAAAAACGGAATATTAAAGTTGTTCTGTTCCAGTTTTAGAGCGCAATGTTCAATAATTTTGAACAGAGCAATATATTTGCCATATTTACGGTAAGAGATCTATTTCTACCCATATATATATATATATGTATATACCTTCGAGCTTCGTCAGACCGCCAACTTTATTGAAATGTTTACAATTACCTGGGAATTTTTCATTGGATATATATATATATATATATATATATATATATATATATATATATATATATATATATGCAAGGTGTGTCAAAAAAGTATAGATTTTTTGTACTTTTTGACACACCTTGCATCCTGAAAAAACATTCCATTCATTCTTCATTTTTATCTTGGTAAACACAGCCTTAAACTTGGTACATTTTTGACACACATTGTATTCTGAAAAAATTAATGAATGGAATGTTATTTTTTTCAGAATACTAGGTGTATCAAAAAGTTAAAAAAATCTTGATACCTTTTTGACACACCTTGTATATATATATATATATATATATATATATATATATATATATATATATATATATAATATATATATAATATATATATATATATATATATATATATGTATAAATATATATATATTTCCATAAAGTTGGCGGTCTGACGAAATTCATAGGTATATTCATATACTTATGGGTAGAAATACATGTATTACCACAAAATGACCGATATTTAAGCCTTTTCCTTTACCTTATATATATATATATATATATATATATATATATATATATATATATATATATATATATATATATTCCATTTATTTCCTTCTTCCGCCGACAGAAATGGAACATTTGTCAGTTAATAGCATGCGGAAGGACAATTTGAACCTTCCAATTAAACTAAAAATAAAATTAAATAAAAATAAAGTAAATTTAGCTGATTTTTCTTAAACATCCTAATATCTTATTTGAATCCGGATGTAGTGACCAATTTCTCTTAAAGTTCACGATTTAATTAACACCAATCGCCTTTCTTATCTAACTCAGAAGAGAAACTGGTGTTAGCTTAATCCTCATTGGGTACCCTAACTTATACCTTCCCGTCACTCGATGTTACTTCTTAAACTATGAAAAACGTACAACTATGTCTGCAAAATAGGTTGTTGCTTATAACGTACACATATTCATCAAAACGTAAAACCCTACCAGCAGCGATGAAAAGCTTTCAGAAGTGGTAGGATTATCAAAATATATCAGACGACGACGACGACGACGACGACGACAACAACAACAGGGATTTTGAGATTAAGACGTATCACATTATTCCAGTTAGAAGGTCAGAGCTAGTATTGATTAACACAAAAAAGAAGAAAACTTGTCATTTGGTAGATTCTGCAGTTTCAGCAGATCTCAGGATGAAGATGAGGGAAAACGAAATGATAGACAAATACCTGGAGAGAATTGAAAAAGCTTTGAAGTATGAGTGTGAAAGTGGTACCAATTGTAGTTGGTGCACTAGGAACGGTCCTAAAAAGCATGGAAAAAGACTGGAGTAACTGCAAATCAGAGGAAGAATTGAGACCATACAGATAACAGCATTGTTGAAATCAGTTAGAATAATCAGAAAAGTCCTGAAGACCTGAAGAGACTTGTTGTCACTCAAACTCCTGTGAAAGACCATCAGCTAATGCTGGTGTGAGAAACTCACATAATAATAATAATAATAATAATAATAATAATAATAATAATAATAATAATTAGCAGGACCTGTGGATATACCGCAGTATGATAATTTAATTATTACAACGCTTGATATATTCACTTAAAAGCTATTGCGGAATAGTTCAATATGTAAAAAGTATAAAAGTATGTCGTCACCTCAACTAAATAATGGACCATTTCGTTTTTGTTTTGTCTTATACAACACATGATATCCAAATTAAGTTATAGTGAAGAATTTGCGAAGCACACAGCAGAGGAAAAAAATCTTAATGATAATAATATAATTATTTGTGGATATACGACAGTATGATAATTTATTTATTACAATGTTTGATATGTTTAATTAAGAGCTATTGATAAATAATTCAATATATAAAAAGTATAATAATCATGAATTAAGCCCCTACCACTCTTATTTATTTCCTTGCTTTTTGTCTTTTCATTATGTTTGATTAAAACAAATTAACGTTATCGCTTCCGTGCGTTCATCCATTTCTTTATCTTTCCCCTACTCTCCTTCTTTCTTTCTTTCTTATCATATTTTTTCTGTGTAGCATATTTCTTTCTTCCCTTGCTTCCTTTATATATTATTATGGTCAATTATTTAGCTGAGGTGAAGACACTCATGAGATATAAGAATTCGGCGGATAAGCAACACCAGATAATCAGGATTTACTCTTTTTGGATTTTATCTTGGACAATTCGGATGCTCTCCTTTTTAACCAGATGATAACGGTCGTACAATTAAGAAATTCGAGTATCAATATATACGAGGGCGAGTAAAAAAGTAATGCCATTTTCTTTATTTCATGAGAAGTTTTTTAAAATAAAATTAAGGCCTACATTGAGACCCTAACAAGCTCAGAGCAAGAATCCAACGAGTAAGATCCAACTTGTCAATCGACAATGTCCTCCTTCTGCATTAGAATGCTCGACCATACACAAACATCAGGACAAGAGAGACAATTGCCTCATTCATGTGGACAACTTTACCGTATCCTCCATACTCACCAGAGAGTTAGACATTATTCCAATGACAAGGAAGTGGAACCTGTAGTGAGAAGTGGCTCAAAGAACAGTCACACATGCATCAGGACAAGGGAGAATCGCCTCATTTGGGTGGACAACTTTACCGCATCCTCCATACTCACCAGATTTAGCGCCTTCAGACTATCAGCGCTACGGCCCCTTGAAAGAGGGTGTGAGAGGCAAATATTATTCCAGTGACGAGGAAGTGAAATCTGTAGTGAAGAAGTGGCTCAAAGAACAGTCAACAGAATTTTACGCGGCAGGGATACATGCTCTCATTCGAAGGTGGAACGTTGCTATTGAGAGAAACGGTGACTATGTTGAGATGTAGGGATGTGATCCACAGACGAGCAGTTTCATTTTGATGTATGATACATGTTCCTGTGTTGGTAATTATACCTGTCCTAAACAGAATGGCATTACTTTTTGACTTACTCTCGTAGATGGTTGTACTACTTGAACTTTAACGAAACGCCTGGAGAAAGGGCTAGATGGGAGCTACATAAGGATGCCGCTCCTTGGCTCACCTACAGCAGACCCAGAATAAGAACGAGCCTTACCTTTTCTGTTCAATAATTCATTCATGTTAGTAAGCAATGGGCAAATAATTTATGGCACATTTAATAAACCTAATTAAAGGACAATGTCTTCTATTTCCGGTATCTTTTTCCTTTCATCTTTGCTATAGAATTTCCGCCCTAATTCCTTTTTCACGGAATACTGATTTCGCCTTTTCTCACTACTTTGCTTTGGTTATTTGATAAATAAGGTCTCCAATCCTTTTAAACAAATTGTTGACCAGGTAGAATAATGAACTTGACATCAAAAGGAATTTTGGAAGGTTGATTGGTCAATAAAGTCGTCGAGGCGGCCTAATGTCGGTATAGCCAACAGTCTATCCTATTTTCAATAGCGCTTGGAAGGTTGATTTGTTAATAAGATCTCTAATTTTATTGGAAATGGAAACGACGTCTCAGTTGATGTGTGGCTTCGAAATGAAACAATTCTGAACAAGTTAAAGTTGATTTGTAAATAAGTTGCACTCATTGGACACATAGCGTAGTGGATATAGGCAATGGTTTTTGACAGTTCTAAATGACAGTTATCTCTAGGTTGCAGGTTCAATCCTGGCCAAGGCGACAGTAGCATAGAATAATAATTACCACAGATTAACACTTTTACCCAGCTATGGTTAGCGGAATGAGAACAGGATACCCCCGTGGACTGAATAAAGGGTTAGGTTCAAATTTCCGTGATGGCACTCGATTACGACAAGAAGGTTCCCGAGTTCAAAAAGAAGGTTCCCGAATTCGAGAAGGCTCCCGGGTCCGACAAGAAACACATGAAGAAGGCTTGAGGGCACATTGGCCGAAAATGTTGTACGGATAACAATAAAGATGAGGACAATAGTCCGAATAATCCAAATAATACAATCAGTCTTATAGTTATCTTGAATATCATTATTATTGTTTTTCACACCAGCATTAGCTTGTGGTCTTTCAATGTCATCTTTCAGGTGTAATGCCTTGTCACTGAACTCGCAGAAGGCGCGTGAAGGACAGGAGACTCCCAAAAGCGGTTGAAATACCATATGAAGACGACGCTGAAGAAATGCACCATCACACCTTCAAGCCTGGAAGATCTGGTCTCCAACAAACAGGGTTGGTGAGACACGTGCCGCACAGGAGCTTGTCCATTGCGCCATCAGAATTCCTATCTTCTAAAAATGATCCAAAGTATCTTATATGAGGGGAAAGCTCAGGTGTTAATTTCCTTGACAAGAGCTTGATTTCAAGAAGTGTTCTTGTTCTTCTGGAGTAATCGTTTCTTACCTTCTCTTTCATATCTTTTTGTTTGATGGTGTCCGCTTCCAGTATTCCAAGTAATTGTAATTCTTTTTTCTCCAAGTGTTCTTATATTTTTCCAGTTTGGTAATTGTATTCCTTCCATTGTTTCTCACTTCTTTTTCATCACGAGCTTTGCACACTTTTCGATCCCAACTTCCATTCCTATATGCTGGTTGTATATTTTATGGTTTCTACAAGTGTTTCTAGTTCTTTTCCGTTTTTGCAAATATCTTGATATCATCCATCATAAGGTGGTTTATTTTTTCCTGTGATTTTTTAAAATTTGTAGCTCTAAGTATGTGGTTGTGAGGCATCATTGCTAAAAAAATAGCAGTGGCGAGAGGGAGTCACAACGGAAGATGGCTCTCTGGATTTTCACCTCTTCTAAGGTTTGTCCCCCTACTGTTAATCCTCTTTATTCATCTCCCATTATCGAAAAACCTCCATCACTCTTCAGACAACACTTCTTCCATCCCAATATCCCGATGAAGGTTGAATAAAAACCAAAACGTTTTAACCTCTTGACCATCAGGTTTAAATGAATCTTTTTGGGAGTAATTTGTTTATATATATATATATATATATATATATATATATATATATGTGTGTGTGTGTGTGTGTGTGTGTGTGTGTGTGTAAAATAGAAAAATATATTCTCGCAACTGGTAGAACTCTTTGAAGGGAATTTAGGTGACGTCACCGTCTACGCTTAAAAATAGCAAGGCTCTCCTATTAAACGGATATGCGCTCTCTGGTAAATTTGACATATATACCTGTGTATGTATTTATTATCTAAATTCTAATTCGTACTTCTGATGGTACTGATGGTGGCCCGGTGATTAAGAACTCTGATGATAAATAGATCGTGTTGCGATTCCGGCTGGAGGTAGCCTGCAAAGTCTAGCCACACTGATAAGACGTGATAAGTCAAAACATGGTGTCTGTAGATGGTATATATATATATATATATATATATATATATATATATATATATATATATATATATCAATGTGCATGGTTGAAACTATTACACTCAAAGAGGCAGTAGAGATTCAACGTACAGCATTATTAAGAGAGTGCTCAATATCTGTGATAGAGTATTAATAGATAAATGAATAAATATTTTAGTATATATTTATTTATGCTACCATTGGTTTCATGCTATGCAAGCTTAATTGTTTAAGCGGAGCAATCGTCGGACAGTGAAAACTTTTCGCTGCTCGACGATTGTTCCAATTTAGCTTGCATACCATAAAACCAATGGTAGCAGACTTGTTCCCATGTAAATAAATATATACTAGAAATATATATATATATATATATATATATATATATATATATATATATATGTGTGTGAGTGTGTGTGTGTGTGTGATACGCCCATACATACTATATCTTGTCATGTTAGCATTCAATTATCCTTTCATCAAATTACGGTTGCATAAGCACCTGTTCCTTTTTTATTTTAAGTGAACTTATTCGTGATCTCAATTTAAACACAACTCGTTTTTTGAATACAGCTCGTAACGTCCACGTAATAACAGACGACGACGACGACGACGACGTTTTTGTTAAAAAGGAAAAAGCAAATGAATTCAACAGACTTATAAAAACATGACCTTCCAAAAAACCTCTTGGGTTTTTCTTCTTTAACAACAACAACACAGGTTTATTCAAATTACACCAAAAAATGAAAAAAAATGATGTCATAATTCGCCTCCCCCTGCTTTTTATTACAGTTACGCTTAATAGTGTTCTAGTTAAAAAAAATTAATATTATTTAAAAAAAAAAAAAAAAAGAAGACATTCATTAGTGCCTTGTCAAAGTGTCATATACTGAAAATCGGGTGGGAGCAAATAGAATTGTAATTTTCTAATCTTTTGATATCAGGTTTATTTATTTAGTTGGTTAGTTGGATTTTACGGCATGTCGACCATTGTTGGGTTATTCTAAGCCGAAGACGTTTTGTTTTATTCATTCTTGATAGATACTCAATTTTTAAATCTCAATTTTTTCAAACACATTTTTTTCTACTTTTTGGACTGTCTTTTACAGAATGTACCAGTTGTTTGGTTGTTTTGTTTTATGGCACATCAATCCTTTTTGGGTCATTTAATGCCGATTCAAGTCATTTTTTATAAACAAAGAACTCAGGTTATTTACAGTACTTGCAGTTGCTTGAAGTTAATTGGTTGGTTGGATTTTGTGGCATATCAACACTTACTGGGTTATTTTATGCCGAAGACGTTTGGTTTTATTCATTCTTGTTGGGCATTCAATTTTCTTTTCAAATTCAATATTCTAACTACATTTTTAATACACATTTTGTATCTATTCAACTGATAGATGGGACCCTAACAGGTATTACCACTCCAGGTCAGAATGGATCTGGGAGTAATGATGATGTTGGGGTACTGGAACTTCACTATGAGATGCAGGGTTTTTTTCTATTTAAAAATTAATATTTAAAAAAAATAAGACTTATTCATTAGGGTTTTGTCAATATGTTATGTTCTGAAAAACGTGACAAATGGTATTGTCCTTTTCTAATCTTTTGATATGAGGTTTATTTAGAGTTAAATGATATTTACAATTGTGTGCAAATTATTAGCATTAGATAGGAATACTTGAAACCATATAATTGTGTGCAAATTATTAGTATGGTTGTTTTGTTTTATGGCACATCAATCCTTTTTGGGTCATTTAATGCCGATTCAAGTCCGCCTACTTGAAACCATATAATTGTGTGCAATACTTGAAACCATATAATTGTGTGCAAATTATAGTATTAGATAGGAATACTTGAAACCATATAATTATGTGCAAATTATTAGTATTAGATAGAATACTTGAAACCATATAATTGTGTGAAATTATTAGTATTAGATAGGAATACTTGAAACCTAGATAGGAATACTTGAAACCATATAATTGTGTGCAAATTATTAGTATTAGATAGGAATACTTGTGAAACCATAATTATGTGCAAATTATTAGTATTAGATAGTATTAGATAGGAATACTTGAAACCATATAATGTGTGCAAATTATTAGTATTAGATAGGCAATACTTGAAACCATATAATTGTGTGTAAATTATTAGCATTAGATAGGAATACTTGAAACCATATATTGTGTGTAAATTATTAGCATTAGATAGGAATACTTGAAACCATATAATTGTGTGTAGATAGGAATACTTGAAATCATATAATTGTGTGCAAATTATTAGTATTAGATAGGAATACTTGAAACCATATAATTGTGTGCAAATTATTTGTATTTGATAGGAATACTTGAAACCATATAATTGTGTGCAAATCATTTGTATTTGATAGGAATACTTGAAACCATATAATTGTGTGCAAATTATTAGCATTAGATAGGAATATTTGAAATCATATAATTGTGTGCAAATTATTTGTATTTGATAGGAATACTTGAAACGATATAATTGTGTGCAAATTATTAGCATTAGATAGGAATATTTGAAAACCATATAATTGCATATAATTTATAAATATAATGAATTTCCATATCGAGTATTCTGTTCATTAGGACGACTTGAATAACGCAGTTGATATTGCATCTTACTCTCTTTCAAAAAAAGTATTATTATTGAATTATTGGTAAATAAGTTTCTGTTGTAACATTTTCACAATAAGCACATCTGTCTGGGGATTCAATTCAAAACAAAGCTCTGTTCCCAGATCAAACAAAAATTTTCTCGGGTAGACTTTAACGAGGAATCCAGTGGTGATATTTATATTTACCTTTGAATTCATTTGGAGTCACTAAGGACTAAATTATCGTCTGTGATATGTGAAAATAGGAAACAAAATATAAATCCAATGGTAAACAATAGGAGATTTTAAAAATAAAGGGAAATAAATCCGACGGTATGAGAGTCGAACAAAACGAAAAAAAAAAAATATTCAGTGAATGTGTTCATCACTTACTGGTCTCGTAGCCGGTTTTGGTCGTGGGGACGTAACTCATGTAGCATG